>FR990012.1:40670722-41003222 GCA_905404135.1 Hesperia comma | reverse complement strand
AAATCTATCGCGGATTTTCCAAGAAATAGGCGTTTTTCCTAACTTCTTAAATTTCCACCTTCCCTAGCCTATAACTTCTAAGTTTCCCGTCCGATTTCTTCCAAACCGACTTCGTTGTACTCGTACAACCGCCCCGCGTCCATCCCACCGCTTTTCGAGCCGATCCGACGAAAAAGTTGTATACCGAGGCATAGTGGTCGATCTCGTATAAGTGAATTTTATTACTCCATTTTCCTTAATATCTCCGGTGCCCCAAAATCTTCTTGCTTCAAACTCATACAGCATCTACAACCAATTAATCCCTAACTTCCGACACCCTTTCCGTGAAAATCTATCGAGAATTTTCCGAGTTATAGCCGTTTTTCCTTGTTTTACACTAATTTCGTTAATTTTATACCTACATTTACCTTAATATCTTCCGTGCCCCTCAGGCGCTGTGCTCCAAACTCATATAATACTTAAAGCTAACTGATCCCTAACTTCCTACACCTTTTCCACGAAAATCTATCGCGAATTTCCCGAGTTATAGCCGTTTTTCCTTGTTTTATACTAAATTCGTTAAGTTTATACCTACATTTTTGTTAATATCTTCCGTGCCCCTCAGGCGTTTCGCTTCAAATTCATAACGTACCTAATACTAGTTGATCCCTAATTTTCTACACCCTTTCCACGCAAATCTATCGCGGATTTTCCAAGAAATAGGCGTTTTTCCTAACTTCTTAAATTTCCACCTTCCCTAGCCTATAACTTCTAAGTTTCCCGTCCGATTTCTTCCAAACCGACTTCGTTGTACTCGTACAACCGCCCCGCGTCCATCCCACCGCTTTTCGAGCCGATCCGACGAAAAAGTTGTATACCGAGGCATAGTGGTCGATCTCGTATAAGTGAATTTTATTACTCCATTTTCCTTAATATCTCCGGTGCCCCAAAATCTTCTTGCTTCAAACTCATACAGCATCTACAACCAATTAATCCCTAACTTCCGACACCCTTTCCGTGAAAATCTATCGAGAATTTTCCGAGTTATAGCCGTTTTTCCTTGTTTTACACTAATTTCGTTAATTTTATACCTACATTTACCTTAATATCTTCCGTGCCCCTCAGGCGCTGTGCTCCAAACTCATATAATACTTAAAGCTAACTGATCCCTAACTTCCTACACCTTTTCCACGAAAATCTATCGCGAATTTCCCGAGTTATAGCCGTTTTTCCTTGTTTTATACTAAATTCGTTAAGTTTATACCTACATTTTTGTTAATATCTTCCGTGCCCCTCAGGCGTTTCGCTTCAAATTCATAACGTACCTAATACTAGTTGATCCCTAATTTTCTACACCCTTTCCACGCAAATCTATCGCGGATTTTCCAAGAAATAGGCGTTTTTCCTAACTTCTTAAATTTCCACCTTCCCTAGCCTATAACTTCTAAGTTTCCCGTCCGATTTCTTCCAAACCGACTTCGTTGTACTCGTACAACCGCCCCGCGTCCATCCCACCGCTTTTCGAGCCGATCCGACGAAAAAGTTGTATACCGAGGCATAGTGGTCGATCTCGTATAAGTGAATTTTATTACTCCATTTTCCTTAATATCTCCGGTGCCCCAAAATCTTCTTGCTTCAAACTCATACAGCATCTACAACCAATTAATCCCTAACTTCCGACACCCTTTCCGTGAAAATCTATCGAGAATTTTCCGAGTTATAGCCGTTTTTCCTTGTTTTACACTAATTTCGTTAATTTTATACCTACATTTACCTTAATATCTTCCGTGCCCCTCAGGCGCTGTGCTCCAAACTCATATAATACTTAAAGCTAACTGATCCCTAACTTCCTACACCTTTTCCACGAAAATCTATCGCGAATTTCCCGAGTTATAGCCGTTTTTCCTTGTTTTATACTAAATTCGTTAAGTTTATACCTACATTTTTGTTAATATCTTCCGTGCCCCTCAGGCGTTTCGCTTCAAATTCATAACGTACCTAATACTAGTTGATCCCTAATTTTCTACACCCTTTCCACGCAAATCTATCGCGGATTTTCCAAGAAATAGGCGTTTTTCCTAACTTCTTAAATTTCCACCTTCCCTAGCCTATAACTTCTAAGTTTCCCGTCCGATTTCTTCCAAACCGACTTCGTTGTACTCGTACAACCGCCCCGCGTCCATCCCACCGCTTTTCGAGCCGATCCGACGAAAAAGTTGTATACCGAGGCATAGTGGTCGATCTCGTATAAGTGAATTTTATTACTCCATTTTCCTTAATATCTCCGGTGCCCCAAAATCTTCTTGCTTCAAACTCATACAGCATCTACAACCAATTAATCCCTAACTTCCGACACCCTTTCCGTGAAAATCTATCGAGAATTTTCCGAGTTATAGCCGTTTTTCCTTGTTTTACACTAATTTCGTTAATTTTATACCTACATTTACCTTAATATCTTCCGTGCCCCTCAGGCGCTGTGCTCCAAACTCATATAATACTTAAAGCTAACTGATCCCTAACTTCCTACACCTTTTCCACGAAAATCTATCGCGAATTTCCCGAGTTATAGCCGTTTTTCCTTGTTTTATACTAAATTCGTTAAGTTTATACCTACATTTTTGTTAATATCTTCCGTGCCCCTCAGGCGTTTCGCTTCAAATTCATAACGTACCTAATACTAGTTGATCCCTAATTTTCTACACCCTTTCCACGCAAATCTATCGCGGATTTTCCAAGAAATAGGCGTTTTTCCTAACTTCTTAAATTTCCACCTTCCCTAGCCTATAACTTCTAAGTTTCCCGTCCGATTTCTTCCAAACCGACTTCGTTGTACTCGTACAACCGCCCCGCGTCCATCCCACCGCTTTTCGAGCCGATCCGACGAAAAAGTTGTATACCGAGGCATAGTGGTCGATCTCGTATAAGTGAATTTTATTACTCCATTTTCCTTAATATCTCCGGTGCCCCAAAATCTTCTTGCTTCAAACTCATACAGCATCTACAACCAATTAATCCCTAACTTCCGACACCCTTTCCGTGAAAATCTATCGAGAATTTTCCGAGTTATAGCCGTTTTTCCTTGTTTTACACTAATTTCGTTAATTTTATACCTACATTTACCTTAATATCTTCCGTGCCCCTCAGGCGCTGTGCTCCAAACTCATATAATACTTAAAGCTAACTGATCCCTAACTTCCTACACCTTTTCCACGAAAATCTATCGCGAATTTCCCGAGTTATAGCCGTTTTTCCTTGTTTTATACTAAATTCGTTAAGTTTATACCTACATTTTTGTTAATATCTTCCGTGCCCCTCAGGCGTTTCGCTTCAAATTCATAACGTACCTAATACTAGTTGATCCCTAATTTTCTACACCCTTTCCACGCAAATCTATCGCGGATTTTCCAAGAAATAGGCGTTTTTCCTAACTTCTTAAATTTCCACCTTCCCTAGCCTATAACTTCTAAGTTTCCCGTCCGATTTCTTCCAAACCGACTTCGTTGTACTCGTACAACCGCCCCGCGTCCATCCCACCGCTTTTCGAGCCGATCCGACGAAAAAAAAGCCCACCCACCCGCCCGTAGGGTTTTGATCTCGGTAGGGGCTGACGGGAATCTGAGGGCGGGCTGTAATATAGCCAAAAAAATTTTATTGCAGAATCTTTTAGCCCTAGGCCCACCGATCAAATACCTACCCTTGAGTCGCCTGACAGCTTAATAGTTTCCATAATATTTAACATTTAGTTTTCAAATTTCTAGTTTTGGGTTTTAACCTACAAGGGTCCCTTCTGATCTTTTAGTTCTTCTATATTTCACAATGTTTGCCATACGCACCCCCGTCAAAGGCAATAGTAAACATCCCGATATGATTACCGTTGCGACAGAGGAAAAGGCTATCCCACCAACATTAACCACCGCGGGAACTCTGCCAACAGAAGAAACGGATTCTGTATCCAATCCCCCAACCATAGCCACGAGCCAAGAAACTGGAATATCAGTTCAGACCAGCTTAACCGGCTCTCAACAAAAGATATCATATACCAGCAGAGCTGCAGAGGCGAAAGCCTGCCTCTCGAAAGCAAAGATTAATTTGAAAAATTCTAGGAATCTCAAAACTGAAATCAAGAACGAGGTTATTCAGGCAATCGATAGGCTGTATCAGCTAGTGAAAGAGGCTGAAGCTGAGAAGGGGAACATCCAGGATAGGGACTCCTGCCAGGAAACCAGAGACCAAGTAAAAGAAGGCGAAACAAAAGAAATCGAGCTTATAAGACGGATAGATGAGCATGAGAAACTGATTAAAGAAAATAATGAAAAAATGGACACGCTGAAGACGATGCTAGAAAAACAAAAGGAAGTCATCGAAAATGCAACATACGCGAACGTCGTATCAGGCACATCCAAGAAACGGAACCCACAACAATCTGCACTGCATTCTGTAGTGGTAACGTCCAAAGATGACTCACATACAGGAGATGAAGTGCTTAATCAAATCCGAGAGGCTGTGAATGCCAGGGATGGATGGGTTAAGGTGGAAAAAATACGCAAAGCCAAGGACCGAAAAGTTATTGTTGGGTGTAAAACCGAAGAGGAAAGGCAAAAGGTGAAGGAACGTTTGAACGGCGCTGCAAAACAACTGCAAGTTGAAGACATGCACAACAAGAATCCTCTCCTTATTTTCAAGGACGTCCTTCAATATAACACCGATGAAGAAATAACGAGAGCCCTGGAAAACCAAAATCGAGGCCTGTTCGAGGGGCTTGACTCCACCGAGAAGCATATGGAGGTCCGTTTTCGTAAGAAGGCGAGAAACCCCCTCACTGGTCATGTGGTTATGAGAGTGTCCCCCAAAATTTGGTCTCGAATGGTGGAAGCTGAGTCGGTACATCTGGACTTGCAGAGAATCAGAGTGGAAGACTACTCACCACTTGTGCAGTGCTCGCTTTGCTTAGGCTATGGTCATAGTCGGCGTTTCTGCAAAGAAACTGAAGTAAAGTGCAGCCACTGTGGGGGATCCCACATGAGAACGGAATGCACCGAAAAGCACACAAATGCCACCCCGTCATGCATCAACTGCGTTCGCGCCAAACTGACCAGCACAGACCACAACGCATTCAGCCAAGAATGTGCAGTAAGACGTAAGTGGGATGCGCTGGCCAGGACGACCACTGCTTATTGCTAAGGGCACCTCCAGCAATTCAATTGGCAACAAACCTTACATTGTAGCACAAGTTAACCTACAACGCAAACAGCTGGCAACAAGTGAACTGTTGCTTGAGGCCAGCCGGCGTAATATCGCTGTAGCCCTGCTCCAGGAGCCCTACGTGGGTGGGTCCAAAGTTATGAAGAACTACAAGGGAGTAAGAGTCTTCCAAAGCTTGAACCAGGGAGAGGGAACTGTAAAGGCAGCAATAGCTGTTCTTGATCAAGACTTAGACGTGATACGATTCCCAGAACTCACCACCAATAACATCGTGGTGGTGAGGATCCGAAATAAAGCTTGGGCGATAACCGTAGTTTCCTTCTACTTTGAACCGGACCAACCCATCGGGCCATACCTGGAGCACCTAACAGCTGTTATCAGGAAATTAGGGCCTAGAGCGATACTCATCGGAGGCGACGCCAATGCCAAGAGTTCGTGGTGGGGAAGTACCACCGGCGATCGACGTGGGGAGGAAGTTTCGGGAATGCTCGACGAACTTTCATTGCAGGTACTCAACGAGGGATCCCTTCCTACGTTCTATACCATAAGGGGTAACAGGGAATACTCGAGTTATATTGATGTGACTGCCTGCACCCAAGACTTGCTCGATGTAATATTCGATTGGAGAGTGGACGAGAGTCTGACCGGATCGGACCATAATGGCATTATATTTAAAATTAAATTAAGAAAGGACACAGGAATAGATATTAAAAGAAATACTAGAATTTACTTTACAAAAAAGGCAAACTGGATCCAATTTGATAATAAATTAACTCAACTTAATAATAGTCAAAATTTAACAACAGAAAACATTAACACAATTAGTAATAGTATAGAATTGGAAACCGCAATAAATCAATACACAAACAATATAACGACATCTTGCCAAGAAAATATACCTAAAATAAAAAACAAAAAAGTATTTACCATGCCATGGTGGTCCGACGAACTGGCCGCCTTGAAGAAACAAGTAACCACCAAGAAGCGCCGGATCAGATGTGCAGCTCCAGTCCGGAGAGAGAAGGTCATCGCAGATTACCTGGAAGATAAAAAGAGGTATGAGGAAATGGAAAATGAAGCAAGAATCGCGAGCTGGAAGGGGTTCTGTGAAAAGCAAGAAAGAGAAACTATGTGGGAGGGTATTTATAGGGTTATCGGCAGGACAACCAAACAAGCTGAAGACTTACCCTTAACCTGCAATGGAGTATCCTTGAGCCCACAGGAATCTACAGACCTTTTGGCTGAAACCTTTTACCCTGGTGATGACGAAACCACAGATAACGCAGAACATAGCCAAATTCGAGAGGCTGCAAACCTAGTAAACGAGCTGTCAGACGATGAAACGCATGATCCACCGTTCACAGAACTAGAGCTTCTAACATCGATAGCAACCTTCAACCCGAAGAAGGCTCCTGGAGACGATGGCCTTACGGCAGATATATGCAGTCGAGCAATCTGTCAGGATGTGGGAATCTTCCTTGCATTGATAAACAAATGCCTGCAATTAGGCCATTTCCCGATATTATGGAAGGAAGCTACTGTGGTAGTTCTCCGAAAACCAGGAAAGGAAGATTACACACACCCAAAATCATATAGGCCAATTGGCCTTCTACCGGTCCTAGGAAAGATCTTTGAGAAGATGATTGTCGCCCGTTTAAAATGGCATCTATTACCAACCATAAGCACCTGCCAGTATGGGTTCATGCCTCAGAGGAGCACGGAGGACTCCCTCTTTGTCCTTACACAATACATAAGAGCGAAACTTGAGGAGAAAAAACTAATTACATTGGTATCATTAGACATAGAGGGAGCCTTCGACTGCGCATGGTGGCCGGTAATAAGACTCAGATTGGCAGAAGAGAAATGCCCATTAAACTTGAGGAGGGTCATGGACAGCTACCTTCGGGATCGCAGGGTCAAAGTTACATACGGAGGAACTCAACATACACGCCCAACAACAAAAGGCTGCGTTCAGGGCTCAGTTGGAGGCCCCATATTATGGAACCTGTTATTGAACCCGCTCCTGAAGGGACTGCAAGAACGAGGCGAATACTGTCAGGCTTTCGCCGATGACGTAGTTCTCGTTTTCCACGGCAATACGGCGGACGAAGTCCAACGAAGGGCCAATGCCACGCTTGCCTATGTCCGGGAGTGGGGAGTCCGAAATAAGTTAAAATTCGCGCCGCATAAGACTAAAGCTATGACCATAACCAATAAACTAAAGTACGACTCTCCGCGCCTGAACATGGGTGGAGTTGGCATTGACCTGTCCCGTGAAATTAAGATCTTGGGACTCATAATAGACGACAAATTAACTTTTAATAGTCACATAGCTCACACATGTCTTAAAGTCTCCAACATCTACAAACAGGTATCCAGAGCTGCCCGAATTAGTTGGGGTCTCCACCCTGAAATTATCAGGACCATCTACAAAGCCGTTATAGAGCCAATAACACTCTATGCAGCCAGCTCATGGGCCCCTGCTGCTACTAAACTAGGCGTACGTAAAAAACTCGAAGCCATACAGAGAGGATTCGCTCAAAAAATCACCCGATCATACCGCACTGTCTCCCTGAACTCTGCTTTAGTTCTATCCGGGCTATTACCTCTTGATTTAAGAATTTCCGAAGCAGCTAACCTGTACAAAGCAAAGAAAGGAATACCCTGGCATGAACAGATGGATAGAGAGGTGGAGAAAAGAGCGGCTTATTCTGAGCTCGATCATCCGGCAGAACACTTGGCCCTACAGTTCATCAACCTGTCAACCCAAGAAGATGTGGACAAACATAAGAACCAGTCAGTAAGGATTTTTACAGATGGCAGCAAGATTGAGGGCAAGGTAGGAGCCGCACTGTCACTGTGGCAGGGTGAGGTGGAAACCAAAACCCTCAAATTAAAGCTGGAATCCTACTGTACTGTGTACCAAGCGGAGCTGTTGGCCATGTGTAAAGCAACCTCTCTTATCATGCAGAGTTCAGAGAATTCTTTCGGCATATATTCTGATTCAAGATCATCGCTTGAGTCAGTGATAAACCATAATTCCCTCCATCCCTTAGTAGTAGCTATAAGAAAAAATTTAAAACAGTGTCGAAACCAAAACAAGGATGTTTCCCTGTTTTGGATTAAAGCACACGCTGGTTTAGAGGGCAATGAAAGGGCAGACGCACTTGCCAAAGAAGCGGCACTAAAATTAAAAAGAAGGCCAGATTATGATTTATGTCCGGTCGCATTCATCAAGCGACAGCTTCGCGCCCATTCGATTGAGGAGTGGGACCGGAGATACAAATGTGGTGAAACTGCAGGGAACACCAAAATCTTTTTCCCGGACGCCGCAAACGCATACCAGGTGATAAGAGAGATGGACCTAACAATGACGGCGACACAAATGTTAACGGGGCACGGTGGGTTCTCGGAATACCTTCACCGATTCAAATGCAAGGATAACCCATCGTGTGTCTGTGACCCCGAAGTGGCCGAGTCCATTTCTCATGTCTTGTTTGAGTGCCCCATACATTTAAGAGAAAGAACAGATACCGAAATAATGTTAAAAGAGAGAGTTACAAGAGAAAACGTTCACAAATTTATGACAGAAAAAAGAAAGAGAGAGATATTTATGGAGTATGGAGTAAACATAGTAGAAAAAGTAATACAGAGAAATAAGTAGAAGATATGTATAATATGTATACCAAAAATGTGATAAATAGATGATTGTAAAAAACAGAAAAAAGCAATAAATACATTTAAAGGACCATATTTATAAAAGTTTTTGAAAGTAACAAATATATATATATAAATACCTATATATTTATAACTATTATGTATATTTATATTATATGTATCTCTTATAAAACATGTGTTTTATAAGACAGGCAAAATATAAAACAGTGAAAAACTAAAAACTGAAAACACAGTCTCTGACCGTCAGGCAGAGGTACAAGCCAAGTCTGTAGTGTAACCAAGGCTTGGTTAAAAAAAAAAAAAAAAAAAAAAAAAAAAAAAACCTAACCTAACCTAACCTAACCTAACCTAACCTAACCTAACCTAACCTAACCTAACCTAACCTAACCTAACCTAACCTAACCTAACCTAACCTAACCTAACCTAACCTAACCTAACCTAACCTAACCTAACCTAACCTAACCTAACCTAACCTAACCTAACCTAACCTAACCTAACCTAACCTAACCTAACCTAACCTAACCTAACCTAACCTAACCTAACCTAACCTAACCTAACCTAACCTAACCTAACCTAACCTAACCTAACCTAACCTAACCTAACCTAACCTAACCTAACCTAACCTAACCTAACCTAACCTAACCTAACCTAACCTAACCTAACCTAACCTAACCTAACCTAACCTAACCTAACCTAACCTAACCTAACCTAACCTAACCTAACCTAACCTAACCTAACCTAACCTAACCTAACCACCTTCGTCACTTAAACATCCTAAGGCCCCTTCAACATACAAATATAACACAAGTCATCCTGTCAACTGGGCCCCTTTCACGGCTATGCTAAAGGAAGAAATGAACAACAATTACAACAATATACCCATAGACAACATGTTACCCCAAGAAATAGACCAAACCATATTAAAACTTACAAAACTTCTGCAAAGAACCTGTGACGCAACGCTACCACGCAAAGGAAAAATGACATACCGCAGCCCTTGGTGGAATGACGAGCTTGAAAAACTTAAAAAATCAGTAATTAAACAGCACCATCTTCTAACCACACTTAAAAAACGCAAGGAACCCATGGAAGAAGCCCTAGCAGAAAGAGATCGGCTGAAAGATGAATACGCAACAGCCCTAAAATTAACGTCTACTGCAAACTTCAGAGACTTCTGCAACAAACAAGGAAAGGAGGATGTTTGGGCAATCACAAACAGACTAATGAAATCCGTAACTCCAAGACTTCCCACTATTACTTTGCGAGCACCTAATAACCAGTACACTTGCAACAGCCAAACAACTGCAGAACTACTGTTGGATAGCTTTTATCCAGATGACACGCCAGACATCTTGGATAGTCACAAACAAGTTAGAAGCTGCACAAAACAATTACCCAACACCCCGGATGAACCTCCTTTCACGGAAAAGGAAGTTCTAGATTGCCTTAAGTCTATGGACTCTCAAAAAGCCCCTGGTATTGACCACCTAACAGCGGACATTTGCTATAAATTTGCCGAACAACAACCCAGCTTACTCACAAAAATATTAAATAGATGCCTTACCCTCTCCCACTTTCCGTCACACTGGAAGCAAGCGGTGATTAAGGCTATACCCAAACCCAACAAAACGGATTATTCTAATCCTTCTTCCTATAGACCTATAGGATTGTTGAACGTCTTCGGAAAACTCTTTGAGAAATTAATTACAAAAAGACTTACCCATTTCTTAAATAACACAAATGCCAGCAACAAAAAACAATATGGTTTTAAGGAACAGACTTCAACAATACATGCACTTCATGAGGCTGTTGGCCATATCAAATCAAGGAAAAGCGAAAAGAAGCTTGTTCTTGCAATATCACTTGATATTAAAGCGGCCTTTGATAATGCATGGTGGCCAGCCCTTCTCCACAGATTACAAAAAGTTAATTGCCCGCAAAATATATATAAAATTTTACAAAGCTACATAAAAAATCGTACCGTTACTTTAAATTACGCTGACGCATCTGCAACCAAAACAATGACAAAGGGATGTATCCAGGGATCTGTGTGCGGTCCAATGCTATGGAACCTCATACTCGATGATCTTCTCGAAGTACCCTTACCTGAAGGCTGCCACATCCAAGCATTCGCGGACGATATTCTTCTCATTGTCAGTGATAAGAAAAAGGCAGATCTTGAATTCAACACCAACCTAGCACTTAAAATAATCTCGGAATGGGGATTCAAAACAAAACTTGAGTTCAGCTCCCATAAAACTCATATGGTCACATTCACTCCTAAGTGCAGAGGAATAAAGGTCCTTTTAAATAACAATTATTTAGCCTTTCAAGACGAAATTAAACTTCTGGGTGTCATCATTGACAAAAATCTAAAATTCATAAAACATGCACATTATATAATCAACAAATGCCAAAAATTGTATAAAAACCTCTGTAAATTCATCCGACCAACGTGGGGCATACATTCAGAAAACATAAAAATTCTGTATCACCAAGTAATAGAACCCACTATTACATACGCAGCGTCTATTTGGAGTTCTGCAACTCAATATAAACATGTTCGCGACAGCTTCCAATCGTTTCAAAGAGGATTCGCACTAAAAATCATTCGTGGATTTAGGACTGTCTCGTCAATTGCTGCAATATCCTTAGCTCAAATCACACCCCTTGACATCAAAATTAATGAAATTTCTCAAATAGAAACCACTAAGCTCACTGGTATTACCTCATTTCTTCCTTCCGACATCCTCCTAGATAAACCTGTTCCCGTTTCCACCTTGCCACACCCTTCTCTCCGAACTGAAATCCTAATAGACACCGCAACCACCCAAAAAGAAATAGACCAAAAATACAACAATAAACCATACAGAATCTACACAGACGGCAGCAGTGACAGAGGGGGAAAAGTGGGAGCTGCCCTTGTCATGTACACTCCTGAAAATACAACAATTACCAAAAAACTAAAATTACATAGCAGCTGCTCAGTTTTTCAGGCTGAACTTCTAGCCATCAGGGAGGCAACTAAACTCATTGTAGACAAAAACCTGAAGGAGGCGGTAATTTTTTCTGACAGCCTCTCCAGCCTAAAAGCTATACAGGACTCCGGAAGCACCAATTTCTTGGTAGCAAATATCCATCAAGAAATATTAAGAGCAAAGACAAAAGGGATCTCACCTCAATTCGTATGGGTCAAGGCTCATTCCGGACTAGAAGGAAATGAGGCAGCGGATACAGCTGCAAAGCAGGCAGCACATATTCATAAGTCCCCAGACTACACAAAGTTTCCAATAAGTTATCTAAAACAGAAACTGAAAGAGCAGCGTAACAGACAAATGGAACAAATATACAGCTCTGCCACTAAAGGCCTCCATACAAAATCCATGCTCCCAACAATAAATGATATCCGAAACACTTTTGCAGCTCTAAATACATCCTTTGAACTAACACAAATCCTGACAGGACACGGATACCACAAAGCATACTTACACAGATTTAAAATAACCGATAACGACATATGTCCCTGCAACAAACTGGAATCCCAAACAATAGACCACCTCCTGAAAACATGTCAAAGATATGAGTCTCAACGATACGAACATGAATCTATATGTCAAGACTTAAATATAAACCCCTATGATTTGAAACAAATCATAAGCAAGCAAAGTACAATAAACTCATACTTAAAGTATATTAAATACGTAATAAACACATTAAAAGCTTTCAATAAAGAAAGCGTCCAGTAATAGAAAACACTTACCTTTAAAATTACCCTGTAAAATAAAGCAATTACTCTAAAATAATAAGCCATATTCGTAATAAAACTTACCCCTAAACACATGACTCTAAATTAAAACATAAAGATAATGTTAATTATACATAGACTATATACCTATTGTAAAAAAAAAAAAAAAAAAAAAAAAAAAACATTACAAATAGTACTGACATAGGAAAACAATTTAATACTTACCTCTTGGAACCTTAATACTTAACACTAATTTTTATATAAACATTGACTAATATTAACCCATAAAATGAAACACATGGCGTTTACGTTTTCGTATCAAATAGCGAAAAGTAAACATAGTGCCTAATAAAAAAAAAAAAAAAAAAAACCTAACCTAACCTAACCTAACCTAACCTAACCTAACCTAACCTAACCTAACCTAACCTAACCTAACCTAACCTAACCTAACCTAACCTAACCTAACCTAACCTAACCTAACCTAACCTAACCTAACCTAACCTAACCTAACCTAACCTAACCTAACCTAACCTAACCTAACCTAACCTAACCTAACCTAACCTAACCTAACCTAACCTAACCTAACCTAACCTAACCTAACCTAACCTAACCTAACCTCAGTCTGACTGTATCCGCCGTCCCAAGCGCCACGAAATTGAGCCGCTCCGCATTAAAACAAAGCTTAGAAATAGTAAAAACGCTCGGATTTTCGTGAAAACAGTGTTAAAGTGTGTGTTACTGTGTCCTTAAACCTGTGGAAGTGTTTACAAAACTTTTCGATTAAAACTGAACTAAATTTGAACTAAATTAGACGAAAAAACCACATAAACAGTGTTTTCAAAAGTTAAAATATTGAATATCTCACGTTTTAGATCTGTGACAAGTATATTAAATAATACTGATCGACGCAGTTTTTCAAGGAGAACAAATCGACGTATCTCCCGGATTTTTCCGGTGGGAAAATCGGGAGAAAAGAACGAAAAACTACAAACCACATGACAAGGTGCTACAAGAACCAATAGACTTGGAGTAAATCTGTATATATCATTTTATAGAGGATAAAAAGACAAACATACGACACTTTTTCTTTTTCGGAAAAGTTGGAAAATAAAAAAGTTACAGAGCAAAAACGCCTTTGTATAAAAACAAGTAACTTCCAGGACGGATATCCCAGGATCGAATCGGATAACGTATGTAAAAATTTATTAAACTAAGTAGCCCATTTCATAACGAATACAGTGACACCTTTTTCAAAATTTTTCAAGCACAAACCACCAAGATATAACCAAAAAACCGGAACAAGGGAGTGTAAATTGGAACCGAAGTACATTCCAGGACGGATATCCCAGGAACTATTCAGATAACGTATGTAAAAATTTATTAACCAAGTAGCCCATTTCATATCGAATACAGTGACACCCTTTTCAAAATTTTTCGAGCACAAACCACCGAGATATAACCAATAAACTGGAACAAGGGAGTGCAAATTGGAACCGACTAGGTAATTATATTTTGAAAAATACCTTTTATCTTGGCACTTTCTCCAAAATTTCTTACCCTGAAATATCCAAGAAAGTGAGGTCATCAAAATATATAATAGTTTTAAACAATATATTTCCTGGAACTACTAGAAAACATAAAATTTAGTAAGAAATTTTTCGACCCCCGATTTTCAACGCATCTCCCAAGACACCCCGAACACCAACAACCAGAGACTATATATCAAAAGATAGGAAATTTTCCGAAGATTACGGCAGTGAAAGTCCGGTCCCGATCGGACTATCCTACGAGCAACAGGAACCATCCGCGCAACACTCATCATTTGACCTAGATATCAGCATGGCGGTGACCTACTTTTGAGGAATGCAGGTGACTGTGCCTACCACAGGGTTATAACTTGTAAGGAAAAATATTGTAACTTGTGACAATTCTAACAAAATTTTAAAAAATCAAAAAACTAACTAACAAGTAATTATTGAAAGGAAATTTATATAGATACTAATTTGATATATATAAGGAATTTTATCACCATCACTTTACCTCCCCACTCTTCCCCTAAACCACTTACCTAACGACTCCTTCTTCCCCCTGTCAAGATTAGACCGTAAATCGTAATTTAATAGTATATATAATAGTTACATAGTAAAATAAAACCTTTTAAAATAATAAAAAATTTTATGTCACGGGTCCGGGTTCGATTCCGTAAGGAATAAAACTACATATCTCCGAAACGGCTCAACCTACGGCAAAAAGACAAAAATTTTCGCCCTTTGGGTGTTAATTTTGTCTTTGTCCTCATACCCACATAACACCCCCCCCCTCCCCCCATTTTTACCCCCCAAACCACCCTAAATTCAACACTTTTGTTTCTCAAAACTAAATTAATTAGTAGGAAAACGTCTAAAACCGCAATACCTAAAGTATCAATCCAATAGAACAAACCGTACCCGAGATAAACGGAAAAAAGTTTTTTCGAAAACCGAAAAACCGATTTATCTCGGAAACGGTACGTCCTAGGTCAAATTTACTACAACCTACTATATATATAGTACCTTAATCATTGACTAAGGTAAAATCCATTATCATTGAAAATAATAAATTTCTATTCAAGCGCCCCCTATCGGCAAACTAAAACATTAATTTAGAGAAAGTTAAAATAAAATACTTATAGATTTACCTTCCCCATCAGTGACCTGTAAAATTAAAGTTAACCTAGGTATTTCAGAAAATAAAAGTAAACTAAATTAGGCATAAACAGGAAATTAGCAATAAAAATAAACCATTTAATTCTCTCAAACAAAGTAGTTATAGCGCCCTCTGTTAAACAAACGACTAACTATTACCTATCATATAGTTATTGAACCAAATCGTAAGATTGATACTAGCGTCCCCAGTAACTTGTATAACAGGAAAGCGAATTTAAATTAATTAACTCAGGTATTGGAAACATTTAACGAAATAATAAAGTAAAATAGGGAATTAATTTTGAAAATAAACTAATAGCTTATTAAGGTACTGGTTACGCCCTCTGTCGGCCAGAGTATTTTAACCAGAGTTAAAGGTGTAAATTCTAAATAAAAAATTTTTTCTTTCAAAACATTAAAAAACAATTATAGGAATATCTTTAATTAAATATTCTAAACTTAAAAAGGTAACTTCCTCGTAAAAAATCATTCTATTATATTTATTTAGACCAAAAGTCCGACGGAGCTAATTCATAAATTTGTAATAAATAACTTAGAAAAATTTTAGTAGCAAAGAATAATAAAGTAAAAATAGGGAATCAATACCAATCAATTAAATTAAACAAAATCAATAAAATAATAAAACGTTATCTTTTATCAAGGTACTGGTAGCGCCCTCTGTGAAACAAGCGACTAACTTCTATCTACCATTTATCCGTTTGTTCCATATCTAACTGAACCCAAACGCAGGATTGATACTAGCGCCCCCCCAGTAAATTGTAAAGTAAAATAGGAAAGCGAAATTAATTACTCAGGTACTAGAAATATTAAACGAACCAATAGAGTAAAATAGGGAATTACATTAAAAAATCAAACTACATAAAACTAAATAAAGTAATAGATTAATTGTTATCAAGGCACTGGTATCGCCCTCTGTCAACTAGAAGACTTAACTAGAAAAATAAGAGTATAAACTTGAATAAAAATTTTTTCTTTTAAAAACATTAAGAAACAATTATTGGAATACATTTATTTAAATATTTTGAACTTAAAAAGGTAATTAATTCGTATATTTATCGTGAAAATTATCCTAAGCATATATTAGAAGGGAAAGTTCTATTCCCATAACTAAAAAATCACTTACATATTTAAAATAAATTAATAATTAAAAAATTAAAACGCGTACAAAAGTTAGAAATAGAGAACGAAAGTTAAAATAATAAGAATAAACTAAAATACAATAATTAATAATAGATTAATAAAAACAAATAATAATAAGAAAAGTCCTATTCCATTGGCGTTGGCAACAAAAACAGTTTAGATTAAAAATCTTTTAAATTTATAGCATTGGTAACCAAAACAAGGCACATTAAAAATCCATATATCCATAATCCTCTCCACTATAGGATACAACAAACCAGAGACTTCTACTGAAATTTGTATTGTTTGTAATAAGTATTGAAGTTGTTTTATTTACTCCACTTTGATTACCATCTAACAAACTATAAATTGTGACTGCTTGTTCTTTCTATTATCTGCTGTATTAGTAATAAATAAAGTAAACCTAGACCTAGTCTCAACACTTATAGGTACTTATATGGTATTTCCACCCTGATTAAATTCACATATACATCCTGAAATAGAGGAAAAACTATTAATTTATTATTAAGTTATTAATTTAAGATAGATTAAATACCCCAACTGTTAACTTCAAAGTAACTTCAAAGTAATAGGATCCTAATCCATTCAATAGCGATTTCTGCTTCCTCAAAAATTAATACAAAATAAGTTCAGCATACGATCCATCCATATATATCTATCCATATATACCTTAGTTCACATAGAAAAATTAGGAATTACAAGAATATTACGAGGCGCTGGAGGCGGCCATACATTAGATAAATAGAGGTGGCAAATAAATAGGACAAGACGGTGGAACTTAAAACAGTCAGAAGCTCTATACACTCCTGACTGTTTTAAATAGAACCAACCGCCCAGTTAGACATTAATTAAGTATTTTAATCTCTTTACTTTACTGACAATTTGCACTATTGTGTAATATTGACTACTAGTTTACTACTTTTGCGTTTATTATATACATACAATTACTGACGAGGTATATTTAAAAGTTTATTGTTTACAAATATAGTTATTTAACTATATACTATAATTATATTGACATTGACGAGTTCCCTGTCCTAACAAAATGATAGGCTTCCATACACCAGTAAAGAAGAACGCGAACGCTGAAAGAGACCGAGCGGAAAGGATGGAGAAGGCTGGCCCCTCTGATCCTAGCACCGTGAGACGCAGTATTGGAGATTGGGAATCCGGGAAAGTAGGACCGGCTACTAAATCGCCCAATCCTCCAAAAACGACTGCAGCCCCATCAAAACCTGAGGGGAAAAACAACCTTAGTCCTGCGCCCCAATTAAAAACATCAATCCCCAAGGCACCGATAGGGGAAACGAGTAGCCCCAAAGGAACAAAAGTCACCCTCACCACTAGAGGCATCGAAGCCCGCGCCTGCCGAGCGAAGGCAAGGCTGCACTTGGGGAACTCAAGGAACCTCAAGACAGACATCAAGAGTGAGGTGACACAAGCCATCGAACGTCTCTACCAGCTGGTAATAGAGGCAGAGGCCGATAGGGAAAAAAGTTTAGAAAAAACGGTGCGAAAAGAGCAAGTAGAAGAGGGACAGAAGGAAAGAGTAAACACAGGAAAAGAGGAGGAACTTCTAAAACGGATACAAGAACATGAAAAGCTCCTCAAAGAAAATAACCAAAGATTAGACAAAATCACCGAGATGCTGGGAAAACACAATGAGGCCTCAGAAGGAAGCACAAACACGTACGCTAAAGCCACCGCGAGTAGTATAAAAGGACAATACCAGAAACCCACCTTACACTCTATAATAGTCTCCTCCAAAGACGAAACCGATACAGGAGAAAAGGTGCTCGCGCACATCCGCGAGGCAGTGAATGCTACGGAGGGATGGGTGAAAGTAGATAGAGTGCGCAAGGCGAAAGATAGGAAGGTGATAGTGGGTTGTGGCTCGGAGGAGGAGAGAGAGAAAGTAAAGCAGAGGCTGCAAGGTGCGAGCGATAAGATTATTTACGAAGACGTTAAGAATAAGGACCCTTTATTGATCCTCAGAAACGTCCTGCAAGTGAACACGGACGAGGATATACTGAGAGCACTGCAGAATCAAAATAAAAACATCTTTAGTGGTCTCGAAAAAACTGAAGTGCGAATGGAAATCAGATTTAGAAAGAAAACCAGGAACCCGCACACCTGTAACGTGATAATGAGAGTATCACCACTAGTATGGAAGAGAATGGTAGAAGCAGAGGCAGTCCATGTAGACCTCCAAAAAATCAGAGTAGAGGACTTCTCACCCATACTGCAGTGCTCACAGTGCCTCGGATATGGTCATGGTAGACGTTTCTGTAAGGAACAGGACACAAAATGCAGCCACTGCGGGGGCCCTCATATGAAGACCGAGTGCGCAGACTGGCTCTCCAACGTAGAACCCACATGCTGCAATTGTAGCAATGCCAAACTGGATCAGCTGAACCATAACGCTTTCAGCGAACGCTGTCCTGTTAGGCGCAAGTGGGACGCGTTGGCTAGGGCCAGTATAGCGTATTGCTAAGGGCACCCCCAGGAACTCCAGAGTCACAAACACCACAACTGCTAGCGTTCCCGCCCCGTATGTGATGGCCCAGGCAAACCTCCAGAGGAAAAGGCTCGCTACTGATGAATTAATGATTGAGTCAGCGAAACAGAAGATAGCGGTAGCGTTGCTTCAGGAGCCCTACGTCGGAGGTATTGGCAGGGTGAAACAGTACAGGGGGGCCAGGATCTTCCAGAGCACGGGAGACGGAGACGGGACTGTAAAGGCGGCAATAGCCGTCTTTGATCATGACCTTGACGTCATACAGTACCCAAAACTCACCACCAACAACATCACGGTGGTGGGAATCCGAACAAGAGCCTGGAGGATCACTGTGGTCTCCTATTACTTTGAACCCGACAAACCTATAGAGCCATACCTGGAGCATATCGCCGCTATTGCGAAGGAGTTAGGGCCGGGGGCCATCATAATGGGGGGCGATGCGAACGCAAAGAGCTCCTGGTGGGGTAGTATGGTTTTGGACCAGCGAGGCGATGATATGGCAAGCACACTGCATGAACTTGGCTTCCAGGTGCTCAACTGTGGCAACATACCAACTTTTGCCACAGTTAGAGGAAGCAAAACTTACACAAGCTTCATAGATGTGACGGCCTGCTCAACAAATATATTACATCTGGTGAGCGACTGGAGAGTTGCTCAAGGCATGACGAGCTCGGACCACAACGGCATAATATTTAAACTAAAACTTTGTAGAGAAAAGGGGATGGGTATACAAAGAACCACACGAAGGTATAACACCAAAAAAGCTAACTGGAGTCAATTTGATAACAAACTGACACAGTTAAACCAAAGCATAAAATTAGAGGATATTGCACAAATAAATGATAGGAAACAACTAGATGATACAATAAACCAGTACACAGCAAATATCCAAACCTCGTGTGAGGAAAGTATACCTACCAAGAGTAACAAAGAGATACTTACTGTGCCGTGGTGGTCCGATGAACTCGCAGCCGCGAAGCAGATAGTTAACACCAAGCGCCGACGCATTAGGTGCGCAGCGCCAGTGCGAAGGGAGAAGGTCGTAGCCGAGTACCTGGAAGCAAAAGAAGAATATGAAAACATGGCCAGAACAGCCCAAGTTACCAGCTGGAAACAGTTCTGTAAAAAGCAGGATCGCGAGGGGATGTGGGAGGGCGTGTACAGGGTCATTGGCAGAACCACCACGAGAGCGGAGGACACACCCTTATGCAAAAACGACGTAATACTCAGCCCAAAAGGATCCGCAGACCTGCTAGTTGAGACCTTCTACCCCGATGACCGTCAATCGGAAGATGGAGCTCACCACCGCCGAATTAGAGAATTAGCACAAACCGTAAACAAAAGGCACGATAATGATTATCATGACCCGCCCTTCACGGCTCATGAGCTGACGTCGGCGGTGGAGAGTTTCAATCCGAAGAAGGCCCCCGGGGCGGATGGTCTCACAGCGGACATCTGTAAGAGGGCGATTTTCCAGGACCAGGGGATTTTCCTTGCCCTGGCCAATAAGTGCCTAGAAATAGGTCACTTTCCTGAGTCTTGGAAGGTGGCTACAGTTGTAGCCCTCAGGAAGCCGGGCAAGGAAAACTACCTAGACCCCAAATCGTACAGGCCAATTGGACTGTTACCGGTTTTGGGGAAGGTCCTGGAAAAGATGGTGGTGGCGCGTCTCAAGTGGCACCTGATACCGGCGATGAGTACTCGTCAGTACGGCTTTATGCCCCAAAGAAGCACCGAAGACTCCCTCTATGACCTGATAAAGCACATCCGCGAGAAGCTCAGCGAAAAGCGAGTGATCGCGCTTGTGTCTCTGGATATAGAGGGGGCCTTCGACAGCGCTTGGTGGCCTGCTATAAAGGTCCGACTGGCAGAGGAAAAATGTCCAGTAAATATCGGGTGCCTCTTGGACAGCTACCTTAGTAATCGGAAAGTGAGGCTGAGGTACGCCGGCGAAGAGTCAACAAAAACTACCAGCAAGGGATGTGTCCAAGGCTCCATTGGAGGGCCTATATTATGGAACTTGCTCCTGGACCCGCTGCTTAAAGAGCTCCAATCTCGCGGAGACTACTGCCAGGCCTTTGCGGATGACATTGTGTTAGTATTCGATGGTGAGACCGCGCTGGAGATTCAACGTCAGGCCAATGCCTCCCTCGAGCATGTTCGGAAGTGGGGGATCAATAATAAACTGAAGTTTGCGCCTCACAAAACACAGGCCATGGTGATTACCAATAAATTAAAATTTGACTCCCCACACCTGACCATGGGCGGGGTGGACATTGGACTGACGAAAGAGATCAAGATACTCGGTCTCACCATAGACAATAAATTAACTTTCAACACCCATATACGTAATGCATGCCGCAAGGCGCTTGGCCTATATAAACAGCTCTCCAGAGCAGCAAAAGTTCAGTGGGGCCTGGAGCCAGAAATTATCAGGACCATATATGTGGCAGTGGTGGAGCCCGTAATTCTGTACGCAGCCAGTGCATGGGCGCCTGCAGCCGCAAAGTTGATGTCCAGGAAAGCGTTTGACGTGGTGCAACGAGGATTTGCGCAGAAACTGGTTAAAGGATATAGGACAATCTCTCTTAACTCGGCACTAGTGCTCGCCGGACTGCTCCCACTGGACCTGAGAGTGAAGGAAGCAGCCCTCCTCTATGCCGCGAAAAAGGGATATGCCGGGCGAGAACTGGGAGACCGGGAAATAGAGCGACCTGTAGCCTTTGCCAGGAGAGCGCACCCTGCGAAGTATCAGCGCCTGAGTTATCACTGCGTGGTAAATGGTGCAGACTTAGACCGGTACAGGAACGATAGTCTCGAGATATATACGGACGGGAGCAAAATTGACGGGAAAGTCGGTGCAGCGATATCTTTAAGAGATAACGATGTTGAAACCGGCTCCCGGAAATTAAAGCTGGAACCGTACTGCACCGTTTACCAGGCGGAACTCTTGGCGCTGCGTGAAGCGCTAAAACTGGCTCAAATGAGCTCTGCCGCACGTTGTAGCGTCTTTTGCGACTCAAGGTCGGCCTTAGATGCGGTCGTAGGAGGGGTTTCCCTCCATCCTTTAGCGTTTGAGGCTCACGCAATAATCCAGAACGCAATTGCGACCGGTAGTATAATAGAATTATACTGGATTAAAGCCCACGCAGGATTGGAGGGAAATGAAAGAGTCGATCAACTCGCAAAAGACGCTGCAACGAAACTGAAAGTGAGACCTCACTACGATCAGTGTCCGGTTTCATTCGTGAAGAGACAAATCCGTATGGACTCCCTTGACGAATGGAACCGGCGCTACAAAACCAACACCACAGGACGGATCACTAAGGTCTTCTTTCCGGATGCGATAAGAGCTCATAAAACTTTGCGGAAAATATCCCTAAATCCAATAACAGTGCAGGTTATGACGGGGCACGGCGGATTCTCAGAGTACCTGCATCGGTTCAGGTGCAAGGGGAGTCCGTCGTGCATCTGCGACCCAGCTGTGGATGAGGGGATACTGCACGTCCTACTGGAATGCCCTGCCCACATCAAAGCGCGAACCGAGCTTGAACAGAAACTGCGAACGGATTTAAGTATAAATAATATACCCGCCATAATTGAAGATGACAGCAAAAGGGAAACATTTATAAATTTTTGTATCAAAACAGCTACAATCGTAATAAATAGGAATAAATAAACAGTAAAAAAGAGGATAAACTAAGGTATATATAATGATATATATATAGTATTAGTTCCAAAAGTGTAAGACAACATTCATAGGAAGTTCAGAATACAAAAACTGTAAATATAAATAGATAATAAAGTGAAGTAAAACAAAATTAGGGATTAAGAACCAAAAAACACAGCTGGTTCATGCTAACATAAAAACTGTAGGAACAAGACTAAAAATAAAGAATAGGAAAATAATAGGCTGGAAATAAGAAATAGAGGAATAGGAAATAGATTAAGAAATGTTGATATAAATAAAAATCAAAGTTGTAATACTGGTAGTTGTAATAGACATATTATATAAGAATAGTATTAAAATAAGATTGAATAAGAAATAAGAAAGTAAAATAGACCAAGATGAAAAAGTAGATCGAAGATGAAGTAGTAATAGAAATATTATATAAGAATAGTGATAAAATAAGATTGTATAGGAAATAAGAAAGTAAAATAGACTAAGATAAAAATGTATAAGAAATATAGTCATATAGTTGTAATAGTCGTAAGATTCCAAATATGTATAGAAATAAGTAAAGTAAGGAAAAGATGTAAAAATTAATATAAGTAATAATCATGTAATAGATATAAGCATCTCTGTAAAAATAAATGTGTGCTTGACCTTAAATAAAAATGCCAACACAGTCCCTATCTACGGTAGGGGATACATTAGCTCGCGGGCCGGGCCTGAGAGCGCCCGGACAGGGAACATAAAAAAAAAAAAAAAAAAAAAAAAAAAAAAACCTAACCTAACCTAACCTAACCTAACCTAACCTAACCTAACCTAACCTAACCTAACCTAACCTAACCTAACCTAACCTAACCTAACCTAACCTTTTTTTTTTTTTTTTTTTTTTTTTTTTTTTTTTTTTTTTAACGTGTGGAAAGACCCTCGTCTCGTCTATCCGGCCACGGGGAGCCGGACAGGTATGTGGGACTCGAACCCACTAAAACCACACGGTGTCGACGCCTACCGCTTTGGTGCCGGGACAGTGTGCTACTCTCGCTCCACTGTCCCAGCGCGGCGGCCGCTAATTTGGCGGCCTCTGCCCGGCCTTAGCGGCCTACGCACGGCGCTCTCTATCCCCTCTCCTTGATGAGAGGGTTGGAGCGGCCCGCGAGTTGGCTCTTCAAGTTCCCTCTGGGGTAAAGGCGCGCTCGACACCGGCGCGCCTTTCAACCCGGGCCGTTAAGTCGGACGACGGATTCCCGTATCCGCCGCCCGACCGGCTGTTGTTATGGGGGCAAGTGGTGCAGGCCGTAGGCCCGCCTTCTGCCCCCTGTGCGCCGGCGGCGGATAGGGAGGTCTGAGGTAGCCTCTCGCTCTCTCTCCGCCGCCTCTTTGCGGAGCATTACGTGTTCCGCAAAGGCCTGCACCGCTTTCCACGACATCTCACTGTCGACCATGTGTTTTACCACAGTCGGCAGCGAGAGGTCGTCCCCCATGATCGCGCGTAGTTCCGCGCGGTCTTCCGCCCAGGCTGGGCAGTCCTCCAAGACGTGCTGGGCATCCTCGTCCTGGCATCCGTCACAGTGGTGGCAGGTAGCAGTTGGTTCGCGACCCGCCGTTCGACACAGATACCCCCCGAAGCAACCATGCCCGGACAATATCTGTGTCAAACGGAACGTCAGCGGGCCGTGCCGCCTTGCCAGCCATTGGCCTAAAACTGGACGGACTGCCTCGACGGTCCTACGCCCAGCAGTGGGCTGCTCCAGCCTTTGGCTCCACTCCCTGATGGCGCGTTGACACAGCTCTTCGCGGTGTCCTGCGATCTCCCTCGGTGCCGGCCAGTGACCCCGGGCCAACGCCTCCTCGCGCCAAGTAAATAAGGACGCGAGGGTCTTGGCTTCTAGGTCCCAAGGGATGCTACCGGCCAGCACGCACGCTGCCTCATTAGAGATCGTGCGATATCCCCGGATGGCCCTGATCGCCATCACCCTCTGCGGACGACGCAAGAGGGCGATATTCTGGTTGCTCAGGGCCTCCGCCCAAACAGGGGCACCATAGAGGGCCATGGATCGCACGACCCCCAGGTATAAGCGTCTGCAGGACACCTCCGGCCCTCCCAGATTCGGTAGGAGCCGTGTCAACGCACCAGCCGCCGCCATTAGTCGAGGCACTAGCGCCGCAAAGTGGGCGCCGAAGTTCCATCTGCCATCAAGGACGATGCCTAGGTACCGCATCGTCGGCTTGATGGCGATTTGAACACCACCAACCGTTAGGCTAGAGTCTGGGGGCGGCCCCTGCCGAGGGCCATGAAAACACAGCGCCTCGGATTTTTCAAGGGCCACCCTCAGTCCCAGCCGGCGGATTCGGCGCACCACTTGCGCTACTCCCGCAGTTGCACGTAGTGACGCATCGCGGAACGTGGCACCACGGGCGGTCACGAGTGTGTCGTCGGCATAACACACGACGTCGACTCCCGGAAGACTAACCGCCCGCAGTACCCAGTCGTAGCCGATGTTCCACAGGAGCGGTCCTAGGACAGAACCCTGTGGAACACCGCACGTCACTACGTACTGCCTCCATCCGTCTCGAGCAGGGAAAATAATCCTCCTGTCTGAGAGGTAGTCCCGGATGAGCCGGCGCAGGTAGGATGGCACTCCGTGATACGAGAGCGCCTCCATAATGCAAGGCCAGGGGAGGGAGTTAAAGGCGTTAGCGATGTCGAGAGACACCGCCACGACCACCTCACCCTGGGAGACCGCATCCTGCGCCAGGGACTTCACTCTCAGAATGGCGTGAATTGTTGACCTCTTCCGGCGGAACCCGTATTGGCCATCCGCCAGGTTGGGTCCGACGCACTCGAGGCGCTCGACAAGGCGGTCAGAGGTGACTCTTTCCAGCAATTTGCCAGCCTCGTCGAGCACAACGAGCGGACGGTAGCCAGACGGGGAATCCGCCGGTCGTCCCTCCTTCCTTAACAGGACCAGGCGTCCCGTTTTCCACGCCATGGGAAACTTTCCCTGTACGAGACAGGCATTGAAGAGCCCCCTCAGCCGCTCCTCCAGCACTTCTGCTGCGTCCAGTGCGGAGACCAGAGCTCGACCCGGAACTCCATCGGGACCCGGAGCGGTATTTTTGGCGCGCAATCTTTGTACAGCTGCACCAAACTCGCCCCGGGTTATTTCCGGGATTACCTCCCGGTCCCCGACACTAGCCCCCTCTGGCGGAGCCATGCGGGGGGGCTCGGTTGCCGATCCCTGCGGGAACAGAGCGGCAACAACTTCTTCGAGGAACTGTGGCTCCAGACTCTGTGTCAGGGGAGCGCCGTACGGTCGAATCTTATTTCGAACGAGATGGTACGGGCGCCCCCATGGATCACGGTCCAAAGTAGCCAGCAATTCCTCCTTGGCATCCGACTTCGCGGAGGCAATCGCGTTCCTCAGCGCATCCTTCGCCTCCAACAGTGTCGCAAGAAGGGCGGCCCCCTCGGCCTCATCCCGGCGCCGTCTCCTTCGGTATCGGGCGTACTGGCGGCGAGCCTGAGCACAATCTTCTCTCAACCGTGAGAGTGCTGGCGACCACCAATACACCCACCTTCTGGGAGGACGAGTACTGGTCCGGGGCATAGACGCATCGCATATAGCAGTCATCGCACCCCGGAACCACTCGGTCTCATCCTCTACCAGCACGTTTACCGGCGCGCGAAACCAGCCTTGAAGGATGGCCGCCTCCTGCAGTAACTCCTTATCGAGGCGCTTCGCTTGCCACCGCGGGCCAACCCCGTTCGGGGCTCCGTCAGAGCCGTTCGGAGCGACCGAGGACGCGGAGAGATCGAACCGCACATAGCGGTGATCCGATAGATCCTCGACGTCCTCCAACACACTCCAGCTCTGAGCCACACGGTGCGCGAGTGCAGGGCTTGCGAAGGCAACGTCCACTATGGACGAGCCCTGCGGACGCACACACGTGGGAACCGAACCCCGATTCAACACCGTCAGCCCAACGGAGATGAGCCACTCCACAATTATCTCGCCCCGCGCACGCCGTGGGTCTCCCCGGCGGAAAGCTGCTGGACATCCCCACGCCGTGGATTCGGCGTTGAGATCCCCAGCAACCAGGACAGGGCGAGGGTGGCTCCTGTGAACGAGCGCCTCGAGTTGGGCCATGAATGCCTCGAACTCACTGAGCGGACGGTTGGGTGAAAAGTATACACCGATCACAACCAAGTTGCCCAGCTGAGTCGAGACCATTCCATGACCACGCACGACCCCTGTTGGAGGCGAAGAACTCGCTGAGGACGCAATCGCAACCACACCGTCAAGATCCCCTACCCACCTGTCCCCGGGAGGGACGAAGTACGGCTCAGTGACCACCGTTACGTTTATCAACCACTGCGCTATGCTCTGAAACAAGAGATCCTGAGCTCTAGCGCAGTGGTTGACATTCGCCATGAGAAACTTGAGGGCCATTATTAAGAAATAGCCCCCGTCTCCATCGCCTCGGCGTCCTGAGCCGTACGGGCAGGCTGTGTCTGAGCCGTAGCCACGGACACAACCCGCCTCCCTCCTTTTTTGCTGCGCGCGCTCGGGCACGTCGCACCCCCGACCCTGTGTCCCGCAGGCTTACCGGCCGCAGTACAGAGCACGCAGCTCGCAGCGGCTGTGCACTGGGCGGCCTTGTGGCCCGGCTTTCCACACCGGTAACCTAACCTAACCTAACCTAACCTAACCTAACCTAACCTAACCTAACCTAACCTAACCTAACCTAACCTAACCTAACCTAACCTAACCTAACCTAACCTAACCTAACCTAACCTAACCTAACCTAACCTAACCTAACCTAACCTAACCTAACCTAACCTAACCTAACCTAACCTAACCTAACCTAACCTAACCTAACCTAACCTAACCTAACCTAACCTAACCTAACCTAACCTAACCTAACCTAACCTAACCTAACCTAACCTAACCTAACCTAACCTAACCTAACCTAACCTAACCTAACCAACAGTCTGGCCGCCCCCGCGCTTCCAAACGCCACGAAAACAGAGCGCTCCGCACTTAAATTGCGATTAAAAATAGAAAAAACGGGTGGATTGCAGTGAAATTAGTATTTTAACGTGTGTAACAGTGACCCCCATCCCTTGGATGTGTTTTGAAAAGTTTTCGGACAAGTTTCGGACCCAAATTGAAGAAAAACAACAAAAAAGTGATTGTGAATAGTTATAACGTCGAACATTTCCGGTTTTAGATCAGTGACCTACCAATAAAAATATATGAATCGACGAAGCATTACAAGAGCTACAAATTGACATATCTCCCAGATTTTTCTGGTGAGGGAATCGGGAGATATACACTAAAAAACAAAAACCACTCGATCACGAGGACCACGTTCCTCAGCAGTGGGAAGGAAACTTTACACACCACCAGAAAGAGGACAAAAAGCAGACCCCAGAGCAACTTTTTCCTCCCGGAAAAGTGCACGGGAACCGGAGTTATTAAGGAAAGTGTGGGACAAGTAAAAAGACAAAACTTCCAGGGGCTATAACTCAACAGAACGATCTTTAAGGTACACAATAATTTATTAATCCTGGTGGGAAATTTCTTCCTCTATCTAGTGGTACCAACCCTAGAGTTTTGTGCCTTAAGGTGACCGAGAAATATCAAAATTTAAGGAACCAAGTCGAATTCAGCCCCGATTTAAAACGGGAAAACAGGAAAAAGGACAGGGGAATCTTACGCCCAACAATCGGATAGACTGCAGGGAATCACTATCCCTCTTCTTGCATTAAAAACCAGAACTAAGAACGTGCAAAAAGGATAAAAACCAAACTTCTGCACTGCCAACGACGTCAACACCAACTTCAAGACGTCCCCGTGGGAGCACCAGGACTCGCGGAGCCTGGATATACAGACCACAAGAAGTAGAATCTCCTGAAGAACACAGCAAAGAAAACCGCACCAAAATCGGAGCAGTGGAAGCGGAGATAATTTAGAACAAGTAGAGTAAGGTATTCAATGTTTACATAATTTACGTAATATTTTTCTCAAAATTTACTTATATAACTTAAGACTTTTTCAAAATTTAAAATTATTAATGTAAAATTTGAGGTAAGAAAATAGTGTTCTCAAAATTTGGCTTAAATTCATTCACTCATTTAAAAGATATATGCAATCAAAGTTTTGTATTAAAATTGTAAAATTTTGCCCACGCCCACGCATTCCTGAGACCTGTATCTAGGTCAATAAGCGCCCGCAGCGGCGAGTAGCGGAACCAAAAGTCGCACATAGCGTCGTGGTGCGCCTACTCCTAGATACCGGTCTCAGGTTCGATTCGGTGCTAAGCATCAAAAGTACTTTCTAAATTTTCTCTGTGTCTCCTGGTGTTTCCCTGTTTTTCCCCCCCTATATACATTGTCCTAAATTGTAATAACGTATAAAAATCTTTTTTAGAATTTAATTTAGATACCCCACCCCCACCACTATTCCAAAAAATCCTTTAAATTTAAACCTTAACTCAAAGTTTTAATTAAAATACCTAATTATATTGACCCAAACCCTTAAAAATTCAAATAAATAGTAATTCATCGGAAGTTTCCCCTCTTTTCCCCCTCCCCCCCTCCCATTTCAGATCATATTACTCGTCAGACTAACAACGTATAGCTACCACGTCCCGAGATATTCCTTCCGCACTCCTTGACCCACCCCCGCCCCTTAAGTCCTGCAAAATATACCCCCCCCTTCCCCTCCCCCTCAAAAATTTTTTGACGGAATCCGGTGCACATCACCAAGTAGAGTCCTACGGTGAAAACCGCAGGTTCCTAGGTGGCCGGGTTCCGGAGTTATTGGCAATAAAATCCCTAAGGAACCCAAAAACCAAAAACCCCAAATATCTCGGAAACCGTGCGTCCTAGGCAAAATCTGACGAAATTTCCTCCCCCCCTCCCTAACAACCCACCCCCGACCGGTTGAATTCAACCTATAGGGACCATCCCCTATCCATACCCCCCTCCCCCGCCCCCGACCAAGACCCCCCCCCCACCCCCGCAAAAATTTAATTTTATCTTAGTAATTATACCATATCTCCCTTTAATACACCACTCTGTCCCTTTCTACATATACCCCCCGATCCCCCAAAATCAAAACCTCACCCCCGCTGCACCTACCATAAGAGCCGCCTGGTGGCAAGTAGACAAACCTAGAAGGGAAACGGAAATCATCCATATCGAACCTTCGAGAAGCCCACGCTTTTGCCCACTTGCCCACCCGCGCCCCTCACACACCTCACCTCAACCCCTCTGTGTCCTGCTATATATAAATAGTGCCATCTGACGGTGAATAGAAGAGTTAAAAGGAAGGACAGGAGTACACCCTGTCTCTTTCATACTACCCAGTCCTCCTCCCTCCCTCAACCCGCAACCCACCTCAAACACCATCTTGCAGCACTCCGCGCGGTGAGTGGAGGAACTAAACAAAAAATTCTACCCAAGTGCCCCCTATCGGCAAACTAAAATATTAATTTAGAGATAAAAATAAAATACTCATAGACTCCGCTAAAGTAAAGCATCCGTTATCATCGTAAATTTGTTCAACTTAAGCGCCCTCTGTCGGCAAACTAAGACACAAATTTTAAAATAAAAAGTAAAATATATCTAGTCTCCTTTAAAATTTTTGACAAAATAAAGCATCCGTTACCATTAAAAAATCTTGTTCATCTTAAGCGCCCCCTATCGGCAACGTATTAGTGACAAAAATAATAAAATATCAATAGATTTCTTAAAAAGTGTAATAAAATAAAGCATTCAATACTATCAAAATTCTTTATAACTTGAGCGCCCTCTATTTGTAAATTAAGAAACGTAGGATCGATACTAGCTTACTTAACCCAACAGTAATACAGGTGGTGCCATCTGTCGGCTAGAGCAAATTTAATTGTAAAATAAAGTAAACCTTAAAATATAAACAGTTAAATAATAAAGTATATCTATCGAATAAAAGTAATAAAACTTCGTAATAAAATCAAAATAGATAAACTTTAAAATAAAATAAAAATAAGAGAATATTTACCAAAACAGAGGGACGACACTAACGCCCCCTGAGTAACCTAAAACAAGAGAGTAAACTAAATCTAGATCGGCTATTAAGGTATTGGTAACGCCCTCTGTCGGCCAGGACTTTTAACCAGAAGCAAAACAGTTAACTTAGATAAAAATTTATTCTTTTAAAAAACATTAAATAACAATTAGTAGGATATATTTATTAAAAAGCTTTAATTTTAAAAAGGTAAAAATCTGAAATAAAATTAATTAAGTATTAAACAAAGTAACTTCATTAACAAAATTAGATTGTCTAACAAGGTACTGGTATCGCCCTCTGCCGACCAGAACTTAACAAATAGAAACAAAAACTGTAAAGTTAAATTAAATCTTCTTTCTTCAAAAAACATTGTATAACAATTAGTAGAATATATTTATCTAAAAGCTTTAAACTAAAAAAGTTAATCATCTCAAATAAAATTAATTAAGTATTAAACCAAATAATTTTAGTAACTAAATTAGAATATCTATCAAGGTACTGGTATCGCCCTCTGCCGGCCAGAACTTAACAAATAGAAACAAAAACTGTAAATTTAAATAAAACTCTCCTCTTTAAAAAACATTGTATAACAATTAGTAGAATATATTTATATAAAAGATTTAAACTAAAAAAGGTAACTATCTCAAATAAAATTAATCTAAATACTAATTAGTTGCCTGATTAGAAGTCTGACACAAGCGCCACCACCTAGATTGTACAATAAACAATTTAAATAGAATAAAAAATTTTTGGAATATCAAATACATATTAGAATTTAGTATACACGTCAGATTAAATAGAACGGTCCCTGTAGGTACAATTTTAAACTGAACCCGGAACTATCTGGAACAAAATATAATAAGTTAAAAATCTATAATAATTGGCAAACAAAACAAGGCACATTATATATCCATATCCAAAATCCCTTATCCACTATAGAGACAAACCAAAGAATTTTATTTTAAATTGTATTGTTTGTGATTTTTGTTTTGATAAGTACAGATATTGTTTTATTCACTCCACCTTGATTATCACATATCTAAATACAACTTTTGTGACTGCTTGTTTCTTTGTATTACCTGTTGTATCAATAATAAATACAGAAGATCTAGACCTAGTCCTAATACTTACTTACAGGTATATATTGTAAATTGTAATAACTCAACAACCTGACCCTAGAAACCATAAAATAATTTGTTGTGCTATTTTACAGGTATTTCACTTTGCAATATAATTAAGTATTATCATCTTGCAAACACCTATACAGCCAAAAATAGAAATAAAATCCTTTTAGATAAGAAAAATAGTACTATATAATATAATATAATAATTAATAAAAACCTTTGACTTATCATATACTCTGCTTCCATTCTGTAGACATTCTGTTTTGTTTTTATTTTTATTTTGTATTGATCCATCTTTAAAATAAATTGTATCGTTCATAACAATAAATAACAAGAAGGACAACATATGGGATAACTAACAAATAGATAGGGATAAGAGGCAGCAAAAATTGGACAAGTTATAAGTGGACTGGACACGCGAGAGGCGGCACAAAACCGAAGAACGAGAGGCAAAAGGCAACTTGTAGAATTAAGGACAAGGTGGTAGGTCAAAACAGGAGCACACTATACATGCTCCAGGTACCAAAAAACCACAGCTATTATTAGCAAAATCTTTTGACAGTCAGTAGGGCTTTTTACACCCACTGTATCATAAAACTGACCTAGACCTTAATAAATCATAACATTATTTTGTGTAAACATTATAGCAATTACTAATCATAGTTATTACAACTATATTTATATTTATATTTACATTTAAATTGTGACGATTTTCCCTGTACTAACACATAATAAAAATGATCGGGTTCCATACACCTGTCAAGAAGAACCCAAACCCCACAACAGAACCAGGAGCGGACTCAGCCGAAAGGCTGGAAAGGGCTGGACCCTCTAACCCCCAGACGGTTAGACGCAGCAAAGGGGAAGGGGAAATAGGAACAACAGCCCCAAAAGCGAAGTCTCCCAACACCGTAAAATCCCAGGTAGACCCACCAAAACCAGCGCCGAAACAAAAAACCTCACAAGAGGGCAAAACATCTGCCTTCACGATAAATTTAGAGGCGGCAAAAAGCCCTACGGCAAAAGAACACATCTCTAGTAGAGTAGAAGAGGCGCGAATTTATTTATTAAAAGCGAGAACACACCTGAAAAACTCAAAAAATCTAAGGACCGACATCAAAATAGAGGTCACACAAGCGGTCGAAAGATTATATGAGCTGGTTAAGGAGGCAGAAGTCGAGAAGAAGAAACTTGGGAATGAAGCGGTGGAAAAGGAGGGTCCCAAAAAAGGGGAAGTTACGGAAAGAGAGGAGGAGCTATGCAAGAGGATCGAGGAACATGGAAAGTTATTAAGAGAAAATAGCCAACAGATGGAAAGAATGAAAGAACTCATGGAGAAACAGAAAGAGGTTCTTGAGAAAGTCTCTTATGCTAATATAGCCGCCGCCAACAAAAAAGAAGCACCTCGCCAACCCCCGACACTCCACTCAGTGGTCATCAGCTCGAAAACTGAGACTGACACTGGAGACCAAGTGCTTACCCAGGTAAGGGAAGCAATTAATGCTAAAGATGGATGGGTGAGGGTCGAGAGGGTTCGAAAGGCGAAAGACCGAAAAGTGATCGTCGGGTGCTCGACGGAGGAAGAAAGAGCGAAAGTCAAGGAGCGGCTGAGCGGGGCCAATGACAAGTTGGTCATCGAAAACATCAAAAACAAAGACCCGCTCTTGATACTTAGGAATGTTCTCACCATACATGGAGATGAAGAGGTGGTCGGGGCCCTGCGGAACCAAAATAAAGATATTTTTAAAGATATCCAAGACGAAGAGGCCCGCATGGAAATAAGGTTCCGTAAAAGGAACAGGAACCCGCATACCTGCCATATTATCATGCGGGTCTCACCGATCATTTGGAGGAGGATGACCGAGGCAGAGGCGGTGCGAATAGATCTGCAGAGAATAAAAGTCGAAGACTTCTCTCCTTTGCTGCAGTGATCTCAGTGCCTCTGCTTCGGCCACGGAAGGCGGTTCTGCAGGGAAACCGTGGTCAAATGTAGCCACTGTGGGGGGCCCCATCTGAGATCGGAGTGTGAGAGCTGGCTCGCCAACGCAGACCCATCGTGTTGCAATTGTAGCCGCGCCAAACTGGATCAACTAGGACATAACGCTTTTAGCGAGAGCTGTCCAGTGAGGCGCAAATGGGATGCGCTGGCAAGGGCCAGCATCTCCTACTGCTAAGGGCACCACTGAGACTCACACTGAACAAAACCCATATATGATGGCACAGGCAAACCTGCAAAGAAAGCGTTTAGCCACCGATGAGCTTATGCTGGAAGCCAAGAGGCTCAAACTAGCAGTTGCATTGCTCCAAGAACCCTACGTCGGCGGGATTGGGAGGGTGAAGCAGTATGGGGGGGCCAGGATCTTCCAGAGCGCGGGTAACGAAGAGGGACCGGTCAAGGCAGCTATTGCCGTTTTCGATGCAGACCTGGATGTTATCCAATACCCACAACTCACCACAAATAACATCGTAGTGGTGGGAATCAGAACCGGCGCCTGGAGGATCACGGTTATCTCCCTCTACTTCGAACCTGACCAGCCCATAGGGCCTTACTTGGAGCACCTAGAAGCAGTCGTCAAAGAGTTAGGGCCGGGTGCCATCATAATTGGAGGCGACACCAACGCAAAGAGTTCCTGGTGGGGCAGCTCCGCAGTGGACGATCGCGGGAATGAGATGGCCGCAACTCTGCACGAATTAGGACTCCATGTGCTAAACCAAGGAAATCTACCAACCTTCGAGACCGTGAGAGGAGATCGAACACTCTCCAGTTACATAGATGTAACAGTGTGCTCGTCCGACTTATTAGATCGAGTGGAAAATTGGCGTGTATCTCGGGGTATGACGAGCTCGGACCACAACGGCATATTATTTGAAGTGAAATTAATAAGAAATAAAGGCATACATATAAAAAGAACAACCAGAAAATACAATACCAAAAAAGCAAACTGGCTCCAGTTTGGTAACAAACTGGACCAGTTAAACTTAGATAACAATATTAACCCAGACGAAATTTGTAAAATTAACAACAAGGAAGAATTAGAAAGTATAACAGGTAAATATATTAGGAACATAATAAAATCTTGCGACGAAAACATACCACTGAAACAAAATAACCAAAAAATAACTATGCCGTGGTGGTCCGAGGAACTCGAAACCGCAAGACGCAACACAAAAAGACTACGGCGTCGTATAAAATGGGCAGCACCGGTCAGGAGACAGAAGGTGGTGGCAGAGTACTTGGAGGCTAAGGACGAGTACGAAAAGATGGCACTAACAGCACAAACGGCCAGTTGGAAGGACTTTTGCGGGAGGCAGGATCGAGAAGGAATGTGGGAAGGGGTGTACAGGATCATTGGCAGGGCCACATCCAGAGTGGAGGAAACCCCACTCAGAAAGGCTCACACAATCCTAAGCCCTAAGGGCTCTGCGGACCTGTTAGTGGAGACCTTCTTTCCCGATGACCGTGAGGCAGAGGATAGCGCTCACCACCGCCAAATTAGACAAAAAGCAGAAAGCATAAATGAAGGTCCAGATGAAAATCATCAGGATCCACCATTTACATTCGAAGAAGTGGCCATGGCGGTGGAGAGTTTTAATCCTAAAAAAGCCCCCGGATCGGACGGTCTCACTGCAGATATCTGTGCTAGGGTGATACTCCAGGACCAAGGGATCTTCCTTGCCCTGGCCAATAAGTGTCTGGAACTCGGACACTTTCCCGAGGTTTGGAAAACAGCTACAGTTGTAGCCCTCAGGAAGCCGGGCAAAGAGGACTACCTAAACCCCAAGTCATACAGACCGATTGGACTGCTCCCTGTCTTGGGCAAGGTCCTGGAGAAGTTGGTGGTCTCTCGCTTGAAGTGGCATCTGATTCCGAGGATGAGTACTCGTCAGTACGGCTTTATGCCACAGAGGAGTACCGAAGACTCCCTCTATGATCTTATGAGACACATCCGCGGCAAGCTTGCTGATAAGAGGATTGTTGTGCTTGTGTCGCTGGACATAGAGGGGGCATTCGATAGTGCCTGGTGGCCGGCTATAAAAGTACGACTGGCTGAGGAAGAATGTCCGTTAAATCTGAGGCGACTTCTGGCGAGTTACTTGAGTCACCGGAGTGTCAAACTACGATACGCCGGTGAGGAGAGTACCAAGGCCACAAACAAGGGTTGTGTCCAGGGCTCGATTGGGGGTCCTATTCTGTGGAACTTGCTCCTGGACCCGCTGCTAAGGAAGCTGGCAAACAGAGGCGACTACTGTCAGGCCTTTGCGGACGACGTTGTGCTGGTGTTTGATGGTGAGACCACAGCTGAAATCCAACGGCAGGCCAACGCCTCTCTTGAACTGGTTCAGAGGTGGGGAGTCGAAAACAAGCTCAAATTTGCGCCAAATAAGACCAAGGCAATGGTAATTACCAAAAAGTTGAAATTCGACTCACCACGTCTGAGCATGGGTGGGGTGGACGTTGGACTGTCGAAGGAAATTAAGCTGCTTGGACTCACCATCGACGATAAACTTACGTTTAACGCACACATACAAAACGCCTGCCGCAAAGCGCTTGGCTTGTATAAGCAACTCGCCAGGGCAGCCAAGGTGCAGTGGGGACTGGGGCAGGAGATCATAAGGACTATCTATACAGCAGTGGTGGAACCGGTGATCCTGTACGCCGCCAGTGCATGGGCCCCAGCGGCGGAAAAATTGATGTCCAGAAGAGCTTTTGACGCTGTGCAGCGCGGATTCGCGCAGAAGCTGGTGAAGGGATACAGAACAATTTCACTCGACTCGGCGCTAGTACTCGCCGGGCTGCTCCCCCTGGACCTCAGAGTAAGGGAAGCATCCCTTCTCTACGAGATTCGGAGGGGGCACTCCCGGCGGGTAGTGGGCGACCGGGAGGTGGAAAGACCTGTGCCCTTCGCCGGCAGAGCGCATCCCGCTATGTACAAGCGTTTGAGTTACCAGAGCGTGGTGGACGAGGCAGAGCTTAACCAGCACACCAGTACCAGCTTGGCTGTATACACGGATGGCAGCAAGCTGGACGGGAAAGTGGGTGCAGCATTGTCGATTAGAGACAATGGTGTTGAAACCGGGACCCGTAAACTGGGGCTGGAGAGGTTCTGCACCGTCTACCAGGCGGAACTCTTGGCTCTTCTGGAAGCATCAAAACTGGCGGTAGCGAGTTCCTCACAAACCTGCAGCATCTTTTGCGATTCGAGATCGGCCCTCGACGCAGTAGTGGGAGGAGTTTCCCTCCATCCCCTAGCATATAAAACGCACGCAACACTAACATCTGTACTTGCAAAACAAAAAACGATAAAGCTTTTTTGGATTAAAGCACATGCAGGGTTGGAGGGAAACGAGAGGGCCGACGAACTCGCAAAGGATGCTGCCACAAAATACAAAGGCAGACCACATTACGATAAATGTCCCATGTCCTTTGTAAAAAGACAAATAAGATCGGAGACACAGGATATATGGAACTCGCGATACAAAACAAGCCAGAAAGGGTCAATCACCAAGACCTTTTTTCCGGATGCTGTGGAAGCCTTCAAGATACTGCGCCACATAGAGCTCGATCCTGTCTTAGTCCAAGTGTTAACAGGGCATGGCGGATTCTCGGAGTACCTGCACCGGTTCCGGTGCAAAGGGAGTCCGTCATGCATCTGCGACCCGGCAGTCAGTGAAAGCATCCTGCATGTCATCCTCGATTGTCCAGTCCACTTAAAATTAAGAGTCGAAACAGAGGCCAAAATACAGACGGAAATAAAAGAGGAAAATTTAGCAAAAATAGTCAGAGACAAAAACAAAAGAAATATATTCCTAGACTTTTGTATTACAATAGCTAAGAAGGTGATAGAAAAGAATAAATAGATATTAATAGACAACTATAAAATATATAAACGTATATATTGAATTAGTTCTCAAAGTGAAGTGTTGAGGAAAATTTACAGTATTTAAAATACAAGTCAAAGAATAATTATATTGCTATACAATAAAAAAGTAGATAAACAATAAAAGTCAAATAGATCTTAACATTGGTGCAAATATAACAATTGAACAAAATATGCAACAGATAAAAGAAGGTAGAAAGATAAATATAAATGTATGAGTAAATATAGAATTAACTAGTTATTATATAATGAATGTGTATAAATATACAAATTAGATATAAGAATAAATATGTAATTAAGAAAAACATAGAATAAGGAAGTGACTATATAATAAAGAGTATAAAAACATAAATGTTAGATATAAGAGTAAGATAATAAAAACTACAGTAAAATAAGTAGCATAAAAATTAAGTATAAGCATAAGTAACAAGTTAGTATTATATAAATAAAATAGTGTGTAATAGAAATCATAAGTCTGTATTCTAATTATAAGGCCAACCATACAAATGTATTAGGTTAAGAAATGTATCAGTTCTTTAAAATAATTAAAGTACCCAAAAACCCTGGTTACGCCGGGGGTGTCTTTTATTGTAGCTCGTGGGCCGGGCCTGAGAGCGCCCGGACAGGGAATAAAAAAAAAAAAAAAAAAAAAAAAAACCTAACCTAACCTAACCTAACCTAACCTAACCTAACCTTTTTTTTTTTTTTTTTTTTTTTTTTTTTTAACGTGTGGAAAGACCCTCGTCTCGTCTATCCGGCCACGGGGAGCCGGACAGGTATGTGGGACTCGAACCCACTAAAACCACACGGTGTCGACGCCTACCGCTTTGGTGCCGGGACAGTGTGCTACTCTCGCTCCACTGTCCCAGCGCGGCGGCCGCTAATTTGGCGGCCTCTGCCCGGCCTTAGCGGCCTACGCACGGCGCTCTCTATCCCCTCTCCTTGATGAGAGGGTTGGAGCGGCCAGCGAGTTGGCTCTTCAAGTTCCCTTTGGGGTAAAGGCGCGCTCGACACCGGCGCGCCTTTCAACCCGGGCCGTTAAGTCGGACGACGGATTCCCGTATCCGCCGCCCGACCGGCTGTTGTTATGGGGGCAAGTGGTGCAGGCCGTAGGCCCGCCTTCTGCCCCCTGTGCGCCGGCGGCGGATAGGGAGGTCTGAGGTAGCCTCTCGCTCTCTCTCCGCCGCCTCTTTGCGGAGCATTACGTGCTCCGCAAAGGCCTGCACCGCTTTCCACGACATCTCACTGTCGACCATGTGTTCTACCACGGTCGGCAGCGAGAGGTCGTCCCCCATGATCGCGCGTAGTTCCGCGCGGTCTTCCGCCCAGGCTGGGCAGTCCTCCAAGACGTGCTGGGCATCCTCGTCCTGGCATCCGTCACAGTGGTGGCAGGTAGCAGTTGGTTCGCGACCCGCCGTTCGACACAAATACCCCCCGAAGCAACCATGCCCGGACAATATCTGTGTCAAACGGAACGTCAGCGGGCCGTGCCGCCTTGCCAGCCATTGGCCTAAAACTGGACGGACTGCCTCGACGGTCCTACGCCCAGCAGTGGGCTGCTCCAGCCTTTGGCTCCACTCTCTGATGGCGCGTTGACACAGCTCTTCGCGGTGTCCTGCGATCTCCCTCGGTGCCGGCCAGTGACCCCGGGCCAACGCCTCCTCGCGCCAAGTAAATAAGGACGCGAGGGTCTTGGCTTCTAGGTCCCAAGGGATGCTACCGGCCAGCAAACCTAACCTAACCTAACCTAACCTAACCTAACCTAACCTAACCTAACCCTTCGTATTATTGACAATCACTGCACTATTGTGTGAACTGATCGTTTGTTTGCTATTTTGTGTGTTTATTATATATATTATTACTGACAAGGTAAAATAAATTTTGTTTACAAATATAGTTATTTTTAACTATATAGTATTATATCGACATTGACGAGTTCCCTGTCTTAACAACATGATAGGCTTCCATACCCCGGTTAAGAAGAACGTGAACGCTGAAAGAGACCAAGCGGAAAGGATGGAGAAGGCTGGCCCCTCCGACCCTAACACAGTGAGGCGCAGTATTGGAGATTGGGAATCGGGGAAAGTAGGACCGGCTACGAAATCACCCAACGCCCCAAAAACAACTGCAGCCTCTTCAAAAACCGATGGGAAAAATAACCCTAGCCCTGCGTACCAAACAAAAACGTCAATCCCAAAGGCACCGATAGGGGAATCGAGTAGCCCCAAAGGAGGAAAAGTCACCCTCACTACTAGAGGTATTGAAGCCCGCGCCTGTCGAACGAAGGCGAAACTACACCTGGGGAACTCTAGAAATCTAAAGACGGACATCAAAAGCGAGGTGACACAAGCCATTGACCGCCTCTACCAGTTGGTAATAGAGGCAGAGGCCGACAGGGAAAAGAATTTAACCAAAAGTTTAGCCAAAACGACGGAAAAAGAGGAAGGAGAGGGACAAAAGGAAAGGGTAAATATAGAAAAGGAGGACGAATTGATGAAGAGAATTGGAGAACACGAAAGACTCCTCATAGAGAACAACGCGAGACTAGAAAAACTTAATGAGATGCTGGTCAAACAGAGTGAAGCCCAAGAAAGAGGCGTAAACACCTATGCGAACGTTACCGCGAGCAAAAGTTACAACCCAAGACCCACACTACACTCCATAATAGTAACTTCCAAAAACGAAGCTGACTCAAGCGAGCATGTGCTTACGCATATCCGCGAGGCAGTGGACGCGAAAGAGGGTTGGGTAAAAGTGGACAGAATAAGGAAGATAAAAGACAGGAAAGTAATTGTAGGCTGTAGCTCAGAGGAAGAGAAAGAAAAAGTGAAACAGAGACTGCAAGGTGCGAACGACAAAATTAGTTTTGAGGATATAAAGAACAAGGACCCTTTACTGATCCTCAGGAACGTCCTGCAGGTGAATACGGACGAGGACATAGTGAAGGCATTGGGGAATCAAAATAAAGATATCTTTAGGGGCCTCGAAAAGACGGACGTGAGAATGGAAATAAGATTCCGCAAGAAAACCAGAAACCCACACACCTGCAACGTAGTCATGAGGGTGTCACCGTTGATATGGAGAAGGATGGTAGACGCGGAATCGGTCCACGTAGATCTCCAGAGAATCCGAGTAGAGGACTTCTCCCCTATCCTACAATGCTCACTGTGCCTCGGCTACGGGCACGGCAGGCGTTTCTGTAAGGAACAAGAACCTAAATGCAGCCACTGTGGAGGTCCTCACATGAAGAGTAAGTGCGAATACTGGCTCGCCAATGCAGAGCCCACTTGTTGCAATTGCAACAACGCCAAGCTGGAACAGCTGGACCACAACGCTTTTAGCGACCGCTGCCCAGTGAGGCGCAAGTGGGATGCATTGGCTAGGGCCAGCATAGCATATTGCTAAAGGCACCTCTGGAGCGAAAAACACAGCCACAATTATGAACGCAGGTGTCCCCGCCCCATATGTGATGGCTCAGGCAAATCTACAACGAAAGAAACTAGCAACGGACGAACTCATGATTGAGTCCACAAGATCCAAAATAGCGGTGGCACTGCTCCAGGAACCCTATGTCGGAGGAGTTGGTAGGATGAAGCAATATAGGGGAGCTAGGGTCTTCCAGAGCTCTGAATTAGGAGGAGGGACTGTGAAGGCGGCAATAGTCGTCTTTGACCAGGACATGGATATCATACAGTACCCGAAACTCACCACCAATAACATCACGGTGGTGGGGATCCGAACCAGGGCCTGGGAGATCGTAGCAATCTCCTTTTACTTCGAGCCCGACCAACCCATAGAGCCGTATCTGGAGCAGCTCGCCGCTATAGTGAAGGAGATTGGGCCAAAAGCCATCATAATGGGAGGGGACACAAATGCAAAGAGTTTATGGTGGGGCAGCACAGTAACCGACCATCGTGGGGAGGATATGGCCGGAACACTTCACCAACTTGACTTCCAGGTACTCAACTGTGGCAATATTCCAACCTTTGCCACTATAAGGGGAGGGAAGCTATACTCTAGCTTCGTAGACGTGACGGCCTGCACCACAAACATGTACGATCTGGTTGACGACTGGAGAGTTGTGCAAGGTATGACCAGCTCGGACCACAATGGCATAATGTTCAAGCTCAAAATGCGTCGGTCAAAAGGGATGCAGATAAACAGAACCACACGAAAATACAACACAAAGAAAGCAAATTGGAATCATTTTAAAATTAGATTGGCTCAATTAAATGAAGAAATTAAAATAGCAGACATAAAAGAAATAGTAGAACCAGGAAAACTAGAAGAAACCATAAACAAATATACAAAAAACATTCAAACCTCGTGTGAGGAAAGCATCCCTATAAAGACGAATAAGGAGATGATCACTATGCCATGGTGGACCGAGGGGCTTACTGTTGCAAGACAGAAAGTCGTCACCAAACGCCGTCGCATAAGATGCGCAGCACCGGTGCGCAGGCCGTACGTCGTTGCTGATTACCTGGAAGCCAAGGAGGAATATGAAAAGATGGCTATAGAGGCGCAAGTTTCCAGCTGGAAAGAATTTTGTAAAAAACAAGACCGTGAAAGCATGTGGGAGGGCGTGTATAGAGTCATCGGCAGAACCGCCCCGAGAGTCGAAGACACACCCTTAAGTAAAAATGGCCAAATTCTGTCCGCTCCTGAATCTGCAGAGTTACTGGCTGAGACCTTCTACCCCGAGGACCAGGAATCGGAGGATGACGCTCACCACCGCCAAATTAGGGAATTAGCCAAGAAAGTGAACACATGGTCTGATAATGAATATCATGATCCGCCGTTTACGGCACATGAACTGAGTGTGGCGGTGGAGAGCTTCAACCCGAAGAAGGCCCCCGGGGGGGATGGTCTCACGGCCGACATCTGCAAGAGAGCAATCTTCCAGGACCAAGGGATTTTCCTTGCCCTGGCCAACAAGTGCTTGGATATAGGGCACTTTCCTGAGACCTGGAAGGTGGCCACAGTCGTGGCACTCAGGAAGCCGGGCAAGGAGAACTACCTAGACCCCAAATCGTATAGGCCAATAGGCTTATTACCGGTCTTGGGGAAGGTCCTGGAGAAGATGCTGGTTGCTCGTCTTAAATGGCGCCTAATACCAAGGATGAGTACTCGCCAGTACGGCTTTATGCCACAAAGGAGCACCGAGGACGCCCTCTATGACTTAATACAACACCTGCGCAATAAATTACGCGAGAAGCGATTAATTGTACTGGTGTCTCTGGACATAGAGGGCGCCTTCGATAGCGCCTGGTGGCCGGCAATTAAGGTACGACTGGCTGAGGAAGGATGCCCAGTTAACATCAGGCGCCTTATGGACAGCTACCTCTGCAATCGGAGCGTCAGAGTTAGATACGCGGGATGTGAAGCCATTAAGGCTACAAACAAGGGTTGTGTCCAGGGCTCGATCGGAGGACCGATATTATGGAACCTGCTTCTGGACCCACTATTGAAAGATCTCCAAAAACGCGGGGATTACTGCCAGGCCTTTGCGGATGACGTAGTGTTGGTGTTTGATGGTGAGACCGCGTTGGAAGTCCAGCGACAAGCCAACGCCTCTCTTGAACATGTCCGGATGTGGGGAGTACGAAACAAGTTGAAGTTTGCGCCTCACAAGACAAAGGCAATGACAATAACAAACAAGCTGAAACACGACTCACCACACCTAACCATGGGGGGAGTAGACGTTGGAATGTCGAATGAGATAAAGATACTCGGTCTCACCATAGACAACAAACTTACGTTCAACACACATATTCAGAAAGCATGCCGCAAAGCGCTTGGCCTATACAAACAACTATCTAGAGCCGCGAAAGTGCAGTGGGGTCTAAACCCGGAAGTAATCAGGACCATATACATGGCAGTCATCGAGCCGGTGATTCTGTACGCAGCCAGCGCATGGGCACCTGCAGCCGCTAAGATTATGTCTAGGAAAGCGTTTGACGCAGTGCAACGTGGGTTCGCGCAGAAGCTGGTGAAGGCATACAGGACAGTCTCCCTCAACTCGGCCCTTGTGCTTGCCGGACTGCTCCCTCTGGACATAAGAGTGAGAGAAGCAGCTCTCCTCTACGAGGCAAGGAGGGGACATGATCGGCGAGCAATTGGGGGCCGGGAGACGGAGAGGCCAGTGGCCTTTACCAGCAGAGCGCATCCCGCGGAACACGTTAGCCTGAGTTACCAATGCCTGGGGGACGGTGCAGAGCTTGAACAAGTAAACACCAATAGTCTGCACATCTACACAGACGGCAGCAAAATGGAAGGGAAGGTCGGTGCAGCGTTGTCCATCAGAGACAACGGTGTTGAGACCGGCACCCGGAAATTTAAGCTGGAGTCGTTCTGCACCGTCTACCAGGCGGAACTCTTGGCTTTGCGTGAAGCGCTCGAGATAGCCCGGACAAGCCCTGCCGCACGTTGCAGCGTCTTCTGCGATTCGAGGTCAGCCCTTGATGCGGTAGTAGGAGGAAATTCCCTTCATCCCTTAGCATTTGAAGCCAATGCAAAAATAACATCTGCAATTGCAAACGGCAGTATAGTAAACCTATATTGGGTAAAAGCTCACGTAGGGATGGAGGGAAACGAGAGGGTGGATCGTCTCGCGAAGGAGGCTGCGACGAAGTTGAAAGTAAAGCCTCACTACGACCGATGTCCGGTTTCATTCATAAAGCGACAAATCCGCATGGAATCACTGGATGAATGGAACCGGCGCTATCAAGCCGGAACAACTGCAAAGGTCACTAAGGCTTTCTTTCCTGATGCAGTAAGAGCATATAAGATCTTGCGGAAAATATCCCTGAGTCCGGTAACAGTACAAGTAATGACAGGGCACGGCGGGTTCTCAGAGTATTTGCATCGCTTCAAGTGCAAGGGGAGCCCGTCGTGCATCTGTGATCCTGCTGTGGACGAAGGGATAATGCATGTCCTGCTGGAGTGCCCTGCCCACATGAAGCAGAGAACCACCTTAGAAATAAGATTAGGGACGAAATTGGAAGAGGGTAAAATCAGCACTATAATGGAGGACAAAGAGAAAAGGGAAGTTTTTATTAACTTCTGTAACGAAGTGGCAAACAAAGTGATCAGTAGAAATAAGTAAAGTAGAGAAAGAATACTAAGGTATATATAATCGTATATATAACATTAGTTTCACAATAAATAGTAGCATAAATAGTAGCATAAACACGTTCAGAGGATAGTAAAAGCAAAGTAGAATAACGGAATAGATGATAACCAAACCCAGAAAGGAAGACCCTATAAAAGGTTAGAAATTGTAATGAACTAGGATAAGAAAACAACTAGAAGATATTGTAATTGTTAGTATATAAGATAATTGTATAAGTAGATAATAGAAATAGAACATCTTAGAAAAGGCTGGAAACTGAGATGAATCAGAATAAGGAATAAAAAATAAGATATTGTAGATGTAACAAAATATATGAAAAATACATAAGTAGATAATAGAAAGTAAAGACCATAGATAAGGCTGGAAGTTGAGACGAAATAGAATAAGAAATAGATAAGAAAATGTTGTAAAAGTTAGGATATAAGATAAATGTATAAGTAGATAATATAAGATAAGACAAGAAAATATAAGATAAGATTGAAGTATAGAAAAGAACTAATTATTAGAACAATAAATGTAACAGTAAGAATAGATATAAAAATGTAATGTAGAAATAGAGATTAGACATAAGCCCCCCTGTAAACTTGTAAAAATTTTTGTAAATAAATAAAGTCGTCACGGTCCCTGATCTTCATCAGGAGGTTATTTAGCTCGCGGGCCGGGCCTGGGAGCGCCCGGACAGGGAATAAAAAAAAAAAAAAAAAAAACCTAACCTAACCCTTACACAAAATGACGAAGTAAAACAGCTTAACCCAAGCGCAGACGACCTGCAATATAAGTTTACCAGGAAAAATAAAAACGAGAATCTATACAATGCCGTGCTACTCACCTCGCCAACCTTGTGGAAGAAACTTATGGAGATGGGCCGGGTAAACATAGATCACCAACGGGTACACGTCGACGAATTCGTACCGCTACTACAATGTTACAAGTGCCTGCAATATGGTCACTTGAAAAACCACTGCACGAACAACGAAAGCCCCTGCTCCCATTGTGGTGACCACAACCACAACTTTTCCGCTTGTCCAATGAAAAATAACCCAGGATCCACCAAGTGTTACAACTGCACAAACAAGAACTCAACCCATAAAACTAACATAGACACCAACCATTCAGCCACATCATTCTTTTGTCCTCAAAAAGCCGCAATTAAAAACATAGTACTAGAAAAGATCGATTATGGATATTAACGGACAATCATTAAGAATACTTCAATGTAACTTAGACAAAAGCTACAATAGCCATCACGAATTTATTAACTTTTTAAGATCGGAGAATTATTCAGTAGGGCTCATCAGCGAGCCTTACGTTGGCAATTTAAATACGGTAAAAAGTGTTCCAGGATTTGAACTACACCAGTTTTCTAGTAATAACGAGAGGGTTAAAGCCTGTATTATGATTAAGGAAGGAATAGCTGCCACGTTGGGAATGTCAGCATACTCAACTCCAAACATTTGCGTCGTGCAGGTCATCACGAACAAACGGAAATTATTCATAGTGTCGGTGTATGTAGAACCAGAACATGATTCCAGCTCCACCTTGAACCACCTAGAATTGTTTTTAAAAGACCACGATAAAGCTCACATTATCATAGGGGGGGATTTCAATGGTTGGCACCCAAGCTGGGGCTCTGGGAAATCGAATAGAAGAGGCATCGATGTCAATAACCTCATAATATCCAATGACTTGATCATCGGCAATATTGGGCACAACCCCACCTTCGAAACCACAACCCATGGAGTGATTCGTAGCTCTATAATAGATCTAACTCTTTACACCGACAGCTTGAACAATAGGATTCAAAACTGGAAAGTCAACTTAGCAGCATGTCCATCTAGCGAACACAACGCACTTGATTACACACTCAATTTAGGCAATATCCAATTACGTAAAAGGAAAAAACAATCTACCTATAGGTATAATACTACAAATGCCAACTGGGAAACATTTAACAACCATCTAAAGGCAGCAATGCGTCAAAATAACTTAGAACAAACAACTATAGCAACGCTGGATGGACCAGGGATCGAGCTTTTTGTGTCTAACACCACCAAAACCATTCAGGAAGCCTGCGACAAAACCTTCAAAACGAAAACCAACACACACGCCCATATCCCTTGGTGGAACACCGAGCTAGACGAGCTTAAAAAGCAGGTGATCAAGTTACATCATAGAATCCAGGATCTTAAACGGTCAAAAAAACCCATTGAAAAAGCCCTCCTGGAACGCAATGAATTAAAAGTTAAGTACGCTGAAACAATCAAAAAGACTTCAACTGAGCACTTCCGCAAATTTTGCAGCCTGCAGGGCAAAGAGAATGTGTGGTCCCTGACCAATAGGCTCTTAAAAAATTCACCGCAACCCAAGTCTTGTTTAACGCTTACATCTGAAAATTCAAAGCACACAGAAACCTCAACTGATACAGCACGCGTTTTACTAAACAAGTTTTATCCAGATGACACCGAGGATACAACTCAGGAACAAAAGCTATTAAGATCACAAGTAAACCAAATTCCCCGCACAGAAAGTGACCTCCCGTTCACTGTTGATGAGGTCATAGGGTGTTTGAAATCTATGAACCCTAACAAAGCGCCAGGGCCCGACCACTTGACTGCAGACATTTGTCTTGAGTTCTCCAAAACCTATAAAAACATCATTACAGCAATAATGAATAGGTGCATTGAAATTTCATACTTCCCAGCGCAATGGAAGATTGCACAGATTACTATAATTCCCAAGCCTAATAAAGCCGACTATTCAGAAACATCTTCTTACCGACCAATAGGGCTAATTAACGTTTTTGGAAAATTGCTGGAGAAATTAATCTGCAAACGACTTACATACCATTTGGATCGGATACAATTTTCTAACAAACACCAATACGGATTTAAAGAACAGACATCCACAACAGATGCCCTAAGAAAAGCCATTGACGTTATCAGGGAAGCGAAAAATAGCAGAAACCTAGTAGTGGCTATATCTCTCGATATACAAGCCGCCTTTGATAACGCCTGGTGGCCGGCCCTGTTCAAAAGGCTTAGACTAGCAAGCTGTCCCCAAAACCTGTACAAAATTCTTAATAGCTACGTCCAAGGCAGAATAGTAAAACTAAATTACGCTGATGTTACAGTGACCAAAGTTATGACAAGGGGTTGCATACAGGGATCTGTATGCGGCCCACTATTTTGGAACATGATCCTCGATGACCTGTTTGATGTCGAGCTGCCGGAAGGCTGTCATTTGCAGGCCTTTGCCGACGATGTCCTTTTGATCGTGCAACAAGGGAACCCGACAGACCTGCAACTGACCGCCAACAGGGCACTGACACTGATAGACGAATGGGGCTCAGGGGTCAAACTCAAATTTGGACCTAATAAAACTCAACTTATCTCCTTTACCCCGAAAGCCAAAGCAGCCAAAATAATATTTAACGATATGGAACTAAAATACGCAAATCAAATAAAATTATTAGGCATCATAATCGACAAAAACTTAAAATTTATAGAACACACAAAGTATGTAATTAATAAAGCATTAATGATATACAAGAAGCTATCAGTTTTCGTCAGACCCACATGGGGAGTTCAACCCGAAAATATCAGGATCATCTATAAGCAGGTCATCGAACCAACCATTACATATGCTGCTGGCATTTGGGGATCTGCAATCAAGTACGAATCTGTCAGATCGCAACTCTGCTCACTACAGAGAGGATTCGCCATCAAAATAATCAGGGCATTCAGAACAGTTTCTGCGAATGCAGCCATTGCCCTGGCTATGCTTACCCCAATCCATCTCAAGATTAGCGAGATAGCGATGATCGAAAACACCAAATCATTAGGAACTACACATCTTCTTCCCGATGACGTGGAGCTGGATAAACCCACGAGGGTTTACAATTTGCTACACCCGGCTGAACGTAAGTTCATTGAATTTGACGTAGCTACGAATGAAAGCGAAATTGATAACATCTGCCCACAGGAATGTACCAAAATATACACGGATGGAAGCAAACATAGTAATGACAAGGTTGGAGCAGCTTTTGTTGCTCACAAAGCCGACGGCTCCACACTTGTCAAGAAGTTTAAACTGCATCCAAGCTGCACTGTATATCAAGCCGAACAACTGGCAATCAACCGGGCATGCCTGTGGGCCCTACAAACAAACACAATAAATGTAGCAATATTAAGCGACTCATTCTCTAGCTTGCAGGAGATCCAAAATAAAGACAGTACACAAAGTTTGGTCACATCAACCCACAAATTGGTTAACGAAATAACAAAGAGAGGTAAAGTCCATTTCATATGGGTCAAAGCTCACAATGGGATACACGGGAATGAAGAAGCGGATGCAGCAGCCAAGGCAGCTGCTGACTCGCATTCACCATATGAATACGCCAAATTCCCCATCAGTTACCTGAAAAATGCAATTAACACAGAAAATCAAAATAAAGCAAATGAAATATATAACAATAGTACACAAGGCGCACACACTAGAAACCTTTTCCCAGATCTAGAAACTATTAAACTACTACACACTAAAATATCACCCATGTTTGAACTTACCCAAATACTGACTGGTCATGGATACCATCTCTCGTATCTATACCGTTTTAAAATAAAATCAAGTGACATGTGTCCTTGTAACTCTTCTTCCCAGCAAACCATAAAACACCTGCTTGAAGACTGCCCAAAATATACACTAACTCGCTTCAACCACGAATCCACCTGCAACTTTCTGAAGGTACAAAACCCATATAACATCAAAGAAATCCTACAACACGATGGGTGCATTAGCACATTCTTAACGCACATAAAGAAAATAGTCAACACACTTAAAGAATTTAATGCAAACGTACCTTAAGCTAAAACATAAGCAAAACATATACATGATATTAACTGTATTTATTATATATAGTATAGAATAAATATATACTAACAAAAGTAATATATGTTTATGCACATATAAATAGAGTCATATAGTAACAAGTAAAATAGTTATACATATATATATTTATACATATAAATATTTATGACATATAACAACAAATTCTAACACACAAATGAAATTCAAAGAAATGAAAGAACAAAATTAAATAAAGTAGAGATAAGTCGCCCGTATACATTAGCGAGGACTTCTCTTGAAAGAACACAAATAAAAACAGTTTCATAGGACATAAAAGTCCTGTTTAAAAAAAAAAAAACCTAACCTAACCTAACCTAACCTAACCTAACCTAACCTAACCTAACCTAACCTAACCTAACCTAACCTAACCTAACCTAACCTAACCTAACCTAACCTAACCTAACCACGAAATTGGAAGAGGGTAAAATCAGCACTATAATGGAGGACAAAGAGAAAAGGGAAGTTTTTATTAACTTCTGTAACGAAGTGGCAAACAAAGTGATCAGTAGAAATAAGTAAAGTAGAGAAAGAATACTAAGGTATATATAATCGTATATATAACATTAGTTTCACAATAAATAGTAGCATAAACACGTTCAGAGGATAGTAAAAGCAAAGTAGAATAACGGAATAGATGATAACCAAACCCAGAAAGGAAGACCCTATAAAAGGTTAGAAATTGTAATGAACTAGGATAAGAAAACAACTAGAAGATATTGTAATTGTTAGTATATAAGATAATTGTATAAGTAGATAATAGAAATAGAACATCTTAGAAAAGGCTGGAAACTGAGATGAATCAGAATAAGGAATAAAAAATAAGATATTGTAGATGTAACAAAATATATGAAAAATACATAAGTAGATAATAGAAAGTAAAGACCATAGATAAGGCTGGAAGTTGAGACGAAATAGAATAAGAAATAGATAAGAAAATGTTGTAAAAGTTAGGATATAAGATAAATGTATAAGTAGATAATATAAGATAAGACAAGAAAATATAAGATAAGATTGAAGTATAGAAAAGAACTAAATATTAGAACAATAAATGTAACAGTAAGAATAGATATAAAAATGTAATGTAGAAATAGAGATTAGACATAAGCCCCCCTGTAAACTTGTAAAAATTTTTGTAAATAAATAAAGTCGTCACGGTCCCTGATCTTCATCAGGAGGTTATTTAGCTCGCGGGCCGGGCCTGGGAGCGCCCGGACAGGGAATAAAAAAAAAAAAAAAAAAAAAAAAAAAAAAAAAAAAAAAAAAAAAAAAAAAAAAAAACCTAACCTAACCCTTGAAGAGCGCACCTCAACGAAAACCCTGCCTTACTGTAACTGATGGAAACTCAACACATACTCACACCTCATCTGACACTGCTAAAACACTCATAAATAAATTTTACCCTGATGATACGGAGGACACAACAGTTGAACAAAAATCACTAAGGAACGAAATGCTCCAAATACCAGCTTCGGAAAACGAAATACCTTTCACAGAACAGGAAGTAATAGGATGTTTAAAACATATGAATCCAAATAAAGCCCCTGGTCTGGATCATCTCACCGCTGACATTTGCCTAGAATTTGCCACTCACTATACCACCATAATTACTAGAATCATGAACAGATGCATTGAAATATCCCACTTTCCTATAACATGGAAAGCAGCCCATGTAATCATCATACCTAAATTTAATAAAACCGACTATTCCGACTCTTCCTCGTACCGGCCTATCGGACTCATTAATGTATTTGGCAAGCTATTGGAAAAACTAATTTGTAAAAGGCTACTTTATCATCTTGATAGCAACAACTTTTCCAATAACTTCCAATACGGGTTTAAGGAGCAAACGTCGACTACAGATGCTCTATATGAGGCCATAAACGTCATTACAAAAGCAAAACACGATAAGCACCTAGTCATAGCTGTCTCACTGGACATCCAGGCGGCATTTGATAATGCCTGGTGGCCAATACTGTTCAAAAAACTCCGTCTCACCAATTGCCCTAAAAATATATACAAGATAATATTAAATTATATACAGCAAAGAAAGGTTTCATTGAACTATGCTGATGCAACCGTTTCCAAAACCATGACCAGGGGGTGTATCCAAGAGTCGGTTTGTGGGCCACTCTTCTGGAACCTAATACTAGACGACCTGTTCGAGATTCCACTTCCGGAGGGGTGCCACCTGCAGGCCTTTGCTGATGACGTGCTGTTGGTTGTTCAACACAAAAAGATTGCAGATTTACAACTCATAGCCAACAACGCATTAAACTCCATTACCAACTGGGGCAAAGCAGTCAAATTAAAATTTGGCCCAGCTAAGACGCAGCTAATCGCTTTTACCCCAAAAGCCACAGCCGCTAAGATAGTTATGGATAATACCCCACTAAAATTTACGGATAGCATAAAACTGTTAGGTGTTATCATAGATAAGAAATTAAAGTTCATCTCTCACGTAAAACATATAATCAATAAGTCACTTACCATCTTTAACAGGCTCTCAAAATTTGTAAGACCCACATGGGGTGCACAGCCAGAAAATATCCGTACAATTTACAAACAAGTCATTGAACCAATAGTAACCTATGCGGCTGGCATTTGGAGCTCAGCGATAAATTACGCAACCGTACAAAACCAGCTAAGATCGATGCAAAGAGGTTTCGCGCTAAAAATAATCCGAGCATTTAGAACCGTGTCGGCAAATGCCGCCATAGCCCTCGCAAGACTTACTCCACTACACTTAAAAGTCAAAGAAGTTGCTTTCGTTGAAAGAGCTAAACTAACAGGCTCATCATCCCTGTTGCCTGACGATGTCACTTTGGAAAAACCTGTCAAGCCGCACAATCTCCTTCATCCAGCCCTTAGATCTACCATCAATTTCCAAACAGCCACAACACAAAACGAAATAAATGAAATATGTTCCACTGACTCTATAAATATATACACGGACGGTAGTAAGCAGAGTGATGGTAAAGTCGGAGCAGCGTTTGTGATTCAGTATCCCGATGGATCTTCCACAACGAAAAAGTTTAAATTACATCCTAGCTGCTCTGTCTACCAAGCCGAGCTCTTGGCTATCGACCGCGCGTGCAATTGGTGTGAACAAAATAAAGTGCTCAAGTTTAATATATTGTCAGATTCTTTCTCTAGTCTTACTGAAATAGCTAACAAAGACAGTACAAATCCATTTGTAGTATCAATCCACAAACATCTGCACAACATCAATAATTTCGCTAAATTTTCTTTGGTATGGGTTAAGGCTCATGTTGGCCTTAGAGGAAATGAAGACGCTGATGCAGCTGCCAAATCAGCGGCAAATGCACACTCTCCTTATGAGTATACTCAACATCCCATCAGCTATATAAAACAAGCTATCAAATCTGAAAATATAATTCACTCCACTGATATATATAATAAAGGAACACAAGGTGAGCATACTAGAAAGCTCTGTCCTACGCTGGAAACCATTAGAAAATTATTTACAATAACCCAACCTTCCTTTGAACTAACCCAGATCTTAACTGGTCATGGCTACAACTTAACTTACCTGAACAGATTTAAAATTAAAAACACTGACAAATGTCCCTGCGATGGAATTTCATCCCAATCCATCCAACATCTACTGGAAGAGTGCCCTAGGTACATAAGTACCAGAAATGATCATGTAACAACGTGCAACATGTTCAAAATCCACGATCCATTCAGCATATCCCATATCACAGAAAAAGAATCATGTGTCAAATCATATGAAAAACATGTACATAAAATAATAACAACTTTAAAAGAATTTAATAAAGATATAAGCTGAAATATTTATATAAAAACATATAAATATATTAAAAAAAAAAAAAAACATACAAATGTAAATATAATTGTATAAGTATACTAAAATAGTATAAAAATATTTATAATCCATATATATATAATCATATATAAAATAATAATAATATATAAACATATATACAATATTTAAGTATATAACATATATATATATACACTAAAGATTAAATCAAACATTCGCAATCAAAGTTAAAACAACTTAAAGAAACTCACCAACTTAGAATCAAAGAAAAGAGTCGCCCGTATCAATTAGCGAGGGCTCCTTTCTGTGATTATAGTCACTCTATTGCAGGAATAAGTTATTCCTCAATACAAAAAAAAAACCTAACCTAACCTAACCTAACCTAACCTAACCTAACCTAACCTAACCTAACCTAACCTAACCTAACCAACCAACCAACCAACCAACCAACCAACCAACCAACCAACCAACCAACCAACCAACCAACCAACCAACCAACCAACCAACCAACCAACCAACCAACCAACCAACCAACCAACCAACCAACCAACCAACCAACCAACCAACCAACCAACCAACCAACCAACCAACCAACCAACCAACCAACCAACCAACCAACCAACCAACCAACCAACCAACCAACCAACCAACCAACCAACCAACCAACCAACCAACCAACCAACCAACCAACCAACCAACCAACCAACCAACCAACCAACCAACCAACCAACCAACCAACCAACCAACCAACCAACCAACCAACCAACCAACCAACCAACCAACCAACCAACCAACCAACCAACCAACCAACCAACCAACCAACCAACCAACCAACCAACCAACCAACCAACCAACCAACCAACCAACCAACCAACCAACCAACCAACCAACCAACCAACCAACCAACATATACATACAACATAACCATACAAAAATTGAAATAGCGAATCTAAATAACATCAAAGATAGATTTTTGGAATATCGATTTTAGTCCACAATAGTCATCCCTACCCTACTATAGTCCTACTAGCAACTTTTGGAGCGTGAGTGACAGAGACAGCGCCTTACAGTTAGCCTTATCCTTAAGGCGCTGACTCTGTCATCCACGCACCAAAAATCCTTGTACGACTATAACTCTATACAAACCCCGCTCGCAACAGATCATAGATCCCCTATAAAATTAAATTATCTCGTACCAAAGATTAAAAAGTATCAAACTAGTATCATGAATTAACTATCTCCGACAAGTAGGGGGAACTGAGGTGTTGTTGGCCACCGTTAAGTAGTTAGCCACTTTTAATGAGATGTTTCAATCTTGGCTAGGTATTGTACTTACATCATCGCAAAGTTGCCTACCTACTTCATTTTAGCGGTATGTTCTACAAACTGCGAGTTGCCGAATAACTATAGCGTAGCTACGGCTCCAATGAGCCGCCATGCCATGAATCAAAATAACCTTCTTTCTGTTCTTTTCTTAGGTGGTAGGGCCTAGAGCTCACCCGGGGAAGTACTTTTTTAGAGCCGACCATCTCAGTCCTCAGGGGTAGCAACGCATCTATGACCGAATTAGAACGAGACTCATTGAGTCTTGTTCTGGGTCGGTCACAGTTGTCATGGGCGGCAGCGGAAGGATGGTGCTGCATGCTCGTTTGCTATCTTAATTCCATAAAAACAAAAAAATAAAAAAAATCTACATTGTCGGTGAATCAAATGACTCGACGTGATCTAGCGGAGCTTTATGTAAACATTTAGCCACTTGAGATATTTGATGGTTTGTTCAGTTCAATGCCTAGCTATCTCAATATAAGTTGAGTCATGAGCTGCTGATTTAGACTTTGAGCCGCAGCTCAACAGCTGCGATTCGGAGCTGAGTTACACACCATTAGTTGTTACTGAAGCGTTATAGTGGAAAAATACGGTGTATAATTTTGAATGCACGTTAAATTAAACAATAGATTTATTGCAATTTGCAACCTAACCTCTTTAACTTCGCACCTTATTTTTCGCCTTATGTAATGTTCACATTGTCACCCAAATATAATCTATTAGGGTATACAACAGTGACGTAAAAAACCTAACAGAACTCGAATAACAGACGTTAAGAGTGTGATCGTTGTGAGCGGCTCCCGGAACGTAGCCCCAGTGATGTTAAATCTAGCCTGTACCTGTCTCATGGTCTCATGTCTAAGATGTCTGTACCTCGTCTGTGATATGTCTGTCTTCCGCTTACGTCAGTCGTGCTCGCTGTTGCAGTGTTTCCAACTTAACGGATTTCCCGTTAGATTTAACGGATTAGGGTCGGGTATTAACGGGAGAAAATATATTTTGACGGTTAACGGATTTTTTGACGGGAAAAATAGTTGAAAAAAAATCTAGTGTTCTAGTAACGATCTGTAGAATTTTGGTCAGAGGTAAGAAATCTGAAGGTGCAACAAACATTAATCCATTCCAACACTTATATTGTAATTTTGCTTTTACAATGTTATTGCTACCTTGTTCAAACGCGGAGGTAGAAAGAGTTTTTAGTGTATTAAATGGAGTAAAATCAAAATTCGTTCTGCATTAAAAAGAAATGGCAAAACATGTTACACTTTTGATTTACCTCTTATTGCTATGCTGGGATCAATGCTAAACATAAAATTAAAATCAGCCTTCCACATTAACAGCTGCTCCCATAGCGAGTATAATAACATCAACTGGAAGCGATGATGATGATTGTGATTTTTTATTATAAAGTAATTTTTATGTTTTCTGTGTCTGATGACGATTGGGATTGTTTCTTTAAAACTTTTTTTTATATATTGACTAGTAAACCCGCTTTCGTTTCGCTTCAGGGAGCCAGCCACTTAGTAGAAGATAGCTCTCAGAAGGTGGATTTTGTTTTGACTGGTTTCGACTTTACAGTTATAATTATTGTAGTATGACCAAATGATAAAAAAAATCTCTATAAATTTTTACTTATTACGTTATTCCGAGGTCTAAGCTATTTTACTGCAAAGTTTCATGAAAATCCGTTCAATAGTTCTTGCGTGAAAGTGTAACAAACACATATACAAATACATCCTTACAAACTTTCGCATTTATAAAACGTATTTTTTATTTAACGGATTTTTTGACGGATACAAAAAAAAATTTGACGGATTTTTGACGGAATTTACCATTACCAACAGGTTTAACGGAATTTCGAAATTATTATAGTTGGCAACACTGCTGTTGGTAAATATTTTCGTCTCGTCTCGAGTTTAGACGTTTTCTGTTGAACTTTCTTTCACAACTGTTCACAACATCACAACCTTTGGTACCTACTAGCCGACCACGATAATTAGGCGCATGTCAGTTAAGACGTCATTGGAAATAGGGATGGGAATACGTAGTACATTCTGCAGTAGTACCAAAAGTACCATGGTGAATGTTTAATGGAGGTACAATTTTTTTTATGGAATTAAGATAGCAAACGAGCATTCAGCACCACCTTCCGCTGCCGCCCATAACAACTGTGCCCGACCCAGAACTAGACTCAAATGAGTCTCGTTCTAATTCGGTCACACATGCGTTGCTACCCCTGAGGACTGAGATGGTCGCCTCTAAAAAGTGTAACCGGCACCACACCTTCCTATCCGGAACACAATTGTTCTTAAAACAATTATTACACGGTAGGAATGGTACAAAGTACCGTGGCGGGCGGTGGTACTTCCCCGGGTGAGCTCTAGGCCCTACCACCTGTACTTGGTCAGTTACTGTACCTGCGCAAACATCTCGGAAAACGAAGTTCACATCAGCCTAGTCTAAATGACCTTAATGTACAATTGTACACGATTGCGCTTCACTAGGGGACGCGCGGGGCTAGAGCGGGGTGGGGGGCCCGCGTGACTGCTATCTGACATGCGCCTAATTATTGTGGTCAGGTAGTACGTTAGTATATACTTTTATCTATGGGCTTACCTACTACGTATTTTGCTTGTATCTTGTATATCTTGGACAGCTGCTTATCTTTGTTCACTTGGGTTTTGTTTTGTGGATTGTTCATCATTTTGCCTGTTCAGCCGGCTACGATTTGAACTTTGCTGCTACGATTCCAAACTTCAGCTGAATTGTTCAGGTAAAAAATATATCTTCCTTTTCCTGTTATAATGAAATATCATTTTATTTTATAAAGAACATGTCTATTTGGTTTATAAACATTGTATTTAAAAATCAGTTAACAATTTATTTTTCAATTATTCCTGTATCATTTGTTTTAGCTTCAAAATGATGCTCTGTTTTATATGTAATTCAGACACCAGTGAAGATGATTATTACTATTTTTGTAGTAATATGGGACCTGAAATCATATCTGTAATTGAAAACTGGATTGATACTGGCTATGAGGTAAGGTTGGTCTTAATTTGGATACATTGTAATTATTATAGATTAGTTATAGAATTATTCATACTTACATAAACTTAGATTTTAAGGAGTACCTAATAATATTTTTCTTTTTAGGTTGATGAAAGTGCTCAAATATGTGGTCATTGTTTTTCAAACATGATACAAATAATGTTTTCTCAGAGTGGTAGTGACACACAAAGTGACCAAGAGGAAAGCGAGCTGCAGCATTCTCATGACCAACATGTTTGCGTATGGTGTCAACGATCTTTACAAAGGAGGCGTACTCATTCCCTCCCAGAGGGACCTGAAAGACTCTTGATCTCTGCACAGATTTCACCTCGAATTGTTAGTATTCACCTGTGTAGACAAACAAAACATGATAAAGATATTATTTTCAGTATAATATCCTTTTTTGTAGATAGCTGACAACAGCCTTTTATGCTATTTGTGTTGGATTAGAATTACACGCATAGTGCAAAAGGGAAAGGCACTGATAGAAGTTGAAATACTTCCAGAAAGAACAGCCAATAATACAAATATTTGTGTGTGGTGCCTTTGCTCTTTAAATAGGAAGCGAAGTCATTCAATACCAGATGGACCGGAACGAAGTGAAATTATCTCAAGGATTTCACCCAGAGAGGTAATATTTTGTTCAATGAAAATATAATCGTAATGTACATGTATCTAACGAGTACCGAACAAGGATGTTTTATTTTGTCAGATTCCATCTGGAGCACGCGTTTGTTACGCTTGCTGGATGCGCGCTCGTAGAAATACGCAACGAGCTGCAAGCTTGAATAATGGGCATCAAGTCCCTGCACATTACCACGTCAACATTGCTTGTGCCTCATGTGGGACTTCATTGTTTCGAAGGCAAACACATGCTTTGCCCAATGGAGCTGTAAGAGACTTAGTTGCAGCAAGAATTCATCCCAGAGAAGTAAAAACCTTTCTTGATTAACAAATCTGTTTAAATCTAAATAAAAACATCTGCATAGATTACAAAAAAAACACCTGGTTAAATCTCAAAAAAACTAGCGTGATCATAGCACACATAAGATTATAATTATAATACTTTAGTACCACAATTTTGTTTGAAGTGTATTAGTTCTATCAGTTTTAAAATTAAAATAAAACAACTTACAACCAGTTATAACTGGATAGTAGGTCACACAAGTTGCTTTAAAGGACTGTTACAACGACTCCACGCCAACGCGGTTACGGAGTCACTCAAATGTAAGCATTCAATTATGATCCTTATATTTTAGGCGTTACGGTTGAATTTCGAGTGTGAACGGCGTCGGTGAACAGAGGGTGGGGAGTAGTCCACGTGTTTCAAGTGTACACTCGAAATTCAACCGTAACGTTCAAGATATAAGGATCTTTATTGAATGCTTACATTTGAGTGGCTCCGTAACCGCGTTGGCGTGGAGTCGTTGTAATGTGCGCAGTCCTTAAGTCTTTTAATTACTTGGTTTCAGCTACCAGAACATGCATATGTTTGCACAACTTGTTGGGAACACAACAATATGCCGGACCAGCAAGAACACTTGCAGCAGACAGTTCCCGCTTCAACTATGGAACTTGATGAGTTCGGCCATACAACTAACTCTAGTAGCCGTTGTTTTGTGCCATTATGTACTAATACAGAGAGACTCAGAGTGCCAAATTACCTTCGGAAACAAATTTTATGTTCACAAAAACTATTTGTTACTGAAAACGCCAGGATTTGTAACCATCACAAAGCCAGTTCTAATTGGGATTTTCTGGAGCAGCATCACTTCTCTAAATCTTTTACGAAGGATGAGATGCAGTCCATGCTGTTACTTAGTATCAAAGATATTGAAACTTAGTTTCATTTTGAAACTATTGAAGTCATGGATGAAAACATGCTAGTATTTTGGACTGGACTGACTTTTAATAATCCTAAGGGGAGCTCTACGAAGGATAGGTGTGACAAACATATAAGCTCACCCCGTCCACCAGCAGCCCCGGAAGAGCGGCGGTGTGTGGCCGCGCACCGCTGGCAACTGGGAACACCAGTACACAGTTGGTGTACAGTTCTATAATAAAGTCCCTAAGGCTATCCGTGACCTGCCTTCAGAGTTGTTTAAGAAGCATGTCAAGGAACAACTCATAGACAAGAGCTACTATAGTATACAGGAATATTTAAATGACATAAAGGCATGGAAATTACTTGTTGGGAACACAACAGTATGCCGGACCAGCAGGAACACTTGCAGCAGACAGTTCCCGCTTCAACTATGGAACTGGATGAGTTCGGCCATACAACTAACTCTAGTAGCCGTTGTTTTGTGCCATTATGTACTAATACAGAGAGACTCAGAGTGCCAAATTACCTTCGGAAACAAATTTTATGTTCACAAAAACTATTTGTTACTGAAAACGCCAGGATATGTAACCATCACAAAGCCAGTTCTAATTGGGATTTTCTGGATCAGCATCACTTCTCTAAATCTTTTACGAAGGATGAGATGCAGTCCATGCTGTTACTTAGTATCAAAGATATTGAAACTTAGTTTCATTTTAAAACTATTGTAGTAATGGATGAAAACATGCTAGTGTTTTGGACTGGACTGACTTTTAATAATCCTAAGGGGAGCTCTACGAAGGATAGGTATGCTAAACATATAAGCTCACCCCGTCCACCAGCAGCCCCGGAAGGGCGGCGGTGTGTGGCCGCGCACCGCTGGCAACTGGGAACACCAGTACACAGTTGGTGTACAGTTCTATAATAAAGTCCCTAAGGCTATCCGTGACCTGCCTTCAGAGTTGTTTAAGAAGCATGTCAAGGAACAACTCATAGACAAGAGCTACTATAGTATACAGGAATATTTAAATGACATAAAGGCATGGAAATTACCAGCTCTGCAACCAGCCCCGCTAGGTTAGTGCTTACCTGTATCAATTAATATTGAAATTTTTTATTTTTTTAACTCAAGCACATTTCCAAAACGGTGGTAGATTCAAAAATTTACGTTCGTAAGTGAATTTGTAAATTCCCAGATGAAATAAAAAGTTTGACTTTGACCAGAGATGGGGCATTTGTCCCTCTCTAGACTACTCGACTGTCGACTGGTTGCATTCCGTTGGGAGTCCCAGAGTTCTCCACGCAGCGCCGAGGAAGGCCACCGGGGGGGTTTTAGTGCGGTAAGAATCCCACATAACCCCGTGTCGCTCCCACGGCACTGGGTACCTTTTGAAGGTTTCCCCCTCGTCAAAAAAACAAAAAAAGTTGCAGGGCTCACATAATGGCTATTGTCTGGTATTCATCAAAGCTAGTAAGCTAGTATTGCAGAACCTGCTCCATTTTTGGATGATAAGTATGTTGATAAGGGAAGATTTGGATGAGAATGAATAAAAAATATGTATTAGTAAAGAAGTTGTTTTATTTACATTATGTGATGACACATGAAAAATATATGCATATATTATGAGTCTTAATAAAACCAATAATCGCACTTCACATGGAATCATTTAATAATGTTATTATCGATCACAGAGATTCATTTCTTAGCGGTCGTTACATTTATCTTAAAACTAGTCATGGATTTACTTAGGTATTTAATATCACTACATAGTATAAAACAAAGTCACCCTCCGCCTCTGTCTGTCTGTGCCTTTCTAAGTCTTCTTGTAAACCACGCAACGGGTTTTGATGCGGTTTTCACCATTAGGTAGAGTATTCCTCAAGGAAGGTTTATGTAATTTGCTAGGCTATGGGACCAGAGCCCATGGTGGGCGTTTCAAAAGCAGCTTCTCGAGCTGTCCTCAGAGCCTTGGCTCTGAGACAAGGCGAGGAGCTGTGGCAAAAAGCACCCGGACTAAGACAGGCAAAAACCCTTATCACTGGTTACTCGAAAAACTACTCCACTAAAGTGATCAACCTAAAACGGTCAGACATCCGACTTATAATTAGGCTGCTCACTGGTCATTGCAGACTCAACCGACACCTATACAATATAGGCTTATGTGAAAATGCAACATGTAGATTCTATGGTGGGGCGGAGGAAACACCCATACATATTTATCCTCTGCGATTGCATAGCAATTACCCACTACAGAAGTCGTATACTTACTTGGAGGTCACATAATCAAACCTGATCTGATTAAAGAGATGGACCCCGGAAACGTACTACGGTTTATGACTGTAGGCCTGGGGGACCAGATCTAACTAAAACTGGGATGGCTACAATAGATCAGAGATGGTCGCAGTGGCCTCGCGTAGGGATACTTGTTCCCTATGCCCAGACACCTAAATAATAATGCTTAACGCTCGCTGTGCGCAGTTATTCCGTAGCGTAGTCGAGCTCTCGAAATGTGTGACGTACCTATTATTCGTAAAATTAAGGCGGGCTTTACATTATACAACCAACCAACTTCGCTAACTTATATAACTTCGCTATCTAGTCCTATGTAATATTTTGTGTATGTAATGACTAATGACACTAGTTCAGGAGTATATTGTTCTATGCACTAGTTAGTGCATTGAGTTAGTGCTCTGCAAATTGGATAATGTAAATAGGGTTGCAACGATATATCGGAAAATCGATAATATCGAAGCGGAAATATCGATATTTTTATCGATATTCGCGCTATAACGATACGATAATATCGATATCATATCCGAAGAAAAATATCGATAATTCACGACCTTAGATAAGGCTGTTTGGGCTTCGAACATTAGCCTTTTCTTACAATATAAACAAATAAAAAACATCCTCTACTTGTTTTATTTCTCTATTTTCTCTGGCTGTATGGGCTTAGCCCCTTTGCCTGTCCGTAAGAACTAATGAAACAAAAAAATCTCTATGAACTTCATATTTTTTATTTAAATTTAAACAAATTCGATATTATCGATATTATCGACCAAAATATCGATATTATCAACTATCGATAATTTCATTGCCTCGATATAATTATCGATATTTTTATCGATATTACAACAACCTTGCATCCCTAAATGTAAAGCCCGCTTAGCAAGAATTGTTTTTTATAAATAGTTGCCGTCTGTCAATGTCAATGCTGTTGCTGTCAACGGAACGTCAAAAAGATTCGAATAGTCGCGCGCGCGCACCGGTTTTATTTGCCGCTCTGTTTATAACATTTTATGCAATTATGCAAGCACATCCGCTTGAGACAAGCCCGTTTTGAAGGAATAATCACTCCCACTGACTGAGTTCACCTATCATAGAAAACTACTTACTGCACCCGGGGGTGTGTTAGTCAACAGGCCTGTTGTGTGTGTGTTGGGAGCTTCGCCACTGCAGCGTACTGGTGAGTACCGACATCAGCTATTTCCCAGACAAGTCTCATTTCATTCTAATAAACATTTACAAATACAGTCCACTTAAAACTACGAACTGGCATTAACTACTGTGAACAATAGCATAATTCAAAATCTTGATTACCCGTCTGCATTTAAAATGTTTAGATTTCGCCATCATATAATTTTAAAATCGATCTATTGTAAATCAATCACTGTAATTGTAACTTGTTGCTGTAACGTTGTTCATAATCAGGTCCTAAAGAAGCCATCGAATTTGATTAATATCGTTATATCTATAATTGATTCGCCGGGCATAATATAGTATATTGCCTCTCCCCACCAAAACCAAACTTATTACCTGTACTTACAGTTTAATTAAGCTCGTAAGGAAAATTTACTAAGGGCGTTTTTAGATAATTGCATGGGCAGAAAGTTGGTATTTGTGTGATATGCAATCATAACAAATTCCAGTCAAACACAAACGGGGTATTACAAAATATTGAACAGGGCTATGAGGCCTTCACAGTAGCGGAGATAGAATTGGAAGTTGGAATTTTGGATTAAATAAAAGCCATAGATAGGTTTCGATACAATTTATATAAAAAATGTAAAATAAAGTTTGGTAATCATTCGTATTAACATTTATTGAGATTGTTTATTACAAGAGATTCGTTGAGGTGGATGCGACCTGTATTATTGCTCAGAAACATGGCTCTTTAGTCTTAATATCTACTCATATACATATATTTACAATAAAATATTATTATAGTATATTATATAACGCAACTCCCCACCGACATTAGTTATTGTAAGGAGGTGCAACGCCGGGCATAATGAAATTCAGTTGATGATATTTGAACAATAACAAACGAAATTCATGAGGCCCTCGGGATACAAAATTATATGATTGTCCATCTCTGGACTCCATTCCACTTTGAGCTGCAGCGCAATGGGTCTTGGGTTCGATTCCCAGAATTATGAATTTAAGTTTTTGCTCATGTAGCTTTGTTTATTTATCTGTCTATCTTAATGCTGCCAAGTACCTAAACCTAAATAACGTTTTACAATGGAATAAACAGCTAGAGCTCAGGCCCTTTGCACTGCAACCAATGTCATAAAGTATTTGATAAGATTCATACAAATGCATTGAAACAACTGAGCGGTGCTAGCAGACACTGTGGCCTGTGGGTGACGTACAGTTAATTACTGTTATGGTCACGTCATCGCTACTCTCCAATAGTACCCGCAAACCTTCAACATGTAGTCCCAACATAATTAGCATTCAATACGAACGCTTACAATATTAAGTCACTTCACATAATATCAGACTGTACACTAATCATTCATCAGTTAACTAACATTAAACAATAAAGGCACGCACTGAACAAATGACTAGACACAGGTATTCCTAAACACTTCAGTGGAATCCATAGTAAGTGGGAATTCATTCTATTGTAGTAGATTTTAGTAGGTACTTAATTGTATTATTTTCAATATTTCGATATTTCCGTATTTCGAGTAATTTGTAATTAACACTTGACACAAAGACTTACAAAAGCCTGCTATTGCGGAAGGTACATATTGTATAAAAAAGATATAAATAGTTCGAAACTGTAAACAGGTTACCTACTCGTCGTATTGCTGAATATTTTTTTAAGTCCACGCTTACGTATAAAATACTCGATGTAAAGATCTGAAGTCTTCCCGTACCATGCTGAAAGGATTTCATAGACCAGGAATCCCACATCACTATGGATTATTTCGAACCTGTGTATTACGAATTCATTGGTCCTTCGAGCCCGATCTAGACCACCCGTCCGCCTCTGACCGCGGCGGCGCCGCTGTCAACCTTTAACCGAGCTGCCTTTGCTGCTTATAAAAGGAAAATCTAGAAACAATTGTGGGAATTTCTTTGGCTTGGGAGCCGGCGCCGCCTGGTTCACTAGCATTCCGTTTTGGAGTTGGACGTCCAATCCCCCGACGGGTTTCGCGGGTTTGTCGTTGGGTTTCTTGCTGGCGGCGGACGCGGCGCACTTGGAGCGGTAGACGGCGTCGCGGATGCGGTCCCACACGAGCGGGTGCGAGGCCATGAGGCAGGTGTGCGTGCGCTTGTAGGCGCGCAGCTCGCGGTCGGCGTCCATGGCGGCGAGCGCGTCGCCCAGCACGAGCACGATGACGCGCTCGAGCCCGTGCGCGGCGCGGAACTCGTGGCGGCCCCAGTCCGAGCGCACGAAGGCGTCGCTGAGCACCACGACGGTGCGCCACGAGTCGCGCACGGAGCGGTCGATCTGCGCGGGGATGAGCTCGCCCACCTCCCAGTCGCGGTAGTGCAGGCACAGCCGCAGCGGGCGGCGGCCGCCCTCCAGCGCCGGCACCAGCACCGAGCGCACGTACGCCTCGTCGTGGTGCGAGAACGACACGAACGCGTCGTATCTGACACACACAAATAAACGATTAGTTTCTTACTTTAACTTGTAGCAATTTTGAAAAATATAACCGTCCTAGAATTTATTAATTTGCAAACGGTTTTTTCGCAAATTCCTTTTAATTAAAAAAAGTCCCCATCGTAAAGCGTCCCGCCAAAGGCGTCTCGATTGAAATCGTTTTGTACACGAATACTAAACGTCTCCCCCGACCGCGTTTACGACTTAGCCGAACCCTGTATATAATTGCTTTTTGCAATTTCAAAATCAAGATAAGAAAAAAAAGAAAGAAGAGAAGGAAAAAAATGTTTATTCACAGATTAAAATGCCACATAAGCTTAAATATCTTAATCTTAATACTAAAGTAAAAAATATAAATGTTCCTGCACTTAGTTACATGTTTTATTCCAATGTAAATAAAACTTATTTTAATATTAACAAGTATAAGAAATTATATGTATGAAACACAGGTATGTGCCTACAAAATTTGAGTCTTCCCTCAATTTCCCTAGGATTTCATCATTAGCGTAGGTAAGCATCAAACAGAACTTTTTTCTATAATGAAGTCGGTTAGATATAAAACAAAATAAAATAAAAAGTAAAAATTTATAAATGAAATCACAGGGATTGTTGGTATGGAACAATTTCATTTTAATGAGTCGGTTGACTAATTAGTATTTTTAATTTTAATTACTTGAACTTTTAGTAGCATTCCAGTGAGTACGTACTTTTTGTCGGCCGAGCCCAGGTCCTTGTGCGGCAGCAGGCAGTCGAACAGGCGGAAGCGGGCCAGCACCAGCCGCACCTCCGTGCGGAACCTGCCACACAACACACACACTACGATACCACTCGTGTCCTTGCATACCTTAGGAAATACAGTTACGCATACCGTCCGCTCCGGGGGAACGAACGGTTATGTGGGATTCTCACTGCCGTAAGAACGGCGTGATCTACCCAATAAAACCTGAAGATAGTGCCGGGACTGTGTGCTACTCTCGCTCCACGGTCCCGGCGCGGACATACTATACAACATATATAGGTATAAAATCACTTCAACTACGTCGTCTAATTGGGAGGCAACTTGCTTTTATTCCTATAAGTAAAGGAATTTCCTCACACAATAAATCTTAAAACTCATACAATAGGGTCGCGGGCGGAGCGGAGTGAGGGCGGTACCTGAAGAGCAGCAGCACGAGCAGCGCGGCGGCGAGCCCCGAGCCGAGGCCGAGCGCGAGCGCGGCGCGCGGGGCGCACAGCGCGCGCGGGTCGGCGGCGCGCGCCCAGCCGCCGCCCGCGCAGCGCAGCGCCGCGCCGTCCGCCACGCGCGCCCAGCGCCGCTGCAGCGCGCCCAGCGCCGCCGCGTGCTCGCAGTCGCACGCCAGCGGGTTGCCGCTCAGGTACACCTGCGACATGTACGTACATCGTGGGAGCGTCGCGGTTTTCAAACATAAAAACTCAACAGTTAAACTAATTCTAAACTTTAGAAACTCAAGCAACAGGACACGAACGTAACGCATTGTGAGGTAATACGTACATCTGCTTTCAATACAATATTGTAGATGACAAGCACTACAATCAATTAAACGAGAACAAACCGTGACATTCGCATCGAGGAGTGCGAGCGGGGGCGTCGTGAGGCTGTTGTTGGAGAGGTCGACGGTGAGGTGCGGCGCGGGGCGCGCGGCGGCGGGCGCGGCGGCCAGGCCCAGCCCCGACAGGTCCAGCACGCGCACGGCGCGGGACAGCGCGCTCACGTCGGCCGGCGGCGCGCGCACGCGCAGCCGCACCGCCGAGCCATCCAGCGCTTCCCACCGCTCGGGCCCGCGCGCGTCCTCCAGTGCCATCAACCGGTCGGGCACGCGCGCGCAATCGAGCTCCAGGGACTGATTGGCCGGCCGGTGCGTGCACGTGCAGTTCGCGGGACAGTCAACCAGGGGGCACGTGAGCGCCGCGAGCGGCACCTCCGCGAGCAGCGCGGCCGCGAGCGGCGGCGGGGAGGCGCAGCGCGCGCGGCCCACGTCGAACTGGCCGGCGACGGGCGGGCGGGCGAGCGCCGCCAGGAAGTGATACATGTGGCAGTCGCAGTGGAAGGGGTTGTCGTCGAGCAGGAAGCGGGCGCGCGACTGCTCGGCGCCGCCCGCCACCAGCTCGGCCAGCGACAGCTGCTGCACGGCCGCGATCTTGTTGTGCCGCACGTCCACCTCCGCCTCGCTCAACAGCTGCAGGTCGATGTCCTGCAACAGATTGTTACGTGAAACCCACAAAAGTATCATCCTATTTCTAACAGCACCGGCATTCGGGCATCCTATCATTTCGATCGAGGTTTTACCGAAGAAAGGGTAGACTCACCGAGAGGTACTCGATTTCGTTGTAGGAGAGGTCGAGGGACTCGAGGAGGTGTAGGTCGCGCCAGTCGTCCATGAAGTGGCGCACGCGGTTGTGCGCGAGCGCCAGGCGCCGCAGCGAGCGCATTTCGACTAGCGGCGACTCCAAGCGGCCGGCGGGGTTGGCGCCCGCGCCCAGCGCCAGCTCGTTGTACGACAGCACCAGCTCGCGGATGCCGCGCAGCCCGTCAAACACCTGCCTGCCAAACGATTGCACAAACGAGGTTAGCATCAATTGACGGATGCGGGGCTGGTCTGGAAGATGGCCGAATTTTGAATGACGTTTGGTAACATTCAATAATAAACCCAACACTACCTGGATACTTGATAATCGTATCCAGTTAGAGTTTCCTCCTACGCGGCCCTGTACTTGTAAACATTGGAATAAACTCGGTGATCACTTACCATCAGATGACCCATCAGCTCATTTGCTTGCTTTGTTTATTAAAAAAATACTCACGGGCTGAGCTGCTGCAGTTTATTGTGGGAAAGGTCGAGTCTCTGGAGCGAAGCGAGGCGCAAGAAGACGCCGTTCGGCAGGCTTTCGATCTGGTTGTTTTGGAGGTTGAGGTCTTCGAGCGCGCTGGCGTTGGTGAAGAGCGAGCGGGGCAGGGTTGTGAGGCGGTTGTAGGCGAGGTCGAGCGAGCGCAGGCGGGCCTGGCGCGCGAGTAGGCCGCGGGGCAGGGCGGCCAGGCGGTTGCCGCGCAGCGCCAGCTCGGCCAGCGCGGGCAGCGGCGCCAGCAGGCCGGCCGGCAGCGCCTCCAGCCCGCACCAATCTAGCTTGAGCTTCCGCAGCGCCGTTTGCCCCGCGAACGTGTCGTTGCTCAGCACCAACGTCGTCTGGTTCCTGTTGTTCACCCACACCTGAAATCGAGTCGCGGTTCGATTTGTGCCTGCTAGAAAGAAGCGTTTTATGCTAAAAACGACATCGGCAACCACAATAAGCCGTATCTAGTTACGTAGATGGTGTTACCTGCTCGAGGCTGGCGAGATGCCGCAGGTCGGGCAGCGCGGCGAGGCGGTTGTCGAAGAGCTGCAATACGCGCAAGCGCGGCGCCGGTAGCAGCGTGCCCGCGGGCAGCGACGCCAGCCGGTTCTGGTTCAGCGATAGGCACTCCAGCTGCGACAGACCTGCGCACCGAATACGCCCCTGCCGTCGTTACTACTTTCACATCAAGAGACCGAGGAGGACTCAATAAAGTGGCTTCTAATACTTCAGGTTAAGTAAACGAGTCGAACCATACCTTCGAAAGCGTTCTCGTCCACCGTTTGGATCTTGTTCACCCAAAGCGAGAGGTTGCGCAGCTCGGGCAGGCCGAGGAAGGCGCGCGCGGGCAGGTCCCGCAGCCCGCCGTCCGCCAGCTCCAGCGCCTGCAGCCGCGGCAGCCGCCAGGCCGCGTCCGCCGCCAGCCGCAGCGCGCCACCGCGCACGTCCAGCCGCCGCAGCTCCGGCAGCGTCGCCAGCGCCTCGTACGGCAGGCTGGTCACGTTCTCATCTAGTTTTGACAAACTTCATTGAGCATATTTAGATAAATTACCCGGTCACCCAATCTGTATTAAGAAGGTAGCGGACAGGGTCCGGCGGGTGAGAAGAGATGAGGGACGAACCGAGATCTATCAAGCGGAGATGCGTCAGACTGCTGAGCCCCTGCAGTTGGTCGGGCAGCAGCGGCATGGGCGCGGCGCGCAGCGTGACCACGCCGACGTCACTGGCGCCCACCAGCGCGGGCAGGCAGCGCAGCGGGCCGCGCAGCGCGCACCCCGCCACCGCCAGGCTGCGCAGCACCCGCCCCCCGCCCGCGCCCCCCGCGCTCCCCCCGCCGCCCGCCTGCTGCTCCTGCGCTTCGGCCGTGTGGTTCCGCAGCGCTTCCATAGTGTTGTTCTGCAGATCTTCGCACGTGATCTTAGCGGGCACGTTCCCATCCATCTTGAAACAATAACGGATTAAGGTAATACTTACTGCTTTTGAAATTTTATCATCCTTCAGTGTCTTAAAGAAAGGAGTGAAAGAGGCTCCAATTTAATGCGCTTTACCACCTACGACTACATCGCTGACTTCCACCAATCCTTCCCATGCCCCCCAAGTAGTGCACTAGCATCATAATATCTTCCGCCGGCTTTGTTCCAGCCTTCGGAGAGCGAATTATTGTATTACAGCCGAAAGCTTGCGCGAGCACAGTATGTTCTTCTCCTATCTTCCTTATCCGCGAGCCGCAACTCAACGGTGAGGCCAGGTAACTCGTGAGCTATAAGTAATAATGACGGCAGGTACCTCGCACTCCAGCTTGAGGTAGGTAGCAGCGCGGTCGGCGAGCAGCGTAAGGTGCGTGCCTCCCAGGGTGCACTCCAGCTTGAGCTCTGCGCCGGCGCCGCGCACGGGGGCGCAGCCGCGCGCCGGCCCCGGCCACCCCATGTACTCTATGTACATGCTGTCCAGGGCCATGCTTCTGTAATACGAGTACACCGCGGGTGTAACGCTATCATGTGTGTAACGTTAACGCTAAATTACAATTGTCTGGAGGTCGCAAAACGACCCGCAAGCGATTTTCGAAAAAAAATTGTCAACGCGTTCTTGACGGGGCGTTTCATTTTTGTGTCTCCATAATTATTCAGAGCAGCGGCGTCCAAGTTACAAATCGCCATGATGATTGCCAACCTTCATAAGGAGACGGCACCATAAGAAGAAGAATTATAAGAATACTCTTTACCTACACACTAAAAGGTAACATTAACAAGTGTAAAATTAAGAGTCATAGTTCGACGTAACTTCCCCTTCAAGAAAACGTGACCAGTTCCCCTCTAAAATGTCTCGTTTGAATATAATATACGTACTGGTTGTAGCCGGCGAGCGGGTGGTCGCCGCCGTCGAGCGGCGCGGCGCCGGCCAGCGCCAGCAGCGCCGCCACCACCGCCGCCGATGCCATCACCGGCCCTGCAACAACACAACAACAACTTTATTGTTCATTTTACCCATCACTTTTAGAAGGAAGTTCCATAGCGCACGGCACGGATGGATGCTAGGATATAAAATGTGTAAGATTTTGTGCCATCTGTCAGGTCAATTCAGTCAGTTGAGCAATGCGAGTTGTTTTGTTGCGTATCTATTGTGTAGTAGCGTAACCTCTGTTATTTAGATAGTTTAGAAACATAATAACTATTATGTCGGTAAAGTTGGTCTATGATACCTACTTGTTTTTGACCTGACATGAAAAACACCCGCAGTTCGTACTTTGTAAATTGCGTGAATCCTACATTATCCCTGATGATGAATAGATTCCTACATTATCCCTGATGATCATAAGCGATAGTAGTAGATAGTAGTATCATAAAATGGGGTCTACCTCCTTTTCAAAGAAAATAATTCAAAATCTAAAGGTAGATTATACCCTGTAACATACTATTTCGAAATCTGGGTTAAATGGGCTAGTTTTTTTTGAAATTGGTATTCAAGCCACCATACATTTTTTTTTAATCACGGCAGAGTAAAAGTCAAGAATGAAATATGAAAAAACGTTAAGTTGGTATTAAATCTTAATTTATAAAAAAAACTTTGCTTTGGTTATAAAAATAATTGAAGACATTCGATAGCACATCTATCCAGGAATACTATCCAAAAAACAGATCCAAAAAATGTCTTCATTTATAGTCCTGGCGCCAAAAAGAATGGCGAAGGGTGGAACAATTTTGAAAATGTTGAAAATGTCGAATATCTCGGAAACGAAAGGACTTTTACTGAACATAACATTTGTTTATCTGAACCGGCATGGTGCCCTCTACACGTAGGTGCCGTATTATCCATTCGTTACGGGACACCCTGTATAAATGTCGATTAACCGCGGCCCCGCGGATGGCGAAATAGCGACCAGTCGTTTTTAATTGGTCACCTAGGAACCTATACGAAACAGTATTTTATTTATTTATTTTATTTTATGTTTACAAAATCCACAGCTCTTAGAAGTAAAGGTTACATAGCATATGTGCAAAACTTATAGCCAATTACGGATTTACATTTTATAAATCATTACTATTAAACTGCCACTGAGGTTTACAAAAATACATACATCGCGATTTCGAGCGTGCATGAGTGTGCGTACGATTGTGTGTGTGTGTGTGTGTGTGTGTGTCTGTATGTGTGTGTTTGTGGTACTTAACAAGTTACGTGCTCTAGGACTAGTAAGCCTTTCGCATCGTGATATTCACAACAGTATCAACACTGAGATGAACTAGCCTGCCTGTGGATACTTTGCCCTCTTAATCTTACTATTTCAACAGCATGAGGTGAAGAAATGCCAGGATTATTTCTCTTAACTATCCAAGGAACTGGAAGATCAGCTGCGTCGCCTTCCCCAAAAAGGAGAAAATAAGAAGGAACGAAATAGTAATAGTCGTGCAATAAGTATCTCCGTTAAACATAGTAGGTACCCAAACGTGTTGTTTAGATATTGCTGGACGCGTCAGAATTGTGGAAAATCCGGACATAAATATTGACATAAAAATATTTATTCTTACCGTTACGTTATCTGAGCGCGACCCGAGAAATGTGAGGGGGCGGCTGTTTAGCGCGTTCGTGATATTGGTCCGTAGTGGCACAGAGTAGGTACCTGCTTTTATTTTCTGTGATCTGTAGGTTTTGTACGATATATGCGAAGAGGAAAGAGATAGGTAGGAATACCCATGATTTAGCATTTAATTTCATTCATAAAACAATGGAGAAACAAGTGGTCCGAAATGTTCCGAGATTTCGTGTCTGTGAACGGTGTCTATGTGTGCGTTGCGTATCTTAATTTAAATCTATGCAAACAAGGAGGTACAGTCCGCCCAACTTATCTCTGAAATGGCAAAAATTGGAACTAACGAAAAGTCATTCATAAGTACGTTGTGTTCATTCATCTGTCAGTTACTAGTGTGCAATGATTGGTCAAATGAATGTCAAATGCGTCCGACAGCGCCTCTTTCGTTTCAGTCTTAAGTTGGGTTTACTATACACAGAATTTTGGGATAGGTACACATCAGGTACGTTTGTAATCCAAAAGAGATACTTAAATCCGTGAGGTACACCCGCCATTCTGATATTCACGATCAAATGTCCATTAGCAGAGTATTGCAATTTGCAATATTTAAATAGCGTGATGTTTTTTTTTGCACACAAAATAACGCTACTTACTCATAACACGGTAATACATATTATCAAAATTACCGTGCTCATAGCCCCACAGTAGGATTCCTAGTGTCGTGACGCCATGCACAACACACTAATCAAGGACACACACCCAGATCAAGAACGGAAACAAATCATCATTCAAATTTCCATCTCGCTGAGAATCGAACCCAGGACCCTTCGAACGGCGATCCGGCGTGTTTACACTGAGCCACACATGTACCACGCATATCAGTATCACGCATGTTCACACACAAATACGATGTTATCTGATGCCAGATGTAATAATTATAATAATAACAGGATAACGGCAAGGGGCGTATACGGCCACAACAACGCCATAGTTTATTGTTTCACCACAGTTTATATTTATTACCCACTATAATCAAATACTTTGTTTTACTTATGTGAGTTTAATGATTTAGTTGACTCTGTAGGCAATATTTATTTGACGGCTTACGGAGGGAGTACCTACCTACTAAATATACTACTACGACTACTAAATATAATCTAAAGACAAAATGTTTCATAATAGTTCGTTAATTTTCGTTGATCTTCACTCAAGATCACTGCGATCAATGTTAGTCTGAAAAGTGCGATTTTCCTAAATTGATCTCTTTGTGCGTGTGATGCCAAGAATATCTAAGATGCCTAAAGGAGGCTACGACTTCAATGACATCGTTGGGTTAATTCGGGGAAAGTAAGCTATCGGTTTTACTCATATCTCATGCGGTGAACCTCGCTGGTGACTTAATTGTGGCATGTCATACCCACGGTCAGACCTCGCCGGTAATTCCAACTGTACCATTGTCATCGCTCTCCCATTGTTCTGAATGCTTCCATACTGCATACGACGCCAGTTGTATGTTAATTTTGTTCCTTAGATTGGTTGTAAATGTAAATGCTAATCATAATAATTCTGAAACGACTTTAGAAATTTAAAGATGCTCGGAAAAAATGTATGGACATTTGTAATAGGTATAGCTAGTTAGCACATATTTCGTATTTGGATATCAATTTGTGGGTAAATTTGTTACGTAGCAGGTAAATACCCAAGAATATACTTAATATTTTTGCATGTTACAAATCAGTTCAGAAATACTTGGCGATACCGGTCCGCGTCCGCGGTCCGCGTGGGGTGACGTGGGTTATTGGGGTCACGGGCAAGATGTCGCCGAGACGACGCACGACGTTACCTATACCACAAACTAGATAACCTTCTCCGTTCGTGTTCGATATGGAATCCGTTTCAGTGGTAATCCACACAAATTGAGAGAATTTAAAATACCTTAAGTAAATTGAAGAGGTCGCACACGTATTAAAGTTGTTTTGTTGCGGAGTGCCAATTCCATATCCTCGGCGACTCAAGTGTGCCATTTTGGTTCGTTGGGTGTTCAGTTGTTTTGCACTTTTGATTCTGTTAAGCGACTTTTGCGGCTGACTGTACCTCAGTGGTATAAATCGACAAATTCGTGTAAACCAGTGTAAACAGAAAGAAGAAGAAGTGTTCAAGAAAGGTGTAAAAAGAGCTCTCCTTCCGGGCCGGCGTTGCACTGGTGACTCCTCTGGTGTTGCAGGTGTCCACAGGCGACGATGATCACTTAGCATCAGGTGGCTCGTCCGCTTTTTCGTCAGCCCTTCAAGCTATAAAAAAAAAAACAAATGACGCCGCCGCCGCCGCCCGCCTTGCTTTCGGAGAACAGCGGCTCTGCAGCAGCGTTTACAGCCGATCATTACTATTGTATGTAGCGACGTGCGACACAGCGATAGCTACGTACCTACAATGCACACCTGCGCCAACTTGCGTTGCCATAGCAACAGAGCAGTGCGCGCTACCTAGTTACCGTGCACGTATATCTATGCATACCTACATACCTATACAAACCTATGCAACCTGTGAAGACCTGTACCTGTACCTGATACCGCAAAACCATACCAAGGATAAGTACCAGGAAGGGAAAGGAAGATCAATATTAAATAACAACACAACTCAGGATTTAATGTAAAAGCAAGCGACTCAATGACGTCCCGCATCATGATAATCTCATCTTGAAAAAGACGCAATATCATGCCAGAAACATGGTCGGGACGGAACACTGACGATCTTCAAATCTTCATCTGCAGAACAGGATCAACTACTTCAGTCTTGAATAAAGGAATACTTCTTCATTCTTCATGATCGTCGACAGCGAAAATGGCGCGAAGCCACGCGCCGAGCAACGCGCCGTGTTCCGCCCGAACCGAGAGACCGCGCCGACCGCAATGAGGCTCCGCTAGGTTGCAGCCTATATTTATAATGTTTGGAATTTATGTTACTATGCAACGATCGTAGTACGCGTTCATTCATAGACCAATGGTTACTTGTGAATATTTTGTTTTGCATTTCGTTTTGCATGTTGTTTCAACTGATTTTTAAAACGTAATCTTATTGGATTGTAAAATAATGTAGGCTATTTTATTGGTTAAGGACATTTGTAAATTTTGTATATAAACCGTGTAATTTTCTCAATAAATCAATTCAGCTCAGGACCATTCTGAAGAAACAGCCTCTTATTTCAAGAAACCTCTCGACCTTCTGGAAGATCTTCAGCTCCACTGTAAGAGACCTGCCAGGTTATTCTCGACCTGGCAGACCACCTCTTCATGTACATGAACGACAATTTCCTGTGATGATATATTACCTATCTTACTATCGGATGCAGCCAGGTGGTACACCGTAGGTACATACAATAATTTCCATTACCCAACTTTCTTGTCCATATTCCAGTACCGTCGGAGTCAGAGGTTTCCGCTTACGTGGAACATTTAATTTCAAAATGTTTTTTTTTTGTTTAAAAAGCAAAAGTGAGAGTAGTTACGTGAAGGGCCTGTAATGGCCTGGATACGACAGTTTTACGACCTTGGTACGATAACTGCTCGCTTCAGGTTGTGAACACTACCAGTGTCTCGCTCCGCTAGTTCGGAGTGCCGCCGCCGTTTGTCAATACAACGAGCCTCCTATTTATCTTTTATAATTGTTTTCGTAAACGTTTTCACATTGTCAGTAAAATAGATTCACTGCATTTAACTCGATGTCGATCGAAGGTTTAACCACAGCGCAAGTATCTACCTTTTATCCTTGCTTGCTCGTCTAGATCTAGATTGACTAGATTCTAGATGATTAGTCGATCATTAACAGTTTTTCATTCTATGTTCGGAATCATTACTTATTTCTGTACTGTAGGTACTGTAACACTACCTCAGTCGGACCATGTCTACCGAATGAGGGGTCTCGGGTTCGATTCTTAAACGGTTTCGAGATGAATAAAGCTGTTGGTATTTGCCGTACATATTTGACCACACCACTAAAGCAGAAAATTCTAGTCGCGTGTGTGTCTCTGTGGGTGTGTATGTGTGTGTGTAAACATGTAACCGTTAATATATTTTTAGCAAGGAACCAGTATCACCTCGATATTCATGAATACAAATCGACAAATCTTGTGATTTGTGAGTAGGGCTGACAGTTTTCTGTAACATAGGTAGTAAATTACGTCAAATCCATATTTTTATTAACAAGTACTTAGGTACGTTGTAATATGTTGTTATAATTACATACGTACCAAATAAAGAAATTATTTAATGTTTATTATTAGGCCAGCAGCAGCTGGGAGGAGTATAATTTTTAAAGCTATATAAATCTTTTTGGAACGAGTTAACTGTTACTTACTAAAAGAAAGAAAGCATATTATATTATTATGTTTAGTTTATAAGCTCGCCCAGGATTTTTAAAAGATAGCAAGGCCTTCGCTCGCTCCCGGGTGTATCGACACCGCAACCCGAAGACACTACCAAAGTGAAGCTACAGGTGGCAGCCCTACTGGCCGCGCGCCGCCGGCCGCGAGGTAACTAGGTATATAATAACCGGATAAGTAATGGGTTTTCTTACGATAATTAAATACAACCTCTACTTTATTACTTTTTTAATAATTTTCCATTTTTCTATCTCAGAATTGTTATGACGTTCAGCGGGAATCACTCATTATAATGACATTTATTTTTATTTAAGTTACTCATTTGATCAATTGTGGGGAATTTTATTAGACAAGAATCAGTTTAAAATGTTTAAGATCCCGGCTCATAGGAGTTCCAAAGGATACACAGAGAGTCAGAGACCGCTCCCTCTTTTACACTGATACCTCCACTGTAAGTCGACGTCACAGACAGCGCAAACAAAAAAATCAAATTCGTAATTTGTCTCAACGTGTGTCGCCTCTGGTATGATGTCACATATTTTCCCATTTTATTTTTAGAGATAATCATAGCAAAGCAGTTAGGTACTTACATAATATAATATCAGCAGTGAACAGTTGCCAGTTGCCTACATAACGCGATAGGCATCGACTATCGACTATCGATTGCAGAAAAAACCCATTTTGCAATAAGTATAATATTTAAATTGCTTATCAATTAACTTTATCAGGGTAAATTCCACCGGGAATGTTTATTGTTTTTCTCCCAGCAGGAAATAAGCGATCAGATAATTATACATATAATGTGCAGCCACAGTTGCTCTCGGCACCGACACCGTCCGTCCATCACCGAGCCGCGCTGGGCTGCATGTCACAGTCGAACCTAGGGCATCATATCCGGATATCAGGATATCCGCCGAAAATACTTACTATACGGATAAGGGTCGATTCAGACATATCAGTGAAGTCTCAGTTCCGACACAGTTCCGGCAAATCTTTCATACATTCTCGGCATTGTCAGTGCAGTGTCAGTGCTGTTAGTATGAAAGATTTGCCGGAACTGTGACGGAACGGTGACTTCACTGATATGTGTGAATCGTCCGTAATAGAAGATTTATTATTAGAAGATTTGGTACGCTTAAATTACGAAAATCTAATATTACGATTTTAAGTTGGTTACTTGGAGATACCACTATAATATACTTAATATTATATAAATCAAAATTTTTGATTTCACAGCGTTTAAATACAAAATAACGTTAAAGATCTTTTATGTTAGCGAAAACTACTGTATAAAACAATTCACTTAATATTGAATTACATACACGCATATTCCCTACTGTCATGACGTCATCATTTAACAGAGTGACAGCCCTATGAAAATAGGCAAGAATTTTGACGTTTATTAGGAAGCTTGCATTCTGGTTCTTTACTATTCATGTGATATAACGTTATGCATGAAAAAGAACGGTTCTAATTAGTTTTTTTAACAGACTTCAAAAAAGAAGGATATTCTCAATTCCACCGTATTTTGCCCATTTTGATAATTCTTTTTTTGGTTGGAAAATAAAATAATATTTCAAGGATAGTCCCATGATAAGGACACCAGGATCTTATGATGGCATCCTAGAAAAATCGAGGGCTATTTTCGAAAATTGTTCGACTAATGTGTTGTAATGTAACACATTAAGTACAACATTACAGTAAGTTGTTAAATTAGTTTTACAACGTTGCCAGGTGTTACTAATCACTACATGACAAGCTTAAAAAAAAGATTTTCATATAAAAATTGCACGGTGTTACGGAACCCATGTGCGAATCCGACCGGTACGGCCGCAGCCTACTGCCACCAACCTCGTGGCCTCGTTTTGGGCAATGCAAACCATTCAGTGGTGTCGCGCGATAGAATGCACAGCAGGGATGTTATGGATATCCGTAAACGAAACCGAAACTATCGGATATCCGAAATAAAAATATATCCGTAACCGTATCCGCTAAAAAAGTTTCGGATAATTTCGGATAAGGGCAGAGTCTAAATAAAACCCGTTACGACAGGTTTTTCTTTCACCACTCACGCGCCATGTACATAAATATGGCATATTTGTTATTTTTAGTCGAAAATGAGTCAGATCAATATTTTTTGGTATCACCCATCTAAATAGTAAGTAGGTAGGTCTCATTAACATAGATGTTCGCATTGGCCTCATAGGAATACTAGTTTCCCATTCCCAGACACCTAAATAATATAAAAATTTTACCTTCCAATAAAATTTGTATTATGCTTCCAATGACGTCCGAAGTCCCTTATGAGAGAGTACATCGATTCCTTCACCTCGCCTGGTCGATAGATGTCGTTACTTCCGCTACCTAGATGCACCTGCAACGCCACCTACCGCTTCCGGCCTGCATCTTACCTACCTTCCAACTACAAGCCGCCATCTTCGTCATTGTACGGCTCATAATGGTATATATATATAACCAGGAAGACCTTACTGGGACTTCGGACGTCATTGGAAGCATAATACAAATTTTATTGGAAGGTAAAATTTTTATATTATGCGTTCCGTTTGACGTCCGAAGTCCCTTATGAGAGAGTGTTTGTTATCTCCTGGTGGCTTGTATCTTTTGGAAACAATATTAAATTAAAACGCAACAATGTGATTGAACGTATAATGAAAATTTAAATGTACATTAACTAAGATGTTAGGTATAAATCAAAATATTTTCCTATATGTATTATGAATCAGGTTGAAAATATTGCGATAGCGATTTTTCTGACCTAATTTCTTTATTAGAACTATTGATCTGTCTCAGATAAAACTTTTTAAAAGTACTTTCATGCTGCCAATTTGCCTTAGCTAAGAGATCATTAATATGGTAATTTTCTACCCAATTTAAAGATGAGACTGCTGATCTACAGCTACCAGCTGACGCCTGAATACCAGCATCCGCTAGAAGCCTCTTTATCCAACCACCAATCATAGCTGCAGTAGCTGGCCTTGTAGGACTTCTAGTGGCTAAGAATAGATTAGTTATATTTCCCCGGGTCCCTTGCGTCAAATTTACAAGGGTACGTAACCAATATACTGCATCGATGCTTTTATCCGGTGCGGCCAAAAATGTCCAGCTAGATTGTTGATATGAGGATGAGTCAGTTTTCGACCCGAAAGCAGGGTGCAAGGTAATAGAATCAGTGTTATCTACAAAATGTTGACTATCAGTATGTAAAAGCGTAAGATCGTGTACTCTACGGCCAGAAGACAATAGTAAAATGGTAGCTGTATGTCTAGATACTTGATATACACTATTTAAATTTATGTTGTAACTCTTTAAGAATCTAATCAAAATTCTTGCATCCCAAATCGGTAATTGAGGAGGCGGCGGTCTTGCCACGGAAATAGCTTTCAGTATGTGTTTTACTATCGGGTTTGCAGTTATTCTGACATCAGATATTGTTTCGCAAACGGATGCAATAACCGATTTATGAACAAGAATCGTTCTGTAAGAGAGACCATGGGTCAAAAACAGATAACCGAGATACCTAGCTACGTTTACTGGTTCCGGTAAACGAAAACTAATGCTATTTTCTTGACAAAACCTCACCCATCTACTCCAAATAGGGGCGTAAGTCTTTATTGTAGACTGCCTCCAACATGATGACAATAACTGTTTTTCTTGCGGCGTCCATGTATCTGTCAGGGCATCCCACCCGAAATGAGCCAGGCTTCCAGGTGTAACTTGCTGACTTGTGCCGACGGTAGCATTGTCGCTGTGTCCACCAGCGTCTTCTCTAGATTTCTGAGTTTCACGGGACGTTTTAGAGCACGATTCTTCAGGTCTGGCCTCCAAAAGGGCTTCGTCCACTTGGGTGCTACTAGAATGTACTGACCTGACGCTGAATTTAGGTGATCCAGTACCCTGGGTATTAGGCTGGGCGGCGGGAACAGCCATGCAAGTCGGTAATGCCAGGATCTGCTGAACGCGTCGTGATAGTAAGCGTTCGAGTCTGACAAGTCTAACGAGACATAGTTTGGTACAACATGTGCTGTCTGTGACGCAAAGAGTCTAGATCTGGCGTGCCCCACATGCCGAACAGTCTTGATGTTTCCTCGCCTGTGAGGTGCCACTCGGCGGCGGCTCGATTTCGTGAGAGGTGATCTGCTTCGGTGTTGCACAGGCCTGGTAGGTGATGAGGCCGAAGCACAATATTGAGGTGATCCACCAGTTCCAACAGCTGTTGGGTCAGATCTAGCAATTGACGTGATCGTGTTCCTCCTTCGTTTTTTATATAGGACACAACTGTTTTGTTGTCGCTTTGAAGAATCACTGTAGAATTTTGGAGCTCCATTGCTTTGGCTGATATAACGGCTATCACAGCATACATTTCCTTCAGATTGCAATGCCATTTTTTCTGGTGTTGCTCCCATAGGCCTTTTATCATATCGTTGTTCACCTGGGCTCTCCATTGAATGTCCGACGCGTCGGTGATGACGTGGTTCGTCGGCATTCTTTGGGGATGAATCGCTGACTTCTGACTGATATTCTCCATCCACCATTTTAGTTCTGTATGTACCTCTTCTGGATACTGAATCTGCAATCGCGGACACTTCCTGAGTTTGTTGCTGTGTCGCTGCAGTAAGCGGCAATGCAACCTTCCCCGGTGGGTGACGAAGGTTGCAAAGTTGAGATGACCTAATAGACGTTGCGCCTGTTTTAGGTTCCAACTGCCGGCTTCGAGTCGTACTTGCAACATCTGACGAACTCGTTGTATTTTCTCTGAGGGTAGGAACTTCGTGTTGAGTTTGGTGTCCCATGTGACTCCCAGAAAATCGATTAACCTTGTTGGTGTTGTTACCGATTTCTCCATATTTATCCACCAACCCAGACTGGTCAAAAACTGTATTGCGGTTTGTACTTGTGCTGTAAGCGTATTTCTGTCCTGATGTATTATCAAATAATCGTCTAAATAGACCACTAACCTCAGTCCTTTTTTGCGAAGTATTTCTGCGGTCCAGTTCGTTACCGAGGCGAAAATCCGTGGCGCTGCTGCCAGGCCGAACGGCAGACACGTCATCTGTAGCAGTTGACCTTGATAGCTGATCCGGAGAAACCTTCTGTGTCGATCCTTTACAGGCAGGTGGTAATAAGCTTGACTTAAGTCCAGTTTTACCATCCAATCTCCGTGTTGTAGAAAATTTGGCATTTGGTGATGGTGGAACAGATGAAAATGCCTTGGTTTCATATACTGATTTAATGCCTTGAGATTGAAAATTGTTCGACTTTTTCCGTTGGATTTCGGAATTATGAATAGAGGTGAGATAAAAGACGGTGTCAGGGGGGCCGGCTCTAAGACTTTTAACTGAATTAAATTTTGAATTTCGTTTGACATTAACTGAGATGTTGGAGTTTGATACTTTGTTAAAACATCTAAAGTTGGGAAAACTAATGGCGGTGTCCTGTTGAATGGTATTCTGAGACCTGTTATCAATTTCCATATTGATTTTGGTGGATTGAAAAGAGCCCAAGTGTTTTGAAAGCGTCTCAGACAGCCGCCCGAAAACCCTGTCGAGTCATTTATTTTTATATCCGGATCTTCTACCCTCTCCCTTATATTTTCTCCCTCCCCCCCTTCTCTTGGCTGACGAGTTATTGTGAATGAATCGATCGGAATCTTTGTTTTCGGCCCGTTTGGGTTTATAATTGTTATTGGACTGACCCCGAAACAACTTTGCATGACGCAGAGGAGGTAGAGGGCTGTGGAGATTTTTCCCGGGTGCGGGTAGAAGATGAGGTCTGTTTTTGTAATTTATCTACTCCACCAATTTTCTGTAAATAAGTTGACAACTGATTGGGTTCAAACATGTACTCGCTAGACGGCGGAATTTTACTCAAATCTTCTCTCATATATTTATCTTTTAATTTTTTAACGATATCCCTACGGCGCAATTCTAACACTTCGGCTCGTTTCCCGCAAATCACCTGTAGTATATCGTGAGATACTGTCTTATATTCGGAATCATTCCCAAATAACTGATTTAACTTTTCATAAATAGAGGAAGCGTTAAGCTGAATATCCTTAGAGGCAGACCAATCCACTAGATTCTGCAAAGCCGAGTTTACGGCTTCATTTTGGGCCAAAAATGCATTGGATAACGCTGCAAAACTACGTTCCATTTGGAACCAGCGTAAGGGGGCAAAAGGATCCTCCAGACGTCGCAGTTCCTCATTCACTCTTAATTCGGTAAAAGCCGGAAAGGCCGCGTACTTTTTCTGCACGTCTGTATACCGAACCGCGTTCCAATCCGGTGAGTCAAATCTTTGTATAACCTTAATTTTTTCGACACGTGTCCGATTTGCTTTTGGTACGGTAGGTTCTTTGACAGAAACGTCCAAGTTGACAATACTACCCGCATCTAATTTCGGTGGATTTAAAAACTGTTCATCGGATATCGGATCCATCAAAACCGAAGTATGTGGCATGCTGGCGCTATTAGATAATGGCATTTGCACGTTTAACGAAGGGGCCTCCGTAGATGTAGGGAATTTGGCCGTTAATATATTATTCAAATGACTCACCAATTGTTGTGACAATATGTCAAACCTTTCCTCTAGATCCCGTGAACTGGCGCGCCTTTGGCGTTTCCTTGGTGGTCCTTCTTGATCCGACGAACAATCCGAGGAACTATCACTATCACTTGAATTAGGTGCGATAACCTCTTTATCACTCATTTTTAACACCAAAGAGGTTAACGGTAACGGAAGACAAACTAATTACGTTTGAAATTAACTTTCTACTTTTAATCTCGAAAGCTAATTAAAATAATATAAAATTTTGCGACAAAATTAATCTAATATTAAGTAGATTTTTCGTAACGACCATGTGCTCGGTTCGAAAAACGACGCAACAATGTCGAAGATGGCGGCTTGTAGTTGGAAGGTAGGTAAGATGCAGGCCGGAAGCGGTAGGTGGCGTTGCAGGTGCATCTAGGTAGCGGAAGTAACGACATCTATCGACCAGGCGAGGTGAAGGAATCGATGTACTCTCTCATAAGGGACTTCGGACGTCAAACGGAACGCATAATAATAATATTAATAACCGCATTAACAACCTAGTCAATTTATTAGTTAATATTGAGTATTTCACCAATAAAGGGAAGGAAAAGTTTTGTATTGCGTACTAAATTAAATTATAATTAACGGCAAAATGCGTCCAAAATAAATTTTAATGTGGACATTTTTTGATCATGATAAACTTCTTCTTATTATAAAAAGCATTGTAGGTAATTTCAAGTGTCCCAATAATTCTCAGTTTCCACTATCTGACTTATTCATTGTATTACCAAATGATAACCCAGACTTGATAGTAAATATAAATATAATCAAATTATTACATACTATTTTTGTACTTTAATGTAATATCCGTAACCGAAACTATCCGAAACTTACGGATAATCCGAAATAATTAATATCCGAAACCGCTATAATTTTATTCCTATATCCGTATCCGTATCCAGTGCCTCTATTATGAGTTGTTGTAGTAAACGTAAAGGACGTTACTATTGCAGTTGACGTTTAGAATTTGTATGAGAATTGTAGTTCAGTATCGTAACCGCTAGAGGTGCTGTACGGATTCTCATACAAATTCTAAACGTTAACTGCAATAGTAACAGTTTGACGTTTACTACAACAACTCATAAAGAGGCACAGATCCGAAACTCCACATCCGTAACACCCCTAATGCACAGTATGAGAGTACATATATTATATTATTGCAAAGGTCGTGGCCGCGTGGGCAGATAACGGCAACAACAATCTGTTATTCTGACGCTCTTGTTTATGAAATGAGAGGATGCTATAATAAAGCTTTCTTCGACTTGATAAACGTACTGCAACGTGTGATAACAGCTGTTACAGAAACAACGCTACACTCAGGCTCAGGGCTGGACACCATACATCCCATACGTTTACAGGTTATCGGATAATGAACTCTAATGTCACTGTATTTGATTGCTTTGGTGACAGCTCGCTCGTGTGACTTAAGTTTTAGGCATCGACAAGTACCTAAGTTATTACTATGTCTCTAGAAGTTTTGCAAACGGTAGCTTTTTAGGGTTCCGTACCCAAAGGGTAAAACGGGACCCTATTACTGAGACTTCGCTGTACGTCCGTCTGTCACCAGGCTGTATCTCAGGAACCGTAATAGTTACACAGTTGTTTTCACGGATGATGTATTTTTGTTGCCGCTACAACAACAAATACTTAAAAAACTGAATAAAATAACTATTTAAGTGAGCGCCCATACAAGTATATAGTTTAGTTACCTTTCGGTCCAAGAGATGGCGTTGTGGGTAATATGTGGCTACCTAACTCTATGTTCCTCGGGCACCCTCGGGATCGGAGAGAGATAGGTAATTACTCTTATCGTTGTTTCTCTTTCTAACCGGGGGCGATTGCAATGTATGGGCAGCCGTATGGCTCACCCACTCTATTGTACTAACTCTATGGTGGCTACAGTAAAACAAGCTTGACCAGAAAAATAGAAAACCTGTCATGAGGGCGCTAAAGTTTTCTTTTTTATGGCAACAGCACAGACAACGGTAACTATAGTAACGCTCGTGTTATTATTGTCATTTTGACAACTATGTCGGAAATGTTATTTATGGAAATAAAAATTATTTTATACGAAATGTTATTTTAGCACATAGAAAACCACTATTCTTTCACGAATATTAACAGTTTTTTATCATTTTAGCACAAAATAGAAGCTCAAAGTAAAAAGACAAACATGAGACAAACTGTGACATTCAAATTCACTGACAAGCAATTTACGATTGACGTTTAGAAACTAAGCGTTGCCAGTAAAATAAATTAGTTCCATGAGTTTACCGCAATATGGCGAGGTTTTTTATATTCCTGGTCAACCAATAAATATTTAGGTGGGGCTTTATACAACAGACCAGGTTTTTTTGGCGTTTTTATACATAAAGGTACGGAACCCTTTGTACCATTATGTATAAAAACGTACCATTATGTACGGACTCGCACTTGGCCGGTTTTTTTATAAATCCGTGTAACGTAGGTATATCCTTTTTATCCTTATATCATTTTTGTAGTACATACTTAGGTACTTTTATATAACTTCGTTTTAAGAACGCCAATTTAATTAATTATCAAGTCGTAAGTATTTGGGCACCGTCATCGCGTTATTTTGTGGTCGACTTCGACCCTGATATCTAATTATTATTTAATACCTATACATTTAATAACACGCTATGGCGTCATTAGTAAATTGCTTAGCATGTAATTATTTTTTATTATATTTGGCGCATTGAAAAATCCCCGATCATGCTGCACACAAGACAACATAATCTTAAAGAATAAAGATGTGATAAAAAATCATCTCTTTCTTCGTAACGGATAATTGCAATCGGAAAATATAAACCGTAGAATGAATTGTTAACAGTTGAGCAAGCATCAATAATCGGACCTTCACGGTTGACGCGGGAGGTTGTCCAGCCGTCCACTATAGCCCGCCCCTCGCCGCCACTCGCCAGCAACAGTCGGTCGACAAACAACACGCAGCTAAAGATGCGAACCACCAAACCAAAAAACCTCTCAAACAACATATTAAAAACGATAGCGTTCCGTAGGTACTAAATACTGACCCTCTTGTCCGCAGAGACACAGATTAAAGATAGTGGAACGAGACAAAAATGTGAGCGTAAAAGAGCAATGAATCGCTTTTAGGTAAGGACTTACCTCGTAAAACTATATCCTGTTCGTAAAAGTATCGACGATCATCACTGCACATGGGTACAACATCGATAACACACACTTTTAATATTAAGTATTTAACGCGTAAATAACGATACAACAGTTATTTGGTAATGACGCACGTCATGAGCACTCGAGTCACGTCTCACAACTATCACAACACCACCACACCGAATGAATGACTACTGACTAGGCTTGTGTAGTAGGTATTTAATTTATCGATTACTTACCAAAATCGATAGTATTATAAAGTCGATGTACATTCGATTCCTATTCTGAACCATTCAGTGTCATGATGTAGCTTTTGATAAACAGGAGAAATACAACCAAATACCCTGGGGTAATAAATGCTGCATTCTACATTACATAGATCAAGCAATTTGCAAACCGCATTGTTATTGGATTTATCATAACATTTATAACCATGGAATGTTCATTGACATTTGGCGATTAAACGATAAAAGGTCACATTTAGAGTGTTTCCAGACCAATCGATCTATTGTCGATCGACGGCATCGATCGATGGTGGAATGGATTATTCGTTGTCGATCGATAGTTTCTACTAGATCCATTGATCGAAGTCGACTAATCCACTGTCGAAAACTTAGGCAAGCCAAACGACTGTTAAGTAACTCACAACTCAAATTGAAATAATACGAGTTTCGATTTACGATTCCTTATATTAAAATACAGAATATAATCGATTTCCTTGTAATGCCACATCCCTAGCGCTAAATGGACGGCCCGCGATTACTCAAACAACTGGTTTTCGCGCTTTGCTATAGTACCTTCATAATCGTGTACACAGATGTGCGATGCGATAGCGATATCGCGGTGAGCGAGACAGAATGTTGCCTCATTTTCCTCAATGCGCAAGCGCACTTCTACGAACCATCCATCTCATCTGTCAGAGATCGTTCCGTTCTACAGGACGATCCGCAAACAGAGTGGGAGCTGGGAGCTTTACGATAATGTAGATGTTTATTTGTTAACATTACTGTAGATTTACTGCATTGAAAATAATTTCACACCGTTTATTTTTACGAGCCAGTTTACGGATTCCCCTTTGTGTATTACTTGCCAACTTTAATGACAGTAAGTAGCGGAAGATAACAACATAATTATTATTACGTAGGTAGGTAAAACGGTAAAACTTCTATTTATTCAACAAATAATGGCAATGCGCATCAAGTTTTAATGTTATAAATTTATAGGAAGTCTCCATTATAAATTTTCACAACATTTTTTCTACCTTTCATTAATTAATACCGTCCTATATTCGTATACTAGAAACCAGTCCTCGGTTGACGGTTGACCTGTATCTACCTTCAAGTACTCGAAACACTGATTTTTTCAAAACCAATTTCATTAAATGAGTCTTCTTTGCTGGCCGAAAATGTAGCGGTGATGTCCTTGATGTTACTATATATAGCCAACGGTGACTACGCTTTCACATCAGCGTACGCTTTTAGGGAATTGTCACAGACCTTAAGAAAATTTCATTGCTGTCTCCTGATGGACAGAATATGCGAGCAACTAGTTCGCTAGCCTTCTACTGGTCGCCAGCCAAGGCTGGAGACAATATGGGTGCCTGCCTTTCCCGCATTACCAGGCCCAAAGCCGGGGCGGTTTCTAAGCAGGCCAAAGAACTGTACTGAAAAGCATCCTTAGCTACTTAGGATAGCTTATCGCTGGTGGATATGCACTCCCAACTCTTTTGTCAGACATATTATCTTCTGCTACCGCAATGACCAGATGAATCCGTTGGCATGGACAGGGTTTGTTGAAAACATGTCTCAGTAACTGTTTTATCAATCATAAGAACTTTACAATGGGGAGTGCTCCAAAGTATTGTTCGACCTGTTGGCCACTTCAGCTTGCCATCATTATATCATTCAAGTCCATGGTCTTGAAACCCTCTTCTGTCCGATCGTCACGTAGGTACATTCGTACGTATCAATAGGATGCATATTGGGAAATTTGGAAAGAACTGAAAAAAATGAAATGGTTGTTTCTCAGATCAATAAACTATTTTAATGATATTAATTTCAACTCATATCTGTATCCAAGATAAGAACATAAACAAATATACAAATATAAATCCCGAACGGTTTTTTGAATGAAATATGATAAAGGAAACCTAATACTACATAACTTTTTACAAAAAATATAACGACTTCAAAGTCGACATAAGTCCAAAACCACTCGCCAGATGTCGCTCCAATTTATAAGGGACCACACTATCTTTCGAACATAAAAAGGATCATCTAAATCGGAACACCCAGTCAAAAGTTGGCATAAATTCAATTCAAATTATTGAGCAGAACTCAAAAAATGACCGTCAGATTGTCGAAGAAAATTGGACCACTTTCTTCCTTCTTCTTTTTTCTTCTTGCACAGCTTTCGAATGTCGAGAGAATTATCGAAATCGGTTCACCGAGTACGAAGTTATGAAGTAACACACATAAAACAAAAAAAAACATACAGACGAATTGAGAACCATCTCCTTTATTTGTATACTATACTTATCTAGAATTCCATAGACAAAATAACCTCCTTTGCGTAGCGCAGTCGGTATTTGATCAATCCCTGTGGCCGAGTGCGCCGTCTGCGCACATCCCGGCTAGGTGCTAGACTAGAGAACCAGCACTTTCTTTTCCTAGTCTTTCTCGCGAATAACGTATTGGTGACGGTTTTAAAGTACCAACTGGGTATATCGGACCCACTCAACTCCGACGCGGCACCTACTGAACTTGAAGGAAAAGAAAATTATTCTATTACTCGTATTATCGTTTCGTACGATTCAATGTTCAAATTAGGACGAGTTTGATTTGAGTGTCTTTCCAAAATATGTTCGAAATTCATCCTTCAAGCACGAGTGATAATACTCATATTTGAGTGTTACGGTGATCACTTTTACCAACGGTTTATTAAGTTCTCTTTTGATCGTTCGGATCAGCTTTCGAAGACAGTTCTGCGAGCACATGTTTTAGCGTGGACTGGGACGTTGGTCCTATGTAGATAATATGCGTTAAGTAGTGTTAAATGTATCTGAGGGAGGATACAATAAAATGCGCGAGGTATTGTCCAACTGTTTATTTGTATGTGTGCACGCGTTGGCCGCAGCGCCGCCGGCGCCGGCTCGGCCGTACGTCGCCGTTTATACAATTACATAACTCTTACAACTAACAATTTTAACTGATATCCGAATCACTTATACAACTCATAAATATAACAAATATAATTAATAGTAAAATGTACACAAACAATAATAAAGTTTCGCCATCTGGAGCTCCGCTCGCCCGCGGCGGCCCGCGACCGCACACACAAACGCACACAAACATACACACACGCAAACAAGCGCGCACGCACGCACGCACGCACGCACGCACGCACGCACGCACGCACGCACGCTCATACGTACGAACGCCCTCGCGCTGACGTCACAGTTCACAAGTCGCTGGCTCACTATTACAATGTTCTATGTTAAAATTGTATCCCTTATTTGATTAAGAATACAACAAGGTTCTTTGTGTTATTAGCTAACTATTTTGCAAAAATAAACTACAAAATATCATTATATTACACGGTCCTACGATGTTTTTATCAACTATAAGAAATAGCGAAGATCTATGGCTTATTACAAAACTTCAAAAATAACATAGAAGCTTGTAATAGTGAGCCAGCGAAGTGCCAGTGAACACTGTACCCCGCGGGCCGCCGCACATAGCACCGCCATCATGTTTTCCATCCGTCCGGATGCTAATCGATCAATACGCGCCAATTTAATACATAATTTTATACACAAAAATATTCCTCTCGCGGCCCGCGACGAGCCGACGACGTTTACATATTTATATCACTCATTTCATTATATGACAATATTCTTTTTGATAATTTCTCCAATATCGTGTAACACCTTAAAATATAAAACATTCATTTAACAGTCAAACGATTGTTCTGTGGGGTATTAATCTCCACGATTTACATTTTTTTTTTAATTTTATGGACAAAGCAAACGGGCAAGCGGTCCGCCCCCTGCGAGTCGTAGCGTGCCTGACCCACTGGAGACCGGTCACGGATACAGTTGGTCACAGACTCACAGACGAGTTGCCGACCTAGAGAAGAGGACGCATCAATCTCTCGTCTGTATTGATGTGGTGCAATTTTTACATGTTTATACTCCCCTAGCCAAACTCTGGTCTATATGTGAATGGAGTGAGTGTGTTTTTACTGTAACAACGTTGTTACAAATATTTAATACAAATAGTTGTACAATCACAAAGTTGTTTCACAAATAAACCTTTACAAGGTTCAGTTAAAAACAAAACAAACCAGTTGCTACTTCCGTACTTAGGACAGTAGTCGCCGTCGCTTATTTTAAAAAGATGCAATTCGTTCTTTTAGGCCTTTATTGAACTATTTCTGTTGTTATTAGTCGATCGGCATTACTGCATCTTGTGTCCGGCGCTAGCTACGGACCAGAGGACAGTGGCCGGCCCACCTTCCGTTGCGCTCTGTCAGCTATCACATGGTACACATTAATATTATGACAAAATAAATAATTACAGCGGGGTGGGGTCACGCACGACCCCCGATGTTCCAGAAACGTCGACCGCCCAGACACGACCCCACACTATAATCTCTGCCACATCCAATACTGTCTCGGAACAATTTCCCTCCGCCTCCAACAACCAAAATATTGTGACACCGCCTCACTTGCAACCAATTTAAAACGGTCCGTTCAGATAAAACTTAACAAATCACTAAAAATATAATAATATATGTAAAAAATAACAAAAGTAATGAGACGACAACGGGCGCGTGCCCGTTAAACGTAATAAATGTAAATATTCACACATCAAACATATTATCAAATCACAGAATACGTCCGCACTGCCCACGCCCCGCGCCCCGCGCCTGTCTTGTCCTACATTGTAAACAAACATTACGAATAAAAACCAAATGTTGAATCCAACACAAAAGGGTGACAAAAATTACGATTCTACATTTACGGTTTGCGTTTGTTTTCGAATGCTATTGCACATTACGTAAAATACTATATTACAAATAATTGAGACGTTATTATAATATTATGCGTCGCTTACTGGTGGTCTAACTTAAGGTCTACGCAAATTACAACGACTCCACGCCAACGCGGTTACGGAGCAACTCAAATGTAAGCACTCAATTATGATCCTTATATCTTAGGCGTTACGGTTGAATTTCGAGTGTACGCTTGAAAAACGTGGACTACTCCCCACCCTCTGTTCACTGACGCCGTTCACACTCGAAATTCAACCGTAACGCCTGAGATATAAGGATCATAATTGAATGCTTACATTTGAGTGGCTCCGTAACCGCGTTGGCGTGGAGTCGTTGTAATGTGCGCAGACCTTGTTTCCCCAGCCGCCGTCGTTTGTAGACAAGTTAGGTCAAGACGAAACCAACTTCATACTTTCACACGTATCACTGGCGTTCGGACGACGGCGTTGCCTCAGACCAATAAACTATAGACTGCGCGCCCTGAACAAAAGCGTGAAGCCGACAAAAAGTCAGCCTAGCCTTGTAATACACACGGCGGCACTCACACCAAAACGACTTTTGTGTTCTAAATAATAAAAAATGAATGAAGCTTTGTGTTCCAAAAAATAAAGTTTAAAGTTCTAGTTCAAACTCTCAACATGGGGCATTCTATTGGTTTCGATGTGTGCAAAAAGTGCCGGCTTCACGCTTTTGTTCACGGCGCGCAGTCTATAGTTTATTGGTCTGAGGGCGTTACAACGTCAACGGTAACGACGATCCAACGTCGCGCCCGGCCGGCGCCCGCGGCCCGACGCGACGCTAAACTAACACTATTCCCTTACGATTAAGGTCGAAATTGCATTGAGAATTTCGAGTAACCGAGCCGCGCCCGTCGGCCGCTCGCTAACCTAATATAATACACGGTGCCGAGCTCTCGCGGCCATCGTCGTTCGTCGGAATCTCGGCGAAAAAAGTCGGGCTCGATGGCATAGAGATATTACACTAGAGTGGGTGAGCCATACGGCTGCCCATACATTGCAATCGCCCCCGGTTAGAAAGAGAAACAACGATAACGGTAATTACCTATCTCTCTCCGATCCCGAGGAGCGAGAAAGAGAAAGGTGATTACTAAAGATTTCGTCTCTTTTTATCCGAGGCACGGTCTGAAGCCTGGCTTCTGCGCTCTAGTGTAATATCTCTATGGTCGATGGTCGAAGGATGCTTATCGATCGCTGACGAGACGGTGACGAATAATCTGTGCCGGTGAAGTATTTACAGGGTCCCTTCCCGCCCCCGGGCCGCGACCCTCGCCGCTGTGGTGCGATCGTCCGATGGAGGGACGCGTCACGAGGGCGCTGCGCCCGCGTTGCTGTCCGTGCCGGGGACTCCGGCGAGGGCTCCCGAGGGCGGCAGGAGGCCGGCAGGGGGGCGAAGGCCTAGGAGTCAGCGGCGGCGAGGCGCAGCGCGGCGCAGGCGAGCGGGCCGCCCGCCGCGCCGCCGCCCGCGCCGCTCGTCTCCTCCGCACTGCGGTCCAGCTGCAACACACATGACGCTCCGTTACACTTACACACGTGAAAGCTTAGTAAACAGTAGTATAAGATGAGTGTGACAAGATCCAAGACATAGTTTACGACTCTTTTTACATGAAGAACGCATTGTGCTCGAAGGACCATTGGCGTTTTTACAAGGAGAAATCAAAATTGAATTTCCAACAATTGCAGATGTTCGGTTAAACATTTTAAAGCATAATATTTGGTAGAATGAGATGAGTGTGACAACATCCAAGACACAGGTTTACGGCTCACCTCTCTTTTTACGCGAAGAACGTATCGGGCTCGAAGGACCATTAACATTTTTAAAAAGAGAAATCAATACTGAAGTTCCAACAATTGTCAATCGACAACTTTGTAGCTATTTGTGGTCATAGGTAATACTGCTGGGCTTATCTGTATCATCATCAAAGGACCATAAAGGTCCTTTTAACGACCGTGTAATGTTTTACCCAATAGAGAGCCAGGAACTCCGGAAACCTTCCAATTTTTCATATACAGCAAGGTCATTATAACTCGGCCGATCTGAACTTCGTTTTCCAAAATGTTTGGTACAGTAATTGACAAATGAAAACACGGCGGCCATGACAGTGCTTTGTGATGCGCTACTTCGTATTGGCGTACCTATCCTACCACCCTCACTCCCCACCCTCTACCAGAATTTTGGCCTTAAAATCGACATCTGCGCAGCCACTAGTAGCTATATTCAAATCGGCCAAGTTATAATGGCCCTACTGTATATAGTTCCATAAAACAGTACAATCAGGTAGTGACCGTGATGAGCGCGTGCTTGAGCGACTCGTAGGTGAGCCAGCAGATGGCGGCGGCGGGCATCCGGTAGAGCTTACCGTGATGAGCGCGTGCTTGAGCGACTCGTAGGTGAGCCAGCAGATGGCGGCGGCGGGCATCCGGTAGAGCTTACCGTGATGAGCGCGTGCTTGAGCGACTCGTAGGTGAGCCAGCAGATGGCGGCGGCGGGCATCCGGTAGAGCTTACCGTGATGAGCGCGTGCTTGAGCGACTCGTAGGTGAGCCAGCAGATGGCGGCGGCGGGCATCTGGTAGAGCTTACCGTGATGAGCGCGTGCTTGAGCGACTCGTAGGTGAGCCAGCAGATGGCGGCGGCGGGCATCTGGTAGAGCTTACCGTGATGAGCGCGTGCTTGAGCGACTCGTAGGTGAGCCAGCAGATGGCGGCGGCGGGCATCTGGTAGAGCTTACCGTGATGAGCGCGTGCTTGAGCGACTCGTAGGTGAGCCAGCAGATGGCGGCGGCGGGCATCTGGTAGAGCTTACCGTGATGAGCGCGTGCTTGAGCGACTCGTAGGTGAGCCAGCAGATGGCGGCGGCGGGCATCTGGTAGAGCTTACCGTGATGAGCGCGTGCTTGAGCGACTCGTAGGTGAGCCAGCAGATGGCGGCGGCGGGCATCTGGTAGAGCTTACCGTGATGAGCGCGTGCTTGAGCGACTCGTAGGTGAGCCAGCAGATGGCGGCGGCGGGCATCTGGTAGAGCTTACCGTGATGAGCGCGTGCTTGAGCGACTCGTAGGTGAGCCAGCAGATGGCGGCGGCGGGCATCTGGTAGAGCACGCGCGCCTGCACGCCCTTGAAGAAGCCGCGCGGGCCCGACGCGCGCAGCACCAGCGCCGCCGCCTGCGCCAGCCCGTCCGCGCGCGCCGCCGCCTCCTGCAACCACACACAATTATCATCTCTATGTCTTGGATGTTAAGGTTGAATTTTGATTGTTTCATTGAGGTCAATTATGATCGTTATGTCTTGGATAGTAAGGTTGAATTTCGATTGTGTTCAAGTATGTCTCGGTTTTAAGGTTGAATTTCGGTTGTGTACTCGAAAGACGTGCTATTCTCCATCCGCTTTTGACCACCTCCAAACCGACACCAAGAATAGAAATTCAACCTTCACAACCAAGACATAAAGATCACAATTGAATGCTTTCGTTTTAGGTGGTCCAGAGACGGGTCGTTGTTATGTGCGCAGTCCTATGTCCGCCTGGATACGCAATACTCCTCGGCGGTACAGGAAGTTTTGAAACAAGGCTTTAAGGTTACTTAAGGCTCGTCCCCACTTGTAAGATCGAAAGCGTCGCACCTTCGTGCTTGACCATTCCTTTTGAGTATTTGAGTCAAGTTTCTACTGACAGTTACGCTGTCTCACTGGTCAGATCACTCTTCATGTAAAAGGAGTTGTTTCAAAATGTATGGAGCCCCGGCCACCACTTTTTACACCATACTAAAATATGGAGAATCGCAATTCAAATAGTTTTTAACTATCCAATCACTTCAAATTGGTTTAGTTTTTTGGTACAACACAAAAATATACAATTGAAATTGCAACACAAAAACAAAAATCCATCATGGCGGTAAGCTGTCATCACTGTCACGTTGGTTGGTTTGATTGAAGTTTGACATATGTACCTACATTTCTGTCATATTAAAGTGACAGTAGATAGTTCGTGATCTGTGATCAATGACAAATTGGTAAGACGCCATGTTGAAACTTGATAAAATTAAATGATAGATACAATTTTTGTACCAGAAAAGTATGCATTTAGGTAATTTATCTTTATTTTTCCCGAATTCCATGGATTTTTCTCGATTTTTCGAGGTACTGTACATATTGTGGGCCGGATTTGAAACATGACTTGGAAACAAATCCTCCATCGACGAATGAATGTTTATTATTTCCTCAACTAGCAGACTTCCTAACTTTATTCGATGATTCTCAAAAAACATATTTTTGACTTAAGCCATTTAAATTGTAAGGGTCCCAGCAAACTAACCGCACCCACTGGCGGCAGTGGCGCTTCTTTTTAGAAACGCGGTCCGGCCAAAAGCCTCTTCGGCTGAATTCTGCTCAGTGTTATTGGAGCTGTTAGCTGTTGGCCGAATCACGTTTCTAAAAAGAAGCGCCATAGCGCCACAGCCGCCGGTGGCTGTAGTCAGTTTGCGGAGACCCTAAAAGTGCGGTTCCACTGAGGTGGAGCGGATCGGAGCTCGCACATCTCATAGTGCCTCGTGGGGATTTTAAGCCATGTGATGGTGAATCGTGCATAGCTTCGCTCCGATCCGCCTCAGTGGAACCGCACCCTAAAGCTGCATATGCGTACCTGCGTGTTGAGCACGGTCTTGCAGACGTCGAGCGGCGTGGTGGCGGCGGCGGCGAGCGCGCCTGCGCACGCGCCGGCGGCCGCGTGCGCGCGCGGCGAGTACCCGCGCGCCGGGTTCAGCCGCCGCTGGCACCACTCGTACGTCACCAGGTGCAGCGCCTGCAACCACACGCAACGCATGCTCAATAAACAAGTAGCTAATATTGAGGATTTGAAATTTTGTTGCTCTGTCATGTTCTTTGTACACTAAGGTACGTTACGTTAGTACTTTCAGTGGTGCACGCATAGTACGCGCCGCAGGACATGGCGCATAATGTATGCACGTACACAAACATCTCATTAATTTTCATGCAGTTTATTCTTCACACAAATTAAATGGGAAGCTAACAAACATGGAGGCTTTTTAAAATATCATTTAGACTTTATCATACAAAATCCAATCAGAAGTCAACCACATATTCCTTTAAAAAGACTGGCGACTCGATTTGCAATTCCGCAAAACGCAGCAGATTACAAACGTCAGCAACAGGAAGCATAAGCTATGACCAAAGCATTGTCAACTACCGTTTGCACTACCGGTCATATTAATTCCAAGATATCCCAAACGCGTCCTGTGCTAACGTCTGTAATCTGCCACTTGGTGCGAAATGACCCTTATCGCGAGGTATCTGGCGGTAGTGGCGGTAGTGTCGGTAGTGGCGGTAGTGGCGGTGCATACCTGGAAGGGCACGTTCATGGCGACCTGCGTGCCGTAGGAGCGGTAGAAGGCGCGCAGTACAGTAATGTGACGGTGCGGTGCATACCTGGAAGGGCACGTTCATGGCGACCTGCGTGCCGTAGGAGCGGTAGAAGGCGCGCAGTACAGTAATGTGACGGTGCGGTGCATACCTGGAAGGGCACGTTCATGGCGACCTGCGTGCCGTAGGAGCGGTAGAAGGCGCGCAGTACAGTAATGTGACGGTGCGGTGCATACCTGGAAGGGCACGTTCATGGCGACCTGCGTGCCGTAGGAGCGGTAGAAGGCGCGCAGTACAGTAATGTGACGGTGCGGTGCATACCTGGAAGGGCACGTTCATGGCGACCTGCGTGCCGTAGGAGCGGTAGAAGGCGCGCAGTACAGTAATGTGACGGTGCGGTGCATACCTGGAAGGGCACGTTCATGGCGACCTGCGTGCCGTAGGAGCGGTAGAAGGCGCGCAGCCCCTCGGCGCGGTACACGTGGCGCGCGCACTCCCACACGCCGCGGTACTGCGAGTTCGCCATCTGCAGCCGCTGCTTCACCACTGCACAAACACATAACATAAGACATAACATAAAGACATAAGGTCAGTTACCAGTGCTCTGCGTCGGCCGGGGCCATGAAGCAAATTTGCTTCATGGCCGGGGCAATAGGAACACCGAACGGTTCACGCATTGGCGGACACGAGAGGATCACGAGAATTACGGAAATCTTTTTCCCTATCAGCACGTTACGAACTCATTAAACAAGTTAAATGTAACAAAAACAAAAAAGTCCATTGCTTATAAAAGTATTGATCAACGCATTTGATGCATACATAGATTACATAGACTGATCTGATGAGCACATTAGGTACCTACCCTCGTTTGCGTAGCGCATTTTCTGGTTACGTTAATATTGTTATATTATAATGTTACTTATGTTAATATTATTGTAGTTATGTTAGTTACATTATAATATAATACCTTTGCCGTGTTTAAACATGAGATATTGTCAATTAATATTCGACCTAGTTTATGCCTTCGTTTTCAGCATAGTTACCACACCAATCATATTTTGGGACTAGCATTTACTTATGTACGCAGTGTACACTGTACACGGTGTTTTGAACAGTGACTCAGTAGCAATTCCTCTTATCAGTTGCTTCAAAGAATCAAGATATCCATTGATAGGGAAAATCTCCAAATCATTAGGCAAATGGTTAACTGATTTATGACAATACGGCTTTCAAATTAAGTGTTTGTTCTTGGAATACTTTTATGTCCATAAAATAACGACAATGTACTAATGAATGTTCAATTATAATCACTTTCTTGGAATAATCTGATTTGAAGTGTCCATGAAGTACTAGAGCGTTGTTAAGGGGCATAGCAAAATCACAATAGTGAAATACTGCGCAAATACTCGACACAAGTGTACTGCGTGTTTATGAATCTTTCGCGGCTTCTTTATATTTTACTGAGTACCACTCGTAGGACAACTAATAAAGTGACACGCCATTGTGAGTACCCGGATGTACTCCAACTGGAGGATTTATAAGGCTTTGGAAGGATCAGCAAGGGAAAGTAAGATAAGGTTGCAAATCTTTGACGTTCCTGTACTTCTATTACAGCTTTAGCAGACCGGGTCTGGCACAGGGCTCTTCTCGCGAAGTTACCATCGTAAGGTCTCCCTGAGAGGTTATGCAGTTGGGTAGCCAGCTTTCTGTTTAAGCGACATACATATAAAGGTCGTTGTCGATGGTTGTTGCTCAGATTTGAAACCCATAAACGCTTGTGTGCCCCAAGGGTCTGTGCTGTCTCCTACCCTGGGGCGCCACAATAACAGCTTAGTCCATTTGACGCCGTACAAAAGCGCGCGGTTCGAGTTGTCAACGACCCACGAGTCACTAACAAGTTAGACTAACTAAGTCTGAGACATAGGATGCCTCTGCGTGTTCTACCGGCTTTACAACGGTGAGTGTAAAGAGAATTAGGAATTGTTCGATTTGGTGCCAACTTCATCCTTCCATCATCACACCACTCGCCGAAGATTGAAGTTCCATCCACATCGCTTGGACTCATGGCGAACGACTACGGTCCGTTTTTCACGATCGTTTTTGCCACGAACATGCAAGATGTGGAATAAGCTTCCTTCTGAGGTATTCCCGGATCGCTATGACATGGGGTTCTTCAAGAAAGGTGTAAACAGAGTTCTCCTTCAGGGCCGGCGTTCCACTGGTGACTCCCCTGGTGTTGCTCGTGTCTATAGGCGACGATGACCACTTACCATCAGGTGTCTCGTCTGCTTTTACGTCAGCCCATCAGGCTATAAAAAAAAATAAAAAAAAAGACTGGTTCATCTCACATCGCAAGTTGAAATCTCGGCTAGCTACTTTTGTTGATCAAACATTTCCCGTGACCAATAAGACCCTGTTTTTTAAGACTTTCATCCCATCAGTATTTATAACTCCGCAACTAACATACTAACTAACTAACATTTGGTATAATATGAGGATTATTTCGTACGTTTAGTATTTCAACATTTTTAGCTTCTGTATGAAGCGAAGTGGTAGTTGATCCGGAATACAGCTACTACACGCAGTAGTTTACCGAGCACTTCCCGTATTTGCGAGCCCGTAGTAAACAGCCGGCCGGTGTTGATGCCGCTGATGCCCGCCGCGGCGCCGGCCAGGAAGTTTACCGCGGACATCTCCAAACTAGTCTACGAACACTGTACAGGTAAGTTAAACACCAAACTACCGACAAGGCTAGCTGGTGAACCCGTCATAGTCTCTATGCGGAGGTACCTATCGTCTTAGAGACTTAGGTCGTACAAAAAGATTTTCCTTTGAGACCTGAGGAAACTGTTCGACTGTGTGCGTTCCCGATATGCAAAGACTCAAGGCTCGGTACCATTGAGTATAAATATACTCGTAACCTACTGTTACATGATATAGGTATCTATAGCAGATTTCTTTACTTCTATCCAATCCTCGCATACACATTTAGAATCGATAAAACATTGGATAGCAGACATTGCCGAGGCACGGGGAAATGGAGGCTCGGGCGATCGAAATGAAATGAGCCTTGAACCTTGCGCCGGGCGGCGATGCCGTGACAACAACACATTAATTCTGCTACGGACAGTTCAAGGTCGCTGAGCTTCCTCATATACACCGACAGAACTCCACCACGGATCTACGTCCGAGCTTCAGACACTGCAATAGTCAACTGGGGCTCTCTTGTATCAAGCAAACAGTATTTTATTGGTGACGTCTAATCTTGAATCTCGCGTGCTCCAAAAGGCCCTGATTCTATAGTATGACATCATCATCCTCAAAAAAATATTAAACAGTTTTTGTTATACTTACATCAAAGTTGTATAAGCTGAATATCAACTTTAAGGCGTTGAAAAATCATCAGTAAGTGCGTTAAGGAAAATGTCTCATGCTGCTATTCGATTTGTATTCAGAAACTTCGTTAGTTCCTAGTCAAGGAGAAACATGCGAAGCAGCTGGTGCTTAAATGCAGTTTTAATTTAGGTTAAGATGCGGACAAATCCCTGTGCGCCCTCTTGTAGACATCTGGGTCGGCCCAAGGCTACGAGCGCGGTCGATGGAGGCAGGATAGGACAAATATAGATAACTACACGAGATTTATACTAATAACGGCAGCAGACGTATATCATGCGTTGAGTTTATATGAATGGAGATATGTAGCTTCTAATTGCCACTGGGCAGGTTTTGGTGACTCTATCAATCTCCGCGAATAACCTTGCCGGGTTTCCCAACGCACTACAGTTAAGCTTTGGTATCCCCAGTCCGAATAGGAAGCAACTATTTAACGTGACTACCGACTCTACCAATGAGCCGCAGTACACAATACCTAATCGTGTGCGTTCATCGTCTTCGTCAACATGCCACTCCATTGTATCGACTTGAACATCACGTAAACCCGAGTCCTTCAAAAAGTCAGCGCAACCTAAGCGACCTCTACGATGATCACTATTTAATTGTAGACAGTAATGGTTGATTTTCGTGACCATATATATTTATATGAATTATTATTAATCCAAAGTGAGTGCTATTACAATTAATTTTATTGTCATGGTTCATTAATGACACTCAGCTAAACGCATGTTGGGATATTGAAAGTCCACGAATTGCATAATACATAGATCAATAAAGATAAAAATAAAGTATACAGCGGCGAAGGTTATGGAAAGTAATTCCCACAAAATCCATCCTCACGTCAAGATACGTAGGTGCGCACTCGACTCGTTCAATACAATACAATCGAGTATATGATACAATTTACACGTCCCAATTTGTTCGATTAAGTCAAATTTGGCTGCGTGTGGCCATTGCATCGAGCGTCATCTTCATACTCCGTACAAATTGACCAGGCGCAATAGAGTCCACGCACGGCTCCGCCAGGGAATTTCCCATGATATGGACCAGTTTCGAGCTGGCACCATACATACCCCCATAACTGGTGCTACAGGATCTGTGTTGCAAAGAACAATATTACCCTCATCTATCACAGCAGCTAAAACAAGGGATTCTCAAACAGAGAAACTTTAGTTTCAATTCTGCACGTACCTACAACTAAGAACTTACTCTAATCTAAGAATTTAACTCGCACTTGCTTCGGCAATGGATAATATCGTGAGGAAACCTGCACACCTGACAGCTCCCCATATGCATATGGCCATGGCTGCGTGAAGTCCGTCAATTCGCATTGGATCAGCGCCGCGGACTATGGCCCTTCACATAGTATAAAGAGATCCGAGTCTAGCAGTGGAATAATTATGGGTACTATGATGACCCATATTTACAGGTCTCATGTATATAATTTTTCTTTCGTAAATCTGGTTCAACTTTCCATTTATTTTCAGACCACATTGTATGTAAATCAGGCATTGAACTCCAGATTAAAAATAAAATTAATAAAATGAACTTCGAACCTACCATCTACCTTTCCAATAATAAAACTAAAATATGCCGTTCCTGCATATTAATTTGTCAATTTGGACTTTAATCGTAATAAAAATCTGCATGATCAGACCAGTAGCAATAATAAATGCAATGATTATAATAGCATAATATTATAATAGATTATAATAGCAATCCTACTAATATTATAAATGTGAAAGTTTGTGTATTTGTTTGTTTGTTTGTTACTCCTTCACGCAAAAACTACTGAACCGATTTTCATGAAATTTGGCACATACATAGAGGGCAACTTAGATTAACATATAGGATATTTTTTATCCCAGAAATCCCGCGGGATCGGAATTTACGCGGGAAAACCTTCTTCGCGTATGGGGTATAAATAGCTTCTAAACAAACATTAATATAAAACTTACTAATATTATAAATGTGAAAGTTTGTGTATTTGTTTGTTTGTTTGTTTGTTACTCCTTCACGCAAAAACTACTGAACCGATTTTCATGAAATTTGGCACACACATAGAGGGCAACTTAGATTAACATATAGGATATTTTTTATCCCAGAAATCCCGCGGGATCGGAATTTACGCGGGAAAACCTTCTTCGCGTATGGGGTATAAATAGCTTCTAAACAAACGTTAATATAAAACTAACAAGTCTGTCTTCCCGGAAATCCCGCGGGATCTGGAGTTACGCGGAAAAAACTCCTATGCGCGTAGTTGCGGGCTTAAATTTTTATGCGACCTTTACTAGGAGATTGAGGAAGTTTTGAAGCAACATATAGGGTACTGTTTATCCCTGAATTCCCGCGGGATTAGGATTCACGCGGTAAAAACTCATACCCGGGAATGAGGTCGTGGGTTCAGATGTTTATGGGACTTTCAGTGGGAGGTAGAGGAGGTTATGGAGCATTATATAAGCTACTTTTTGTTCCTGACTTCCCGCGGGATCGAGATTTACGAGGGGAAAAGCTTCCATGAGCGAATGAAGTCGCGGGCTCTAATAATTTTAATTCTAAAATTAATATCTATATATCGGGATATCTATACATATATCGGGAATCGAACCGGCTTTTTTTCTCATGATCAACTTTATGTTGCTTTTTCGAGGGTCAGCATCGCTTTAGCTGGTCTTTATGTTTTGGCACCCGAATGAAAAACTACCAATGTAGTTTAAAAATATAATAGTTTGGAATGAAAAAACCCCGACGTTTATATCTTAGTCTTTTTATCGATTTTCTCAAGATCTACATAACGGATTTTTGTACGGTATGACAAAAACGTAGTAAAAAATCAACTGTTCTTAAGATGTGTGGAGTGTGTCTTAATATGTGTGGGGTCGGGATTAACGCAGGAATAACTTTGTGACACACTGAGTTCCACGCGGGCGGAGCCGCGGGCAACAGCTAGTATTAAAATAACATTATCGCAGTAGCTACAGATCGGGACGTCATCGCGTCAGTGGAGTCACGGGAGCACAGCCCGAGACTCGCAGTGGCCGACGATGATGCGTCTAGTTTCCGAGAAGTGCACGAGGAAAACCATTGCACCACACGTTACCCGAGCTCCATTGTTATTCTAATCAGTGGTACTTACAGCCATTTACACCAAGTACTCCATTAATCTGTCGCTCGAATCAGTGTTTGCGTTCATATTGTTGGGCATAATAATACCTAACGTACTGCAAATTTTCCACTGAAAAAGCCTTCTTGCACTCCAGCCAGCTTGGAAGTGTTTATTGATAAACAAAGGACGAGGCAATAGCGTCTCGGTCCTTGTCTTTGTACCAGTTAGTATATTTACTGGTGGTACTTATACACATTTTCAGTTTCCCCTTTCCATATATTTACAAAATGTATAGTAAAACAGCCCCCGCAACAACAGGAACTAAAATAATGCTGAAAAATGCAAATAGAACGGCAGGATGAGATATGGACCAAACAATGTGTAGTGGACTGTAATGAAAGACTTCTTCGATTTTTCCTTATTATTCTTTATTCCTTGGTTGCTTGCTGCTTACTGACAATTTGTGGGCCAGCGCACCCGATATTTATACAAAATAATTCATCCCTCCTGATTGGTCCGCCAATCAGAGGGCCTACTTTTACAACTATCTGATTGGTCCTAATTTGGTCCGCCAATCAGAGGGCTTACATTAACAATTGTCTCGCTCACACATAAACCTACTTATATCTATCTCACTCACTCTATCTCTGTCTCTTTCACTCATATAATGACATCTGACTATACATTTAGCAATACCATATCGAAACCCTATTTCCGACTATACATTTTAGCAATACCATATCGAAACCCTAAACTCTATTTATACATTAAGCAAGACCATAGTGAGACCCTAATTCGTATTTCTTATTTTCCTATCTTAACCTATCAGTAGTAAGTCTTTATTTATTATCCAATTAAATATAATACATAATTCAGTCTTAAAAACTAGATCGGTGCTCGTCGTCCACAACATCTCCTCCCCCCGGCGCAGCTTGCGTAGCCTCCATCACGACGAGCTTCCTCACAGGCCGCTTGAAGACTCCCGTTCTGGTGCGGACGTCAGCCACTCGAACCCCGCCGTCTGGACCCTCGTAGATGCGCTCGACGACTCCCATGGGCCACACGTTCCGTGGCAGAGTGTGGTCGACGATGATTACGATGTCGCCGATCTTCAGTCGTCGCTCGGCGCCTGATGACTCGCCTCGAGGTACCAGGGTAGGGAGGTACTCGCGCACCCAGCGTTGCCAGAACTGGTCTGCGAGCGCCATGCTGGCTCGCCATGTCCGTCGATCTGCTTCGTGACACGGGCCCGTGTGAGGCAGACCCGTCGATGATCCCAGCAGGAAATGGTTCGGTGTCAGCGCCTCGGGATCGTTCGGATCCACGCTGACGTGCGTTAGCGGCCGGGCGTTGATCGAATACTCCGCTTCGGTGAGAAGTGTGTATAGTACTTCCTCGGTCGGTTCCTTCTCGTTGAGGGTGGCGGACAGCGCGGTTTTAACTGATCGCACCATCCGCTCCCAAGCTCCTCCCTGGTTCGGTGCACCCGGAGGTATGTAGCGCCACTCCATGCGTTGTATCAGTCCCTCGTCTCGCAGCGCAGGTAACCACTCCTCGTAGGCGGCGCGCAGCTCCTTGTCAGCTCCCCGGAAGTTGGTAGCGTTGTCAGAGTACATCGTGCGAGGCCATCCTCGTCGCGCCGCCATCCGTCGCATTGCCATTATCGCAGAGCTCGTGGAGAGTGATGGCACCACCTCTAGGTGCACAGCGCGGGTCGTGAGGCACGTGAAGAGCGCACCCCACCTTTTCTCCCGGCGCCGTCCAATCTTCACCACCATGGGTCCAAAGTAATCCAACCCGCAGTAACTGAAGGGACGTTTGAAAGGTTCTAGTCGCTCGCGTGGTAGATCCCCAGTGATCGGTACTTGCGGTCTAGCCTTTCTTCGTTTGCATAGAGCGCAATCTCTTTCGACGGCGCGCACCGTAGGTCTCAGGTGTATCACCCAGTACTTCTGTCGCAAGTCGTTCGTCACGCGTTCTCGGTTAGCGTGCCCCGCGGCGCAGTGTTCTCGCTGCACAAGGAGTCTGGTGATTCGGTGGCGACCGTCCAGTATGATAGGTCGCTTCATACTCGCTGGTGCCGTGGCTACTCCGATGCGACCCCTCACTCGTAGGATGTCCTCTTCCAGTATGGGGTCCAGCCGGAACAGTCGACTCGTTTTCATAATTGGTTTTCCTTTCTTCAGCCGCTGCAGCTCATCTGGGAAGCTGTCGCGTTGCGCCCGACGTAGGAGGGCCTTCTCTGCTTCCTCGACGTGGCGGCACTCCATATGTGTTGCTCGGTGTCGACACATATCTACGAAGGCTAGCACCCGTGCGGCCGCCCTCACCAGTGTCTCGTATCTTGAGAAGCGGTCGGGGTCCGGTAGCCACCCGTTGACGGCTGTTTCTTCGTCGGAGACGTGGAGGATCACTTCCTCCTCCTCGGCCTCGTCTTCTGTCTTCTCTCTGGGCCACTGGTCTTCCGGGAGCCTTAGGAAGTCGGGCCCCCGGAACCAACGGTCCTCAGCGGTGATCGGTGTGTTCGTGAACCTCGTGGCGTCGTCGGCTGCGTTCTCGTGGGTCGGCACCCACCGCCATTCTTCTTTCTGGGTCAGCTCGGATATTTCCCCCAGGCGATGTGCGACGAACGGGGTATATCTCTTTGCGTCGTGTCGAATCCAATGAATCACAGTCATCGAGTCTGTCCAGTAGATCGTTCGTGTCGTCTCGACGCGATGCTCCTTCTTGATGGTGTCAGCCAGCCGGGCTCCGATGACCGCTGCTTGGAGCTCGAGGCGCGGTATCGTCTGAGTTCGCTTCGGAGCCACCTTTGACTTGGCAGCTATGAGGTTCAGGCGGTAGCTTCCGTCGGGCAAAGTGATGCGCCAGTACGCCGCCGCCGCGTATGCTTGTTCGCTTGCATCGCATAACATGTGCAGTTCTACGTTCTTGCAGTCCCCCAGTGCGTATCGTCGCTCCAACCGCAAGTGAGATACGCCGGACAGCTGTTTCATCCAGGCGGCGAAGAGCTCTTGTTCTTCCTCGGGGATAGGTTCGTCCCAGGATATCTTCAGTCGCCATAAACTCTGCAGGATGATCTTCGCTCGTATCGTGTAGTTGCTGAGGAGCCCGAGCGGGTCGTATATGGACATCACCGCGCTCAGCGCCTCTCTCTTCGTCGGCGCACGGTTCTGTGCGCGTACCTCTTCCGGTACTCGGTTCATCGATGTGTTGAACCCTAGTTCATCCAGTTCTGGGTTCCAGACAAGCCCCAGTATCTTGTTCGTGATGCCTTCCCCTCCGAGCTGAGTAGGCGTGGTCGAGCGTAGTTCCTCTGGCACGTCTTGCAACACGTTGGCTTCGCTGGCGCTCCACGCTCGTAGAGTAAATCCCGCCGCTGCATGTACCGTGCGTGTCTCTGCGATGGCACGGCGGGCCTCTCGGCTGTCTTCATAGCTCGCCACCAAATCGTCCATGTAGTGACTTCGGGTGATTGCTTCGAAGGCGAGGGGGTGCGTGTGAGCGTGCACTCTCGCGTTGTAGTCTCGAACGTAGTGAGCCATGAATGGAGAGCTCGCTGCGCCGAAGATCATGCTTGTCATCTTGTAGTGGCGCGGCGGCATTTCTCGGTTGTCCCCTCTCCACAGGAACTGTTGTGCCGGTTGATCTTCTTGACGTATCTTAATCTGGAGGAACATCTCTTGAATATCAGCGGTGATCGCTACTCGCTTCTCTCTGAACCGGAACAGGATCCCGGGCAGCGACATCAGTAGGTCGGGGCCCTCCAGTAGGTAATCGTTGAGGCTGACCCCCCGGTTCTTGGCTGCCGCGTCAAAGACCAGTCGTTGCTTCCCTGGTTTGTTCGGGTTCTGCACTGCGAAGTGTGGTAGGTACCAGCAGACGGAGTTTGCCATTTCGCTGCCGTCGCATGGCTCGGCGTACCCCTTCTGCAGCAGGTTCTCTACCTGCTTGGTGTATTCTTGCTTGAAGTTGGGGTCGGCGTCCATTCTTTGTTCAATTTTCAAGAGACGCCGTAGTGCTGCGTCGTAGCTCGGAGGCAGCTTCACTTTGTCTTCTTTCCATGGTAGCCCCACTTCATATCCCTTTTCAATCTTCCTTAATGTTTGTTCGACGATTTTCATTGCTCGTTGATCTGTGTCGCTCACTCGTGGCTTGTGAGCGACACCCAGGGCTTCGATGCGGAAGTGATGTTCCACCAAGTCGTGCAGTCGTCTTGTTTCTTGCTCTTCCTTGTCTTCGCCTCGTTCGGTGGCGTAGACATGTAGCACGCTATCTTGGCTTCTTATTATATGTCGTGGCATCGTCCCGTGGATCACCCAGCCCAGCTGGGTTCGTGATGCAGCTGGCTGGTTCGGTTCGCCTACACGCAACTCTTGAGAGACTATGCATTCCCAGTGGTCGGCTCCAATCAGTAGTCCCGGTTGACTGGCGTCGTAGCACACTTGATCTCTCGGCAAGTCTCGTAGGTGTTCGTAGTTCAACAGCGCGGTCGGGATTGACTGTTGACGGATTCTCATGTTCTTGATCGTGCGCGCTCGTAGTTTGTGCAACTCGTTGTCTCTTCCCTTCAAGTGGATGGTGACCAGTTGACTACTGCCGTCTTGCTGTGTCGTGTTGACCCCTTGTATGCATAGCGGCATCCAGGGTCCCTTGGCACCGATGCGTTGCGCTATAGCTTCATCGACGAGTGTAATCGTGGCCCCTTCGTCCAGCAATGCGTGTGTCTTCACCTCCCCCCGTGGACCGACGACGGTGACTGGGCACATCTTCAGAAGTACTGTCTTCTTGTTCATTGCTGCGGTGTCCAGTGCCAACACGGATTCTGTGTTGCTCTTCGAAGGCTTGGGGTCTTCTTTTCTTTCTTCGTACGAGTGGTGAAGAGTGATGTGATGAGGGCGACGACATTGGTCCACGTCGCATGGTTTCGATCGACATTCGCTTCGGCGATGCTTCCTCTTCAAACATTTGAAGCACAGCTTCTTTTGGCGCACGAACTCCCATCTCTGGTTGACGGATCGCGCCACATAGTCGGGGCACTCGTTCAACTTATGTTTCTTCTCACAACCGGGGCAAAGGTCGCTCGGTTGTTCCTCTTCGGCTATGTTGTAGACCGCGTTCGGTTTTCTTCTGTTGAGCTGCGGTGTTGCTGTTGTTGGCTTGTACTCCCGCCGTATTGTCTGGGCTGCAGGCGACGAGAAGTTGTGGCGAAGCATTCTTGAAGCTTCTCGCATTAGGAAGTGCGAGAGCAAGACGATTTCTGCGTCGCTTCCAACGTGCTCCGTTGCGTAGTCGCACCATCGCGCTTGCAGGTGCGGGCTTAGTTTCTCTCGGACCTCACGTGCCAGCAGAGGGTTGTAGAGATACTCTTGACAGTTGACACTCTTGATTATGTACACGGTGTTCTGCAGTTTGACGGCGAATTGGTTGAGCTCCGCTGCCGACGGTCCCGGTCTTGGAAGTCTCTTCAGCTCCGCCATGGCTTGTTCAATGATGAGCTCCGGTTGCCCATAACATTGTTCGAGCATCTTCATGATGATCTCTGGATCGGTGGCTGCGTGAAGTGCGGCGATTACGGTGTCGCGGGCGGCTCCCTTCAAACAGCTTCTTAATCTCTGTAGATTCTCTCCTGGTGTCAGTCGGTACATCTTCGCGGTGTCTCGATACATGGCTTTGAAGATAAGCCATTCATTACTGCTTCCAGAGAAAGCGGGCAGATCCGGGCACTTGGATCTGGGCTTCATCCATCTGTCCATGTCTTCTGTGGGTTCTTCAATGCATCTTGCAGCAACAGGTGACTTTTCTCGCGGTTGCGGTTGGTCTTCAACGTGCGGCTCCCCCCGTAGGTCGATCGGTTGGGTGTTGAGCCACGCCTTGACTTTTCCCCTGGGTTCCGGCAGGTTCTCTGCGCGGATGCTTCCTTCCTCTTCTTCTTCGTCTTGAATCGTAGCTAACTCGTTGGCTAATGTCTTCTTTACGAGTTCGGCGTCGATCTCTAGTTGCTTCTTCTTGATCTCGGCGAGTTTCTTTTCTGCCTCCATCTCGGCGAGGCGTCTCCGGGTAGCAGCAGTACTTCTTGTTGAACGCGTTGATCGTGCCGGCGATCTGGCACGGACGGCGTCTTCAGTCCTAGTAGCGTCGATGGGGCGGGCGGCGTCGATCGTAGCTCCCGTCGTAATCCCCCTCCGAGCGGCGCGGACGGTGTCGCTCGTGCCTGGCCACACCGTACTTGGATCGGTGCGGGTGACGTCGGTCGTAGTCCCCGACCACGGAACCCCAGTAGCGGCACCGGTGGCGTCGGTCGTAGCCCCCGTCCCTACTTCGGTGTCCCTGTACGGACTCGGCGATAGCGGCGTGTCTTGAGCAGCCCTCCTTTGACGTTCCCGTTCGATGCGGCGCTCTTCCTGCTCTTCAGCGTCGGCTTGGCTCCTCGTGACGACCATTTTCCTTATCCGGCTTCAGTTCTTGATCCGGCTTCCGTTCTTGATCCGGCTTCAGTTCTTGATCCGGCTTCCGTTCTCGATCCGGCTTCAGTTCTTGATCCGGCTTCTCGAAGGACCAGCTTGTAGTGGACTGTAATGAAAGACTTCTTCGATTTTTCCTTATTATTCTTTATTCCTTGGTTGCTTGCTGCTTACTGACAATTTGTGGGCCAGCGCACCCGATATTTATACAAAATAATTCATCCCTCCTGATTGGTCCGCCAATCAGAGGGCCTACTTTTACAACTATCTGATTGGTCCTAATTTGGTCCGCCAATCAGAGGGCTTACATTAACAATTGTCTCGCTCACACATAAACCTACTTATATCTATCTCACTCACTCTATCTCTGTCTCTTTCACTCATATAATGACATCTGACTATACATTTAGCAATACCATATCGAAACCCTATTTCCGACTATACATTTTAGCAATACCATATCGAAACCCTAAATAAACTCTATTTATACATTAAGCAAGACCATAGTGAGACCCTAATTCGTATTTCTTATTTTCCTATCTTAACCTATCAGTAGTAAGTCTTTATTTATTATCCAATTAAATATAATACATAATTCAGTCTTAAAAACTAGATCGGTGCTCGTCGTCCACAACACAATGTGTACATTTAAATTAAACTGTATGTTAAAATAAGTAAACAAAGTACATAATGTACTGTTGTATGTGTGAAATATACGACAATAGACAAATGACAGCATCCTGCTAAAATCGTTGTGGATAAAGTAAATTAGCGCGAGGACTCAATCGGAGGTAATGTTCTTAAAACCGCTCGTCATCGCTCGGATAGTGATAATTTTACTACAATCAAATTGATACTAACAACCAACAAGTCTCATAAAAACTGCGTACCGTCTAACTCTAAGCATCAATCGCCGCTTCGCACCGATCGGTACGTGTCAGAATTAACAAAACGAGTTTGTTTTGTACTGGAGTTTTTGTTTCTTTTTTATTACCAAGCTCTACATAGAGCTCGGTATTTCCTATTTCACGGCTCATATTTTTATCTCCACTGTTAGCAACGGTAACTTCCACATAAAATGTATTCATTTGTTGTTTGTAATACGGGTCTACATTAAATGTTCGAAAATAACTAGGCGTGAATTCCATATAATTAGGAATATCTTTCAACCTATACACGTATAGCACGACGCATCTTGGTTGGCTTAAAGTATAATCTGTTACCAATAATAAACCTATACACAACTATAATAATGAGTACTCACGACCATCGCTCCCACGTCTACAGCAGGCCGACGGCCGCACGCAATCTCGCCCGGAACACCCTCCATTGAGGACCAATTGGTGATCAAAAGGAACATGCGCTTTACTACTAAAGCTGGAAACATATTATCGGACGCGGCTGACGGACGCAACTTACGGTCGCGACTGATAGGTATCTAGATAATGATTGTGCACTGTGCTGTGCAGACTATCAGACGTAAGTCGCGGACGTGACCTTGGGCTGTCCTTGAGCGTTCGGACGTCCGAACGCAATCTGGCGCGCTGGATGTTTTTGTAAGTCGAAAACGTCCGCGGACAGTATGCACGGGGTGTGAGACGCGTCAGGCGGCAGAAGGAGACTGACTACGCTAGCGTTTGCACGTGCGTAAACGAACGTAACTAGCTATGAACGAAGAAATTATAGAATGTGTGGGTAGCAGAGAGTTACTATACAATTTTAAACTAAAGGATTACAAACTCTTTTGCTGATATAGGAGTACGAAACTGTGTTAATTCTTTTTCAATGTCATTTTCGATTAGATTTAGCAAAAAATTAAATTGCTCTTCATTCATCCTCAAATAAAGTTCATACTGATGTTCATCTTTTAATAAATGCGGATACAAGGTGTGGTATTCACCAGACTTTGTTCTTTCCTTATTTATATCATGGACCCAAACGCTCCGTTTTATTTTCTTTTTGGGTGGACAACATAAAGCAGCCGCCGCTAATTCGAGAAAATCGTCCTCACTTTCACTACTCGACATGTTTCTTTGTCTACAGTTCTTTATGGAATGAGCGTCGGTCGCATCCGCTAACGATGTCCCAACATACTGTGCATACCTATCAGTCGCGACCGTAAGTCGCGTCCGTCAGCCGCGTCCGATAATATGTTTCCAGCTTAACTCTGTCTACACTCAACACAAATCACGACTGAATTACAAAATACGGAGAATTCTCATATACGGAGATCTATATCTCTTATTGTCGATAATAATTCAATATGTAGAAACTTTAGAAATTCGTACTAGGAATGTCTAATAGGAAGGAAAATGAAAGATTTACAGGAAGTGTTGTGGAAAGTGTTGTCTTCTTACCCATTCTACATTTAAGATGTATAGTAAGAAAAGAAAAATGGAAGAAATAGATTTAAAGTTACCGACATCGCCGTCTTTGAAATCTTGCGCTCTTAGAGTATTTCAAAGGATCTAAATCTAATGTTGACAAAGAACGAATGGTTGGCGAAATGCACTGATCATAACAAATGTAATATTGGTCCGATAGAAATAGCTCTCTGATTCATACAAAAACAGTCCCCGAGTAACAGAGACATTACGCGGTTATCTGCTGTGATCGGACCCGTTGTTGGGTATATTTGGGAGACCGTACAGAACTACAAACAAAGCGGTTCTTAGGAATCAATTCGCGGAAAACAACTTCTTCGTTATCACGTCACGCATTGAACTTGAAGGTTTATTTGCATAGGGTTATCATCTTTAACTTAACATAGAAAGACCTAATGAGTATCGTTCAGTTAACGACCCCAAGGTGCTCAATTCTAATGACGATGAACCTATGGAGAAGCCCTCAAAGATGTCCTGAGCACAAGCCTTATTCAACTGTTACCAGAAAAAAATTACAACTAGATGATAAACGTGCAAGAATAGTAAAGTCTAAACATTGTGATATTTGTAGCGTGCTAAACAGAATGCATTTTGATTAATTAGACAATTATAATTGGCGTTACTCGGGCGACGTGTAATTTTGTCGAATGAGTTATTATTGTTTGTTGAACCGAGGCGCTAGTAGTGTAGGTGCCTGGTATCAACTGGAGACTGACAGCGCACAATTATTGCAACCATTTTAATTCCGTACAACTGTCACACTCCAAACACCACACGGTTCGCGGGCCGACTGCCAATTGACGTAAAGTTTTTTTAAAATTTTTGTCTGATACAGGTGAATATGATTTTATTAATTACTTCAATCTGGCTCTCAAGTACGTTTAATTAAAGCTCATACGATATTTATAAGGTTTTCCAAATTTTTCTGCCCGTGATATTTGACCAGTTTCGCATCGATAAGTGAGGCGATTTTCGTAAGGTACAACCTTGAGTATTACTGGTGTCACCTGAAGCTACCGATGGATAAAGTTCTAGGTCAGCTTCTGTCGTGGCTCGAGATCGATACGTGAGTACGATTGACCAATCCAAGCACCACACGCAACGGTAATCCCACAATTGTGTAATAAAATAAAATTTTTATAAACTGCTGCAACAAAACCATCTAATGATTGTTACTCTATAAGCATTGCACACTACGCTAAAATTAGAACTGACAACTTGTTCTGATTGTATATTACCAGTTTGTGCGGCACATAGAGTTTAGTCGAGGCATGTCAATATCCCGACTGGTTTTATAGCAACTGGTTCGCTGGTGATTTCTGGGTCACTAACGCATCGCAGCGGTTTAAAGGTCTGCGCATATTTCTTCAACTTTACACCAACTCAAACCCGCTTCAATTCGGACACGTAACAACGAAACAAAGCTCATATTTCCTTGTTTTCCTATTAACTTAACCAGAGTCGAAATGAGTAGATCAAGTGTGCGCAAATGCTAAACGATATTTCAACAGTTCATATAATTTATTTGAAACAGCTGTGCGAAGCTGCATCGCAATTATATTTTAGAGATTTTGATTTCACTGCTATATTTTAATCTACATAATACCTTAGAAATGCTTGTTGGTTTATCAATTTGAGATTTTATTTCGACACCGTTTGATGGATTACACATACGAGTACATAAATATCGACCGGAACACTTTATATTCTTCTTTTGTTTATCCGAAGTTCCTGATGATGGTCACATGTGAGTTCAATGTCAATGTTACAGGTACATTTGTACAGAGTTCGAACAGTTTGCACCTAAAGACCAGGCAATGATTATTTTGGACAAGCATAATAATATATTTCACACGAGTAGAGTTATCTTGGAGAAAGATGACGTATTACAATAACGCATGTGTTAACACATCACCGCGTCCGTCAAACTTTACTTATATCATTAGTTATTGCCTAATGTTTGTTGTTGGCATCGATCGCCCCTGCCGATGCCGTACTATATTTAGAATGCGGCATAACACAGGGCGTTATGTAAAGTTGAAAATCTAAGTAAGTACCTACCGTGTCTAATGTCCCAATCGGACACTGTGCTAATATCGTTCTGTACAATCACTCTGATTTATAAAAAAAAACATAAAAGTATCTCACCAACCACAGCGATTTTAATATTGACAGTCATGCATACAATATGCATAAAGTAACTGTAACCCATGTTGTTTCGACCACCGAGATTGGCATAGTTTCGACAAATTACTAGGTAATGATGACAGAGGATTTTAATACTTGGATCATTCAGTTCAAAGAGGAAAGCTGGTCGCAGTTCCCAAGGACAAAGTAGGTACCTAAAGGCTTCTATAGTTCGGTCGCGTTCCATAAGGAATTCGTTTTAATTGCAACCCACACAAATGCCAGCTTTCGGCCTCTGTAATTAATATACATTTCAGATTCACAATAAAAATTTCAAATGCCGTAAAGTTAATCTTGCTTAAATGATCTGATATGATGATCTGCTAAATTGAACTATGAGCACAGGTAATAAATATGTTTTGAGTGGGGAATGGCAATTCCACATGGAACATGAGCGCAGTATAACCACTACAGCGGTTGTGTACGTACCCTCAGCCGGGTTGGAGACCGCGTCGTGTACCAGCGACGCTATGCAGCCGGAGAGACCTGCAACAACACATTGCTATTCAATCCGGGGAGAATCCCATGCCTATCTATCTCATTACTAGTAAATCCGCCTTCCGGGAAAACAGTCCTTTCAAAAATCTCTATAAATTTTAACAAATTATGTTATTCCGATGTCTAAGCTATATTACTGCAAAGTTTCATGAAAATCCGTTCAGTAGTTTTTGCGTGAAAGAGCAACAAACACACACACACACACACACACACACACACACTCACTCACTCACTCACATACATCCTTACAAACTTTCGCATTTATAATATTAGTAGGAATATTAGTAGGATCATTATCCCTCTCTATTGGAATTCATAAATTCCAAGAAATTATTCTGCTATAGTTGTACACCATGTTTAACTCGCGGGTAAGACTTTGAAGATTGATCAAGTTACAATAAAGCCGGAGATTTTTTTACCTCGCAAAACCGCTATCTTCGGTGTGCAAAAAAGCGTTGCAAAAGCCCTTGGGCAACGGTGTCCACTTAACATCAGACGGTTCATCAACTGGTTTCATAGATAATTACTCTCAAAATAAGACAGTGGGCTGTAAGGAAAGGCTCCAGTATCTCCTGTGGATGGACGTACCGTGTGTGATGTGCTCGTGGCGATGCCTGGTGAGGTGCGACAGCGTGTGCTTGCTCTGCTCGTAGGCGGCGAAGAAGCACGCGTGCGCCGGGCCCGCGCCCAACACCACCGCCGACATGCCGCGCACCGGCCTGCAACAACACACCACAACATTGTAATGGTGCGTACACATTATGCAACATGTTATATAACTTCTGTTTTATAACACGTCCACACTATCTAACATTGTTGTCTAACAATCAAACATGTTACAAGACCGTACACATTAAAACAACATTGTTGTATAATAATGTTTTATAACAAGGCACAAGAAGGTAACTCGTGCGCAAAAGTTATATAACATTGTTGCAAAAACTAATAACATGTTGTATAACTTGTTTTTGTAACACATAGCGTCCACATTTGTAAAACATGTTATTTAACTATGTTTTATAACATGTTTTGTTACATAGTCCGTACACACCATTACGAAGGATTCTAATACCTCTACTAACAACTGCGAATAGCAGGATCTACAAAAATTGGTCAGTGAGTGGCGGTTGGGGAGTTAGCGAAGCAAGGTAAGGAGTGGTGAGGTGTTATAGATGAGGGGAAAGAAGAGATGATATGTGATTAGATGGGATGTGTCAGGTATTACAAAAAGTGTTACTGGCGAGCTAACGGGTATCTTTATAATAAAAAGATGATTAAAAAGTAAAGGAAAAAAGGGTTGACAGTTGTTCATAAATGGTCACTGAATTAAATTATTTGGAAGACGGAGGCACAAGTATTTTATTTCCCTTTGCATATATGTAAAAAGATTCGAAAGCGGGAATCGCCGCGTCTTTGATGTAACTTCAAGAGTTTATTACACGGAATTGGATTAAGAGTTCACAGTTGTGCAACAGTCTCTGGCCTTGAATGATGGCAATATCCCTACGGTCTTCCATGCACTGTAATTCAGACGAACTGTTCATGAGTTATTTATCGACGCCTACAAAATCATGTTTATCTTTATACCTACTATACATTTTCACTTGTCATCAGAAAAAGATAGCCGCACGTTTAAGCTTTGGTTTCCTAGGAAAGCGGTGCCGTCATGTAGCGGCCGTAATACAGCGGTGAATGACGTCACTAGAACGTTGTCTATGTAAACGAAATGGCGCGGTTTCCTCGAGAGCGATACCTAACTGACACCGTAACGTCAAAAAGCAGTACCGCCATTTGCATGACGGCCGCCTTGTCGACACCCATGGTTTGGTCAACGTTTTATTGATAGCGTTGAAGCTATTTTTAATATGTATTTGTGTTTTTTTTTTTCGGAACAACGTCAAAAAAATAAAAAGTAAAGAAAAAAGTCAACTAAAACAGAATTGGTGGCGTGAAAGTGGAGAAATATTAAATTCTGATGAATTATTAATTATTAAAATGACTGACGGTGTGTTAAAACGGCCGTGGAACTTTCCACATGTCATCACCGTCAAGACGGCCGTCTACTTGCGTCCGTAATATTGCGGCCGCTACATGACGGCACCGCTTTCCTAGGAAACCAAAGCTTTACCGGTTATTTAGAAAACTTACATTTCACACTAATTGCAAGCAAAAGTTAATTACACTTAGCCTCACTTAGGCAATTCCCGAATCGTAAGAAAGTACGATTATGTTTCTTAATACGACACAATAAGGTCCTAATCCTAATGTTTTGCAAACTAGCCCTCACATGGCCTTCGCCGGTTCCCATACAATACGAAAAACGAGTTCGAATTCCGACCGCTCGGTTGTTGTTGTTGCATACTGACCCATATATGCAGAGAATAAGGTTGCGATGAAATCTTTATTACATTCGCGAGCGCGGGAATGCGTTCAGGCGCGGACAGACCACGTGGCCGCACGGCTGTAGCGGTCAAGGTCACGCCATCGGCTCGATCGCCGGTTCTTCGACGCCCTAATAATACATGTGCAGTATCTTCGCGTGTGCACAGTTTCGTAAACATCCTAATGGTATAATGATTCCTGATCATCATGAGGCGCGCCTCTACCTAAAGAGCTTGTTTATTTTATGACTTATGGGTTAGCAAAACGCAATATACTGAAAGGCAGCCCTTGTGGACCAAATAAACTCGTTACTACAGCGTAACATTAGTAGCTCAAAAAACGAACAGATGGGAGCATAAGTTGAGGAGGTCACACATGGCATCTCATAGACAAAACCTTTCTATATCATTCCGTGGAATAGGTAAGTACCTACAGCCTCAAAGTTAGGTTCTTTAGCGAAACACAACCAAAGATTATGAAATGACCTTCAATGGATCTGTCGGCCATGGTTTCGTTTCTTGGCCTATTGAACAAGGACAGGACCGAAGACAGGAGCAGTCACATTTGACGTTAACTAGATTTTCATATAAAACCATAACCGCAACCGCAAGGAGCATCCGACTCACTTTTGCACAGCCTTCGATTGCCATACTTTACTAATGTTATCTGGTATAAATGTTGGAAAGGATGAGTCATTATGCATATTAAATATCAGCACGTGTCACAAAACAACAACGGATCAGCATCTTGTGCCAATGGTGCGCTCGTCATTGGTTCCAGCGAGCGCGGGCCAATGGCGCCGCCGCGCTCCGCCCACTACGCAGCCTTCCTCCTCTCACCTCATCTCTGCCACCGTGACGTCACGTTGTTATGATGGACCGAACGCCAGCCGGTGTTTGTTCAGTCACTAACGAATGGCCAGTAGACCAACCACGTCGATGGAGTAGTCACCACAAGGTATGCACAACTGTAACAACATACTTCGGCCAGGCTAGTGGTCAATGAGACGATAAACCTCCAAGGTTTCCAAGTAGCTGTTCAAGTGCAACTAAATATGTTGAAAATATTTCACGACTGATTATACCACGAAACAGATTATACAGACAATGTGGAGTATGAGGATACAACAATGTGGAGACAGAGCCTGATCATTCTGAACACGACGACTTCTAAATCGATCAAACTAATGCCATTTTCCTCTTCCTTTTCCATAATTTTTATAGGTTCATGTTTGGCTACAATATCACCAGGTCGAATGATGATTCACCGCGGGCAAGGGAGAACGGCTTAAACTCAACATAACCAGTCTGTTTCTTGCTACTCATGATGATATTTACTGACTTTATCTTGCGTGAAACGTAACATCAACCTAGTTCTAATAAAATAGAATGGTAAAACGAAGAGGTCTAATACAATCCTATAAAATGAACGTACTCGATTCCCGAATTTAAGAAAATTCTTATTTTCTGTACCTTGTATGCCTAAATTACAAATAAGGCTATTTATAAAAACATCAAATAATCTACAAATATAAACTTGATTACACGAATCAACCAGAATGCTGTGCTCCGGAAGGCGCCAATGCCACTGCAGCAGCGCGCGAGAGAAACTCACTGCACAGTGCATCCGGCGGCGCACGCTGCACTGATGTGCCTAGTTTTACAACCTCTCCGTACACGCACTATTCAATTCCATACGAACGTCCCCATGCACTCCTAGTATTTCTTCGTGTAACGTTCCTGCTATCATGTTGATGCATACTGAAATATGAAAATTACTTAGATATTGTCAAATAGATGAAGTCATCCTATTCTCTACGCGTATATTCCGGGTTAGACGACCTCACCACGAGCATTTGATATGTATATCTACCTACGTTATCCGCTCTGCTGTGGCCAATGCAATAATAGGTGCGGGAATTATTATTATTATAGCGTTGTTAGAAAAGATCCAATTTTTGCCTGTGAAGGTATAGTTACGTCCATAGTTTGGTACGGTTTAGTGAGCAAAAGCGTGGCAGTGACGGATGCGAGCACGACGTAGTGAGATAATATTGCAACGATTGCGACTACAAACTACGGGCGAGTGACGGCTGGTGTAATAAACACGATACGTTATCGGCACGCGCGAGCACACACATACTTACATACACAAACCTCCTCGTGCCAGGAAGAACTCTATTGACAAAATGTCATTCCGAAAACAGAACCGAATGGGAGATTTCTTTCACCAAAAGCTAAGACAGCTTAACCTCCCCGCAGTTAAGTGAAGGTAGGACTAGGAGGAACGTGAAACGTAAGGTTGGACGCTGACTTTTCCTTATTTCTCTCGAAGCAATCTCAAAGATGTCTAAAGTCAGGGAACCATCCTGTGCGTGGTAGTTTACTCTATAGTAGTTCCCAACACAGATCGCAGCTAAGAAGTCTTCCCTGCAGCAACCTTCATTGCGATTTATTAGCACATATTCTCTGTTTATTTCTTCTTCTTATAAAAAAGAGGTAGGTACATTAACAGAAAAGTTTTACTAAGAGCCAGACTTCTGCCATTAAAGTTCACCTATTCATTCATCTCATCAAGATCCACCGGCGTTTTCCACCTGGTTCTCTCTATAATGCTTTCAGAAATCTCAATCATATTAACTGAAGTCTTTAATTTCCAAACGAAAAATATTAGACAGATATCTGAAGGGCAGTTCCCGAGCATACTTCCGTATCGCAACAGGCGGTCGGCGAGGCAGTGGGCGCGGTGAGTGAACTGCAGGCGCAGGGTGGCAACACAGAACACGACGCGCTCATTGATAACACTATCAAACGTCGGACGAACACTCCGTTCCATTCTCACCTGTATCGCCAGCACACAAGGTCGACCCGAGGCACGTGTCACGCTACGGTGAATTTAATGAAGCATTACAGATAAATTGTTGCTCGATACACTTTGTAAATAAGGAAAAACTGTCTCACAAATTATAACAAACGCCATACATATTGAACAGTTAATTTATTTACATTCACCGAGTTGTTTGCTTTTATATCATATGACATGTAGCCATTTCTAAATCAATTTAAACCTATCAAACATTATCAACAGTAAATATAGGAAGCGATAGAAATTAGGTTAAAAATGTGGCGATGTCTGGCCCATATTTTCGCGATAACAGTGATAAGGCGGGCAGTGTCGAGGCAGGGGAGGGGACAGAGGTCAGATAAGGATTACGCACTGATAAGATAGAGCTCTCTCAATGAGCCTATCGGACTGCAGAGCCTAGGTGCAACACGGGTTACACGGGCGGGGGAGGATCTTGATAATTTTATCAGATCTCAGGACCCATAAGCCCATAAACGATGTAACAATTTGACAGCGTTGATGTTTTATTCAATTAGCATTACTATCACAAAGTCTGACATTTTGTTCACAAACGTAAACAGTAAGAATATAACTTTAATGCAGTATTTATGTTTTGAAATAGTTATTTAAGTTGCGCTTAGAGCATAAAGCTGAAATGAGAGAAAAGGCGCAGCTTTCTTTAAAACAAAAGTTATTGGATTAGCACGGTAATGGACGCCGAGAAAGAAATAGATAGGTTGCATAAGAGACGATATGAACGATGAGGGAATCACTTCGGAGGTGACGGCTGATAGGGAAGAATGGAAGCAAACACATTGCGCCGACACAAGTAAAGTTGGCAAGAGCAGAAAGAACACAATAAACTTTCAAGGCAACCAAAAATGTTCACTAATAAAACTAAAACTAAAACCAGTTTAATAATAACGTGCTTATTATCAAGAGGAGATTACGCATGCCGCTTTATGTGTACGTATCCATAGTTTTTTATTCGCATTACAAAATCAAGTTATATAAGTGGTAGTTGCTCATTAGGCCTCGCTGGCAAAAATCAATTTCGCATCAGCGGCGGTGGCAGCTAGCATGAAATTGCTTTTAATCCATCGGTTGAAAGATAATTACGTACGCTATTTGTATGCTAAATCTCGGATTCAACATGAACGGGTAATTAAAACTGTATGTGTGTAAACAAACTACTGCCCAAATGAATGAATTAATGGCATAGTGCCTGAATGAACGTAGAGAATGTAAACGATATGAAATTCATACACGATGAATGCTGCTAACTAAAATAACAAAATTCTATATTGTGCGAGTGAGAACAACGATGAACAAGAAACCCTTTTTTATTTCAACCAAAATCTTTCATACTTTATTATGTATTCAAATTGTATTGACTTCCATGAAGCTTTTGATATCGTAAATCATCAAAAGCACCTAAAGTACGACGCCGATAACTTTTTTTTTCTGAATTTTTCTGATGATTTAGGAGTAGGAGAAAGCGCGTTCTATCTACATTGTTTACTAAGTATATGCTTTATATTGATAAACGGAATAGAGCCTCTAACTTGAGGTAAAAAGGATACGTATCTATCTACGATAGTGCATATAACAATTGTAAATATTATGCACATACTGAACTAGATTTATTGTGGAAGTTTCACAGTCATACCTGGAATAAGTAGCTAAACCTTTTCCTTGGAACCCGTTGATAATACTGATAAAAGTAAGATGATAATAGGTAAACAATGATGACAGATGTTGACTCAAGAACCTGAATTACTGCAATATTAATTAGCAAATGACAACAGTTAACGATTTATGTTAATAAACCGGCTTCACGATCTGAAACACCTACGATTTGAAATGATCAATTATTGTCCTAGAAGAAAAATAACATGAAGAGAATTCTCTAAGAAAAGAGTTAAATAAATTTCAAATTATGAATTGAGAGTTCGACGCCACCAAAATACATACATCCAAAACCTTGAATTACTGGAAAGGTGTTTTAGAGTTACAAGATGTCCGCTGAAAACGGATTTATAGACATATTCCACCCCAGGGAGAGGGGGGGGGGGGGACAAAGTAAAGGTTGAGAATTTAATCGAAATCTCGCTGATTTAAAAACAGACACTATGAAAATTGTCTATGGAATTATGATTAGAAACAAGCATTTCAACGATTTTGTTAAAATCAACCCCCAAGAGGGTAAACTTAGGAATGAAAATTTGTTTAAAATTCTGCTAACAAATTTTAGTTTTGACGAGCTTGTCGCGGCCGTCGCTCTAAAATACATGCATCACACAATGGGAACAAACACTGCAATAACGAAAATAGACCGCGCGCTGCGCACGCGCAGAATTGGATCGCCGTTGACACAGTTGGCGGCCGGACAGCCCACAGACAGACGGACTGGTCGGACTACCGCTCCGAACCAATTACGCTGGTCCCTTCAATCAACAGTGCAAGTGTCATTCATAGTATTTTGCAGGTGCCGGTCATTCTCAATCTTTTCGTTTATCTAAAGTTGAATGCATTGAGGTTCGTTTCCTAGAGTAGTGCTGGTGACCTAATGGTTTAATACTGTTCTTCAGTTAGTTTCAGTTAGTTAGTTTTATTTTAAATACTAGCTTTTGCCAGCGGCTTCGCCCGCGTGAATTTCGTTTAAACTTCACCCCTTTATTTCACCCACTTAAGTGTCATAAACGTAAGAGTAGATAAAATATAGGTATACTTAATCAGAAAGCTTCGAACTGCTAAGCTATCGGGAGTTACACGTGTTATTGTGAGTCAACCATAAAAGATAGTCATATGCTGTCGTGGGATATTTTTTTTATAATTTTAAGGAGAACATTTCCGTCATACATGATTTCTGTGTAGCTTTAACCATTAAGGTTGCACACGCGACGGAAGCTTAAAAAATGGAGTAACTTCTCCCGTTTCCCCAACATTTCCCTTCACTGCTCTGCTCCTATTGATTGTAGCGTGATGAAAAGTATACTATAACCAGCGCGGGAGTATGAAAAATAATTGTACCAAGTTTCGTTAAAATCCGTCGAGTAGTTTTTGTTTCTATAACGGTTATACATCAGACAGACAGACAAAAATTTTACTGATTGCATTTTTGGCATCAGTATCGATCCCTAATCACCCCCTGATAGTTATTTTGGAAATATATTTAATGTACAGAATTGACCTCTCTACAGATTTATTATAAGTATAGATAGATATAGATAGATTGTACCCCTTGTCTTCTATCCAACTGAAATCGAGTAGTTGAATGTCATCTATCTATATTCAAGTGCAAAAATAGCATTTATTAGCATTTTCTGTTCATAAATTGTTCATTATCTGTTTAATTTTCGATCATTTCGTGATAACTAACGTTGCAGTGATATAATCTATAATCACACAAGAATAACATACGCTATAATCATGTTGGATGAATAGCAACATTTTTTAATGATATTTTACAAACACTACTACGTTGCGCAATAAGACCACAGCCTAACGAACGCGTGCACGCAGTATTCTAATGAAGAAGTATAACTCATACCTCGTTCGCAGAATGCATATTGCACATATTTAGTAAGGAACATGCGTGATCAGCGTGGCTTTTTAATTGTTTTTTGTTTATTTAAAACTGCTGATTATAATTTTTTTATATTAATCTCAACTTCTATTTCCCGCGTTTGGTGATGACGTCAGCGTACACAATTTACTATGGAGTAGTTATTGAAAACAGTCATTGTTATTGCGAATCATGACGTCATCGCGTCACTGCCGTTCCGACATTTTAAATTTTCCCTCTCAAAAACTTAAAAAAAAATTTTGTAACCACAAACTTAATATGACAGCTGAATTTGAAACTACTGATTTATACTGTCTTTTATTATCCGACTTCAAAAAAGAAGGAGGTTCTCAATTCGACCGTATATAATTTATATAATATGATTTTTTTATGTACTTACGTTCAGCGATTATTTCGTCGTTTATGGGCCGATTTTGATAATTCTTTTTTTGTTGTAAAGTAGATATGCGCAGTAGGGTCCCCTGATAAGGACACCAGGATCTGATGATGGCATCTCAGAGAAATCGAGGGGAACTTTCGAAAATTGTATGGACAACTAGTGTGTTTGTTCATGTTATCATAAGTACATTAAAGCGTTACCATCTCATGAAAATCTGGAGTCGATCTGATGAAGCCGAAAGACAGTCGAGGGAACTCCTCAACGATTTACTGCAGTTATCTAGTGTTTGGGCTTGATTAATTTGTAGTGACGAGAACTTTACACTTACATGTTAAATTGAGCGCCATCTGGCGAGTAGTTTTTGAGTTATCTCTACTTATCAAGGTTGAAGTCGGTTATTTTTTTGTAAAAATCAATTATATTGTTACGCGCGTAATTACAACAATGTCGTTAAAACATAATGTAGTACATTCTGGCCGCACTTTGTTACATATTATTATAATGTGCGTCAGTGCGTGCGTCGGCGCGTGGCGCGGCGCTGGGAGCCGTGGGGAATCCCATTGACTATGCTATCATTGAGATACTATGTTCACTATAGAATAATATATGTATACTAAACGATCTAGTGTACATGTCAGTCTGTTTGTTGTGCACGGCACGTGCAGCCCGCGCCTGCGGTCGGCGCATACAACTTGCTGGTGTGGTGATAAAACAATATTTATAAACATTTTTTCCTCATTTAAAATTAATTCTGCAAGAACAATGCTTTGCACCACATAATTTTGAGCTTAGCTCATCGCGCTATTAGTCCACTACACCAACGTGATTACAGAGAACTCTGATTGTGACAATCCGAGCTGTCCTCGTACGCTAGAGGGACCGGGGCATTCTCAGCAGCCTTACCTAGTCTGTACAACGCATGCCTTCCATGTCGTCTTTTCTTTCCAAGGAACTACATATCGCTGGCTCACTATTACAAGGTTCTATGTTAAAATTGTATCACTTATTTAGTTAAGAATTTTACAAGGTTCTTTGTGTTTTTAGCTAACTATTTTGCAAAAATAAACTGCAAAATATCATATACTACACGGTCCTATGATGTTTTTATTATTTAAAAGAAATGACGAAGTTCTATGGCTTATTACAAAACTTCATCAAAAATAACATAGAACCTTGTAATAGTGAGCCATCGATATGTGTCCACGTGACGAAACATGTCCAGCAAAAAGGAACGCGAGCTCGTAATAGTAGCGGCTCTTGATCCAAGGGGGTGCAAAACTCCTATTTTCCTGGTCCATTTAGAATCGGATTTCCAATCAGATTTTAAAAGTTAGGTGCAAAAAACTATTTCTTTCCAGACGGTGATACCCCTGCGCCGTGTTGTCGGCGCCTATGGAGTTATGGACGTACTCAGTATCATTTCTGTTACACTAACGCCATGTCGTGATTTCAACGATGCCATTAAATAAACTGTAACAACAGCATAATCAAGAGAAACCAGACGACCCGAATGGCGCAATCCATACTAATATTATAAATGTGAAAGTGTGTTTGTTTGTTTGTTTGTGACTCTTTCACGTCGCAACATGGCTATTATATGATATAATTTATGTGTGTAGAAATAGTTGGGAGGGTGGAGAGTGACGTAGGCTACTTTTTACCGCGGAAAAACATCTCATTCCCATGGGAAGATCGATGTTTTGTTCTTTGCTACTGTTGCTAGATATTTAGTTCCGGATGCTGTTAATAGATGGCGTTAGTAAAATCCATTTGCAAGTTCTTAATCACGCTATCAAATACTACATGTATCGTTAATTTTCTTAAGTCATAGGTAAATGTTATAACTTATGTTCCAGTACAACATATAGGCTCCTTTTTACCTCGAGAATCCTACGGAAGCGGGACCTACGCGGCTGTTACCTACGGGCCCCGAAGCGAAGCGCGGGCGGTTCTCTAGTGGATAATATGCGGGATTGCCGTTCCATGGGTCCTGGGTTCGATGACGTTAAGTTTCCTTGCTTGGTCTGGGTGTCCTTATCTTATGTGTTGTCCATGACACCCACGTCACATGGAATGCTAGTGTGATATTATTTTTTATACTTTGAAAAAGTAGCGATCGTCTCCGGCGGCCGCGGCTGCGCCTGCGCCGATAACACGGTGTGCACAGCAATCTTCGCAAACATTTCACAATCACTCTCAATGCTGTGACGCTCAGCAAACCAGTTACAGCTTGATCATTTATCAGTCATCAAATATATTTGCTTTAAATCTTAATAACTCATACCTAACAAATGTCTCAATGTATAGACCTATAGACTGAACTAAGAGAAAACCATTTTTTATTGTATAAATATAAAACTTATCGGTTTCTCAAGGGAATTAATGACGTAAATGTATGTTCAATACCCAAACGAGCTGTCTTTAAGGTAATCATGATAAATATCAACGAATTATAATAAGTGAAACCTTTCATTGGAATACGTTCTGACGTCGTTGTATGTGTTTGTGATCGACGACTTTTCTTACGATATCTGTGAAACAAATCAAGTGATTATCCTTATCACGGAAAATCCTGGTCACGTCTTGAGATAGCCGGGCCGGTTACTCAGTGTTATTGTAATACGGTAAAAATTATTGCACAAAAATAAAATCTGAAAACACAACATATCACGCTAATCGGTACCTATAGATGGCAATAGACATGCAATGTACCTAGGTATATTATGTACCTACATAATATATCAGTAATCCATCTTTTATATCATCGCATCGAAGCTGCGTATTGATGATGTATCTCTAGCTTCTATTTATAGTAGAGTAGATATTTTATTGTAATATTGGCAAATCAGAATTCGTTGAGAGGTCGTCGGGTGGCGTGTTACGCAAAATTATTATAAGTAGCTGAACGCTTTGAAAAACTACGAGTAGGTATTCGTTCACTCTTGTCATATCCGGCAAGGCATCAGAAAATCATTTGTGTTTCATGTCTACCATATGAACGTCTATAATAGGGCGCTTACAATAAAGCAATTCTGCTAGTTTGTCGGCTAGAAGAGTTCCGTACAGTAGGACCGGTGGTAGATGGTAGTGTCCAAGCGATGGTAGCCGGCGCTCACGTACATTGATAAGGATAAGCCGAGCCGCAGCGAGATAACGAGTTACATAACCAAAGGGCAATCCCGGACAGGTGGCGGATGGCGGTCGGACACCGCCGCGCCGGCGCCGGAGATAACTTTGCCGCGGGATTCGCCGCGAACGATCTTATGTTGTACTTCTCCATTTATTTAGCTTCAGCTTTGAGAAATCTTACCAAGTAAATGGGCTATGCAGTCAACTTCGTGGTTAGACTACTCTATAGAGTGAATTACATGTAGGTAGGTACTATAAATTACTTTTGATAACAGTATTTCATTGCCTTTATCCAGTTCAAATAACACAAATGAATGTGAGCCTGATACTTCATATTTCGTTTAAAAATAAAAGTTATCATTTTCAGAAAAACCTTAATAAGTTGTCGTGTCAAATATTATATTATGAAAAGATTATCAAAATTCAAAAGTAAACATCTTATTTATTTAATTTACCTACTGGTTTGGACCTTACACTGCCAGTGCCAAAACTAATTCAATAGTTCATCAAGAAGATAACCCGCAGGATGAAGGGGTCTATGCTTCAATACGCGTCCAATGAATGCGAAGGTTTTTTTTCCACAACAAAAACCACATTCTATTGATATAAACAACGGTGTTCGGAAGGCAATAGCGAATTAATTATGTAAATGGAACCGTCCACGTACGTAACAATAACAATAGAAATTGCATGACGTCATGCGTCGTGACCGTGACGTGACAATGACATTCCGCTATTAACATAATCCGCTCGCATTGTACGACACAGTGACACAGCCGTTGTAATCAGGGATGTTATGGATATCCGTAACCGTAACCGAAACTATCGGATATCCGAAATAAAAATATATCCGTAACCGTAACCGTATCCGCTAAAAAAGTTTCGGATAATTTCGGATAAGGGCAGAGTCTAATTAAAACCCGTTACGACAGGTTTTTGTTTCACCACTCACCATGTAAATATGGCATATTTGTTATTTTTAGTCGTAAATGAGTCAGATCAATATTTTTTGGTATCACCCTATCTAAATAGTAGGTAAGTAGGTCTCATTAACAGAGATGTTCGCATTGGCCTCATGGGAATACTAGTTCCCCATGCCCAGACACCTAAATAATAATAATAATAATATTAAAAACCGCATTAACAACCTAGTCAATTTATTAGTTAATATTGAGTATTTCACCAATAAAGTGAAGGAAAAGATTTGTACTGCGTCCTAAATTAAGTTATAATTAAGGGCAAAAGGCGTCCAAAATCAAGTTTAATGTGGACATTTTTTGGCCATGATAAACTTCTTCTTATTATAAAAAGCATTGTAATTTCAAGTGTCCCAAAATTCTCAGTTTCCCCTATCTGACTTATTCATTGTATTACCAAATGATAACCCAGACTTGATAGTAAATAATTAATTATAATCAAATTATTACATACTATTTTTTTACTTTAATGTAATATCCGTAACCGAAACTATCCGAAACTTACGGATAATCCGAAATAACTAATATCCGTAACCGAATCCGAAACCGATATAATTTTATTCCTATATCCGTATCCGTATCCAGATCCGAAACTCCACATCCGTAACATCCCTAGTTATAATTATAACGTAATTGACTATTGTTAATCGAATTATTTGTCGTTACTTATAATTTACAGTTAGGTGCAAATAGGTACACGAAGGAGTATTTCTGGCGCCTCGATTCGTTCGTTTTTAACCGGCCTCAAAAAAACTGTGTTACAAGTTACAAACACGCGAACGAAGTAAAACTTCGATTTTATTTTTTAATTTAACTTATCAACTCCAGATCGCAAGTTATTGCTAAGACCGACTGTTGTACTCATCGTTGTGTGATAATGATAATGTTTGTGTCCATGTAACATTTTGGTGTAAAATAAAGAGAATTTTGTTGTTGTTGTTGTTGTTTATTAGACTTCATCTCCACTTGGCGACCGTCCCTAATGTACCCTACAGAACTTCGTTGTTGCTGTAGTCAATTCCTCAGCTGTGGTTTTATTTTAAATCACATAGGTACTACAATACTACATAGGTTCAGCAATGGCGCGGTCCTTGGCCGGCTTGATAACCACCAGACCCACACCAATCTGCACTGTAGCAGCATGGTGGAGTATGCTCTAGGCCTCCTCAATGGTGAAGAAGGGACTACTCTACTCTTTAATGGGTTGAATTTACACTAGAAAACATCGGTTAGGATGAAACATCGTATCCACAGTCACGTCGCGGGCGGTTGAGGAAAATCCGGCGCGGTGTGGGCGGCATTGACGACCCGACGGCATACGGTCATACAGACTAACAATGATGTGTATATTTATGATCACTTCATTCGAGCTACTGCACTTGCTAACTAATCAGCGCCATGTACCTATTGGTCCTAGTGAATCGTGGTCGCGTTAGATGTTTATCAGGAGTGATGGCTCCAGGCAAAAGACTCCGAACGCGGTAACGAACACGCAACATCAAGTTTTTTATCCATCGCCTTTAAAAAACCGCAGTCCAAAAACTAAGTAGTCTCCTTTAAACTGTTTTGTTTATGATTTCCTCATTATAATTCATAAAAATAGCATATTGACACACGTGCTCGGAGCTCATTTCAATTTCAATAGCGATAGCGACGGCAACTGGAGCGGCCTCGCAGCTCGCAATATTTGTTCAGTCGCGGATTTGATATACTTAGCCGATGCATTGTACTTACTTCCCGTTTATCGCCCGTCAGTAAGGCACACTTAATTTATTGCCATTTAATTAAAATAAGTAAAATGCGTGGAAAGTGTGACGCGGCACTAACGGTCAATAAACAACGTCTTTTCCATAGTGAATACAACACCTTGAACGAATGTTAAGCGTGAAACATCACATGTTTACATGACATGTATTGTCTTGTAGAGCGACATGTAATGAAACAAATTAAAATGTACGGATAATTTTTCGAATACTTCGTAAATGAAGCTACTCCATCGCTCCAAGAAATTAGATGTGAGTGCTTCCTAAAGAAGTGGTGAGAAACTAGCATCTTAGCGTGGTCACAGTTGACGACTAAACCTCCAGTTGTTTATGATTTTGTGCCAATCTTATATCCAAGCAGTTTCATACGTTAATTAAAATTATCAGCCATTTGTTAACTAACCTTTAGTGATAAGAATGCTGTTAGCATGAATTTTTAATAAGATAATATTCAGAAAGATGTCATCGGTTCGTGGCGCATCTAAAAATGGTGTTGACTTTTTAAAGCTCAGGGGCCGTATTATGAACTCTTAATTCCAGACAGTTTACGTTCACTGCGTGTGGGTGACAGAGACAGCGCCTTATTAGCTGTAAGGCGCTGTCTCTGTCACCCACGCGTTGTGAACGTGAACTGTCTGGAATTAAGAGTTCATAATAACGGGGCAGAACGTTATAACGTACACTCAATAAGGACGAAGATGGAGACATTGATGAATTGATAAAAGTAGGTATGCTTATTGCTTATATGTAATATGTAGAACATTCATGTGCGCACTGTGTGTGTGTGTGTGTGTGTGTGTGTGTGTGTGTGTGTGTGTGTGTGTGTGCGTTACCTGAGGAGTCCTTCCCGCTGCACCATGTAGCGGAAGGTCTCCACGATGCTGCCGTTGTTGGCCGAGCGTTGTGTGTGTGTGTGTGTGTGTGTGTGTGTGTGTGCGTTACCTGAGCAGTCCTTCCCGCTGCACCATGTAGCGGAAGGTCTCCACGATGCTGCCGTTGTTGGCCGAGCGTTGTGTGTGTGTGTGTGTGTGTGTGTGTGTGTGTGTGTGTGTGTGTGTGCGTTACCTGAGCAGTCCTTCCCGCTGCACCATGTAGCGGAAGGTCTCCACGATGCTGCCTTTGTTGGCCGAGCGTTGTGTGTGTGTGTGTGTGTGTGTGTGTGTGTGTGTGCGTTACCTGAGCAGTCCTTCCCGCTGCACCATGTAGCGGAAGGTCTCCACGATGCTGCCGTTGTTGGCCGAGCGTTGTGTGTGTGTGTGTGTGTGTGTGTGCGTTACCTGAGGAGTCCTTCCCGCTGCACCATGTAGCGGAAGGTCTCCACGATGCTGCCGTTGTTGGCCGAGCGTTGTGTGTGTGTGTGTGTGTGTGTGTGCGTTACCTGAGCAGTCCTTCCCGCTGCACCATGTAGCGGAAGGTCTCCACGATGCTGCCGTTGTTGGCCGAGCGTTGTGTGTGTGTGTGTGTGTGTGTGTGTGTGTGCGTTACCTGAGGAGTCCTTCCCGCTGCACCATGTAGCGGAAGGTCTCCACGATGCTGCCGTTGTTGGCCGAGCGTTGTGTGTGTGTGTGTGTGTGTGTGTGTGTGTGTGTGTGTGTGTGTGTGTGTGTGTGTGTGTGTGTGTGTGTGTGTGTGTGCGTTACCTGAGGAGTCCTTCCCGCTGCACCATGTAGCGGAAGGTCTCCACGATGCTGCCGTTGTTGGCCGAGCGTTGTGTGTGTGTGTGTGTGTGTGCGTTACCTGAGCAGTCCTTCCCGCTGCACCATGTAGCGGAAGGTCTCCACGATGCTGCCGTTGTTGGCCGAGCGTTGTGTGTGTGTGTGTGTGTGTGTGTGTGTGTGTGTGCGTTACCTGAGCAGTCCTTCCCGCTGCACCATGTAGCGGAAGGTCTCCACGATGCTGCCGTTGTTGGCCGAGCGTTGTGTGTGTGTGTGTGTGTGTGTGTGTGTGTGTGTGTGTGCGTTACCTGAGCAGTCCTTCCCGCTGCACCATGTAGCGGAAGGTCTCCACGATGCTGCCGTTGTTGGCCGAGCGTTGTGTGTGTGTGTGTGTGTGTGTGTGTGTGTGTGCGTTACCTGAGCAGTCCTTCCCGCTGCACCATGTAGCGGAAGGTCTCCACGATGCTGCCGTTGTTGGCCGAGCGTTGTGTGTGTGTGTGTGTGTGTGTGTGTGTGTGTGTGCGTTACCTGAGCAGTCCTTCCCGCTGCACCATGTAGCGGAAGGTCTCCACGATGCTGCCGTTGTTGGCCGAGCGTTGTGTGTGTGTGTGTGTGTGTGTGTGTGTGTGTGTGTGTGTGTGTGTGTGTGCGTTACCTGAGCAGTCCTTCCCGCTGCACCATGTAGCGGAAGGTCTCCACGATGCTGCCGTTGTTGGCCGAGCGTTGTGTGTGTGTGTGTGTGTGTGTGTGTGTGTGTGCGTTACCTGAGCAGTCCTTCCCGCTGCACCATGTAGCGGAAGGTCTCCACGATGCTGCCGTTGTTGGCCGAGCGCAGCGACTGCATCCGCGTCTGTCGACAACAACACCGTGTCATGAGGATGGCTACTGGCTACTGGGCGACCTACACTACTGTTATCATCATCAAGCATCTGTAAGCCATAACTGTCTTGGAATTTTTTGCGATCTCTCCAGTATGCAGGTTTCCTCACGATGTTTTCCTTCACCGTTTCTTCACCTTCACCACCTACTGACATTTCATTTGTATAAAGTTTCAAACTATTCCAACTAGATACCAGTGAAGCATTTCAGACTAGGGCCCCAGGCTTTTGTAAGAGGGGTAGAAGCCCTCTGGACGGGCCCTGTTTGATGGTAGGGTTCAGCCCTACTGACCAGCTCCAGAATGAGTCCAGCATCACATCCCCTAAATTTTATCTATGTACATACAACGATCACTTCAATATTCCTCTAAGTACGCTGAAGTAACTAACAACTATTGCCTACGAAATGTCATAGTAATATACAAACACATCGTTTCGTACGAATATCATAACTTCCAATAGAAAAAACAAACAGTCTCTATCTCTGTACCTACTGCTGTTATCTGTGGGAAGTACTTATTTAACACGAGAGAATTTAAAGTAAGATTATTTTCAGGAAAATTCATAATTATATCACCTACCATTCTATACAGTTTGGTTTGGTTTTGTTTGGTTTGGTTGGTAACCAGCAGGGATTAAACTAAACTATGTGGTACAAAGCCCTGCTATCTCCAGTATGCATAACAGCTGTCACAAAACCTCAGCCATTACTCGGCAGGGTGCACCACGAGGTTGGTGGAGTCGAGGACCTACAAGGAGCCGCTTACGGCGCGAAAACGTTTCCCGATCATAGAGCGTAGCAGAGATCTATATCTAATTGCTGCTCGATACATAACCGGATAACGCTGAAGCTGGCTAATGGCTAATCACTCGACGGCATTTTCCTGTCCCCGCGAGGCGATCGTCTCAAGCCAGCGGTGGCGGCGGCGGCGGCGGGGGACAGCCCCGCGAATTGGCCTTCTACCACCACACATCTATTTACCCGAGTCGCCGGGAATTTAGAATTACCAGTCCCCTCAAATAAATAAGATATTTATTACCTGTGCTTACAGTTCAATTTAGCTTGTAAGCAAAATTTTCTAAAGCCATTTTAAATTTTCCACTTTAATCTGAAATGTACCTTAATTCCAGGGACGTAAAGCTGGCATTTGTGTGAGATGCAATGAAAACGAATTCCGTATTGAATACGAAGCACATGACGCGTGCCCACCTGCACGTTGCTAGGCTGCAAGCCTGCAACGTGAGCGCTCATCTAATCATAAGTGGATCTGTAGACGCCATAAAACGTGAAGTATTAATGGGATAATGTGGGAGCAACAGTGACACAATATGCTCTTGACAGATTAATAGCTAAAATGATCTCGTACTTCGCCTAAAGTGAAAATGGATTGCAGACATTCGCAGATCATTTCTTTCCATATCTTCAGCTGCTCCGCTATACTTTGCCCTTATAATAGTCATTTTTAGCCTAAATAAATGAAACTCCAATTGACACTCGTCCATAATATTATAGAGTGTTGATGTCCATCGAGTGTCCGGGGCGCGCGCCGTACATGCGGTTTGCGGTTATTGTTGAATGGCAGTGGTATGGCCAGTGGTACTTACCCTTACCAGTGCCGGCCGCTATCTCACAACTATTGTAACAATATATCATCATAACCTACTCATATCATAATCATAACCTACTCTGCGTTATACATGGCTTTTCAAAAATTTCTCACTTACAAAGGGTTCTTTAGTTTATATAAGAGTTTGTGTGTCAAGATAATTATCATTAATGAAAAAATCTGTCAGCTCATGGACAATGTGGCAATCAGTTCAGTAAACGTATACTATAGTTATTTTAGTCATTAACTCATAAATTCATCAAATTAAACATGTTACACTCAAACATAAGTCTACATATTGGTGATATTGCAGACTAGATAGATACCTATAGGATTTTTTTCCCCATCAACCAGGCTGCATTAACTGGAAATTGTGAAATCATGTAGCAGATGTTAACAATAAATAACATAATATTTCAAATACATATCCATAATATATTACACACAACACTCGCCCATAAATATCTGCCCCAGCCGGGAATCACACCTAGGGCTGTTGTGTCACAAGTTAGGACTACCAACCAAGATGGTGTGTAAATCTGTGTTATAAAATAATAACAATGTCTGGAGGCTTTCCTTTTTTCCACGCAGAGAATTTCATAGGAGTTGTTTTTATGGTAAAGAAATATAATAAATAGAAATAACTACTCAATTTTGGATATTGTTCCAATATGGTTATTTATGTATTTAGTATTACATTTTTCTTTTTACAAATAAAAATCCAATGTGGGTTACATTGGATTTTAATTGGAACATAGCTAACTAGCTGTGAATTTAGTGTTTGCACGCATATGAATATGCATTTCATAAATTTATTTTATGTTCACTCTCAAACCTCATTCAATCTGATATATCATTTCCATTTATGCAAATAATTTTTATAATCACCAGGTTCTTGTAACAAAGTAGTTTTAAATTGGCTAGTAACCAAGCGTTTAACATGTGGCGTAGTACATGGAAATAATCATTTGGGTACATGTATGTGTGTGATTATCCACTTAACAAAAAAACTAAACATTTAATGAGCGTTTCATTTTTCAACAAAGTAACAGACTCATCGAATCAATGTGACAGCTGCCATATAATTTTTTTGAATGACTTGCTCTTGCCACTAACAAACATATACCTATGTCATGTTATGCAAACATACCAGGATGAGGGACACTTTTAATAATCATTTATAAGCTGGTAATTTAGCCATCACACAGCGTAATGGTAAACATGGGGTTGGGCCAAGGTGATGTTCAGAGTCTGTATATAATCTGGCAGATTCATGCTCGTCAATCAGTATAGTTCCAGTTTGTCCAAATTAAAACACCACTATGTACACATTTGTAGTTGCTTGTGGAGTGATACTAGCTTTAACAGCATCGCCCACACATTCCCTGGACGAGGAAATGGCAGAGTTGGCAAAGATGCTGAGAGAGAACTGTGCGGAGGAGACTAGCGTAGATGTAAGTCTCTTGGATAAAATTAATGCTGGAGCCGATCTAATGCCTGATGAGAAACTGAAGTGCTACATCAAGTGTATCATGGAGACTGCGGGGATGATGTCGGAGGGCACCGTGGACGTGGAGGCAGTGTTAGCACTGTTGCCGGACGACATGAGGAAGAAAAATGAAAACAATTTAAGGGGCTGCGGCACTAAGAAGGGAGCCGATGACTGCGACACAGCCTTCCTCACGCAGGTGTGCTGGCAGAAAGCCAATAAAGCTGACTACTTCCTCATTTAAGCATCTGTTAAATTCATTTAATGTGAATAAAGTTTACTGGCTTCAGTACTGCTTAGTATTTTATTTGTAATAGTCAATAATGCCAGGATTATCAGTAATCAATAACTAATTTGACTGTCATCATTCATATTTACTGTTAAGCCAAATAGAGACTGCTTCATATGAAATTTCTAAATAACCATCCAACAATATTTAGCAAACTTTTGTTCCAACTAAGTCACTTCAATCCTAAACACAAAATGAAGTGTGGTTTACATTGAATACAATATGGTTTTTGTCAATAAAAAAATATTGTCTAAATATTATCTTTTGCAGCATTATGTATGAAAGTACTAGGACCTAGGACAAGCTTACTAGAATTATAATTATACACAATGTGTAGGTATTAATGTATGCAATATTTAATTGATTAAAATTATTAATTAAAGAAACCATCCTGTTCAAATTTGATTGTGTTATAGTCATATTATGACAACCTATATAAAGGACAATGGCGGACCAGGTTAACATTATCATCCCTAATTTCAAATAATAGACAATTACTTTGATATCATAAAAAACTTGACCTTTTTAGAAACATTTCAACATAATTTATGTGTAAGTTATTTTTAATTTTAATTATAATAAACTGGCCCAATAAATATATATTTTATGTTCATTTAATAAATTATGATTTAGTAACCTGTACTTTTACAATTACATTACTTCTATAGACTATTGTGTGCCACATATATTGATTATTATAGAAATAGAAAGATTAATGGCTAACAATTGCCGTAACTTGTGTCATCTGCTCCAATCTGACATAACAAAAACAATAATAATAAAGTTTTTTGAACAATAATGTTTTATATAAAAAATGTAACACATTTACTGCTTTTGCAATATGTGGCTTGAATTTAATATATCAATGGATTTTATTACCACAACCTAATCTGTCAACAATCAAATGTCACAATAAGAAATGTTCATTCAATAAATGTTTGGATGTTCCTCGAGTGCAGTTTCTTATTGGATCAAGTTCGATCAATTCTTATTGGAACTGGTGATTGAACTCTAATTTAGCAATACTATACCAACAAAACATTCAACGGTCCCCGGGTGTCAAGGCCATCTGTCCTACATGTCAGTGTGGGCTGTTGCACGAGGATATCGCCCATCATATATCAATTCAACCGAATTTACTCAATCCGATAGTAAAGAAAGGTGACACTCCTTACCAACAGTCATGACGTCGAATTTCAGAATTTCAGAATACATTTCGAAGTATGTGGAAAACGTCAAACAGGTCAAAAATTGTATTGTATTATGTCTCTACCTGATAACCTACAAAGTACAAGCAACAGGATCGACGTAATGGATCTTATAGAAGATGTAGGCAAGGTGAAAGGGGATATACAAGTAGACCTAACATTGCGAATTTTGAATTTGCAAATGGGTCATTCTGATTTCAATATCACTAATACTTTTTTCTCATGACACATAGACGGGTTTGATGTTATAAAAACTGGCCTTTACATAACCCAAGTTTCAGATCGGTGGCGTAATAGCGCAACCGACGGAGGGGTCGGACCGCGATGAGGTTAGGTTGTCAAGTTGGAGAAAAACGGGACCGAAACAGCTGCAGCGGAGCCCTGCTCGTGGCTTACCTTGACGGAGTCGAGCGGGTACATTACGCAATGCTCCATCACCCCCGCGATCGCCCCGGCGGTCATGTGTGTGAGGGAGCTCTGGGTCGGAAGGGTTTCATAGTCCTCAAAGTTCATAATACTCACAGAATCTGAGCACTTATAACACAAAATAAACACAGATATTTAATTTTTTTGAGGAGCCGTAATGAATTCACTCTATTATCACTGTCATTTTCACAACACTATTTTCGTCACAGTCATCCAAAATTTAGAACAAACTATCAAAATTGATTTCGTAAAATGCGATACGATCAGCACGCGCGGCAGTCTGCGGTGTGTGGTGTTGCCAGCAACGCGACTGCGGCTGCGCACTCCAAATCTATGCTCCAAATCAGTGTTGCCAACTATATTTTGAAGAAGATCGTATCATGAGAGTTAAAAAAATCGTATTTTGGCCGAAATTGTAGGTAAAAAATCGTACACTAAAATTTTTCAACAAAATTATAATATTTAGTTGAGCATAGTATTATCATTTAATATATTAATTATCACAAAAACGACATGAAAAATAAGGGAATATAATATATTTAGTTACTACCTAATTCGGTACTCATTGCCGAAGTATTAATTGTTTCATACAACATTAACATCACAGAATCCTCACAAAGAAGAAGCAGAAGAAATTCCAACTTCCGCCACTTTTTTAACACGTAAAAAAAAGTTCAGACACTTTTATAACTGTAGGCTACATTCTGTAGCAATATTCCTTACTATTATTTAGTGTGTTCCAGTTTAGCATACAAAACGCTTAAAACATGCAATTTTCCATAGAAAAAGGTTGCGTTTTGAATTTGGTCGCTCATTGGAACGCACCCATTATACGGATTAAGGATATGTTCATGAAAAAAATGTTGCAATGACGCTATTAAACTTTAGATCTATATATATCGATAAAATTACATGAAGCATGTATGACTAAAAAGATCGTATATAGGGCGTACGATTTCAGGTCATGATCGTACACAGCATTTGTGGTAAAAAAGTCGTACAAATACGATTTAAATCGTACGGTTGACAACACTGCTCCAAATAGATTCACAACAAAAATCTAAATTCTAAAGTGGCAATCATGGAGGATAGAACTAAGGAGGGTCATCTGTGTATATGAAAAGTGTCCAGTTGTATGCGCTAAATAACAGTTCCAAAATCCTCCACTGGTGGCGCTGGTGGATTCACAGGGTATGGTATGAATGTAGCAATCGTACTTCAATTCAATCAATTCATCTACGATTGCTACATTCATACCATACCCTGTGAATCCACCAGCGCCACCAGTGGAGGATTTTGGAACTGTTATTTAGCGCATACAACTGGACACTTTTTCAACTTTTCTCCCATATAAGATGACTCTCCTTAGTTCTATCCTCCATGGTGGCAATTTAGATAAACATTTTTTATCTTGACGTTACAACCATAGATTATATTATTGTCCACAGACTACCTATAGACCTACCTGTTTATATATTTCACAGACTTATTAAACAACCAGATCTAACATAATTTTCTTTCACCACTATATACAAAGACGTATACAAGCAATAGTTTCATCCCTTTCTCTCCTATGACACGTCTAAAAGTATAAAACGTATAAAAGTCTATCTCGTTTTATTTTTGTTGTTGCTACACTCATACACCAAACACGCACACATAGACAAAATGGGGTTGAAGCACTCGCGCCATTTTGTTAAGCTACAAGAAGCTCACTTCTCGTATGAAAACCATAGACAACATTAGACCATGAACAGTAGACCATGAACGTTTTGTATGGAGAATGTCAATGTGTGCAACATGTCTATGTAGTTGTAACTGTTTTTCTCATGTTTTTCTCCCATATGTTAGGGTTAGGTCTGCTTGTCTGTATATTTTGGAACACAAAATAACCATACATAATTTGCAATTAGCTACTGTACGCAACAAAATATCACTTCGGTAAAATACAATGATAGCAGATCTAACACAGGTAATAATATGTAGGTAAAGTTTATTATTTATTCTGCGCAACAATGAAAAAGAGAGGTTTTTCCATAGAGGTTGGAGGGACTAGAGGTAGGAACTAGAGTTGGAGGGCCATAATGCCTTAATCTATAATACACGGCTGTCTGTCTATACCAAAGAGTTCAAACCTAGAGCGCAGAAGCCAGGCTTCAGAGCGTACATACCTACCTCGGATAAAGAGAGACGAAATCTTTAGTAACCACCTTTCTCTTTCTCGCGTTTCCCTTATAGTTATAGTAAACCCAAATTGAAACGAAAGAGGCGCTGTCGGACGCATTTGACATTCATTTGACCAATCATTGCACACTAGTAACTGAAAGATGAATGACCACAACGTACTTATGAATGACTTTTCGTTAGTTCCAATTTTTGCCATTTCAGAGATAAGTTGGGCGCACTGTAAGCCATAGAGATAGGAATATACCTATGATATACCTAGTCCTTTATAGATCAATGCTGTAAGCAAAGAATTGATTGTCATTCATCGGGATCGGAGAGAGATAGGTAATTACCGTTATCGTTTTCTTTTTCTAACCGGGGGCGATTGCAAATGGGCAGCCGTACCTATGGCTCTCCCACTTTATTTTTGAACTCTTTGGTCTATACCACGAAATAACCAATAACAGAAGTTAAGCTCATGTACTACCTCGATTTAGGTGTATGTGTGCGTTAGCCTTAGGGTTTAGGACTCCGCAATTTTCTTGGTTTGGCTTTTGTTATTAAAATTATTGGTATTCATCAAACAGGAAAACAAAAATAAAGGTGTATGATTAGAATCATTACAATTTTATGTAATTTAGTAAGTCATATACGTGTAGCGGTGATAGCCTAGTGGTTAAGAATTCTGCCTCCTATTCGGAGGATCCGGGTTCGAACCCAGCCTGGGTTCGAACCCGGATCCTCCGAATGGGTTACCCAGGGCACGCATCTCTGACTTTCCGGAGTTATGTGCTTTTTAAGCATTTAAATGTCACTTGCTACTTTGGCAAAGAAAGATCTCCCGGCAGGCGAGACGACATGCCCGGGGTGCGGCCGAAGCCCCGAGTGTAGGTATGTTCTCGAGGCGTGGTATATATGCCGGCGATGTACAAATCTTCGATAGCGCGATTCAGGGTTCGGTAACGTCACCGTGTGTCGCCACACTACAAGCGGTGAAGAAAAACATCGTGAGGAAATCTGTATGCCGGAGAGTTCGCAAAATCAAAGGTGTGTGAAGTCCGCTAAGCCGCACTTGGCCGGCGTGGTGGATTAGGGCCTTAACCTTCTCATTCTGAGAAGAGACTCGTGCTCAATAGTGGGCCATGATGGTTGAGATGACCATGATGAACAGGATTATCAAATATTTCAATGATGGCCTTACAGAAACATCAGACTCAACGAAATTTAAAAAACTAATTAAGTTTTATCAGTGTGATCTCCTTATCATTGAATCTAGTTCTACAATTGTGACACTAATGAACGTAGCGACTGCGTAACGAAATTTAATTTTTAATGTTCGACTGGACCAAGCCTGGGTCACATGATTTCACAAAACTGAAGCGTAAGTTCATTTCTCATTGTAACGGCAATTACCATAGTTAATTGATTTTATTTTACATACCACCACGGCTCTCGGCAGCAGACGCAGCAGTTCTCCCGGCAGACGCAGTGTGGACAGTCGACATTAGACGTACCTACTTGTATCATGAAACTGATCATATTTTGTACCATTTATTTGTATTACTGTAAGTTTGTATTAATTTTTATTTTGTTATATTACATACTTACTTAACAAAATAAACTACTTGGCCTAACTGAAATATTTTTGTAATTTATTTGTCAATTATAATTTTACAGGTATAATTATAATTTATCTCAATCCTCAGGGGTAGCAACGCATTTGCGGCCGAATTAGAACGGAACACATACTAACAATTACTGGACTTACGTACATTAATTAATATAGCAGTACTATCATTTATCCCTCTCTGCACAATTTTATTAACAAACTGACTAATATTATAACACCATCTACTAACTGGACTTACTGGACTAACCATCCTAGTCCCTAAACTGAATCGCAGCGCAAGGGCGATGCAGCTGCATCAAGCTGCATGCTCATTTAATTAAATAGGTACATACTTATGTAGTTACATACTTGATATTCATAGACTAGGTGGAGTGGAGATACTAAGACTGCAGTCGCCACTTGGTCAATGTAGATACTTACCAAAACAGCCGAATCCCTTTGGCTCTGATTGTCTTACGATACTAAGTATGAAGTTGTAGGTAAACTTGTCTAACTTTGTGATTTAAAAACCTCGTTAGTTCTACTTCCTTGTCCCCAGCGTCATGGCGCGCTCTCGCGGTATTCGAGGATAAGAAGAGGTACGAGAAGATGACCTTCGACCTGGTGCTGCGCGGCTCCTGGATGCTGGACCACTGCACCCGCGACCTCTTGAACTGCTACGAGATCGTAAAGTCTGTGCTCGTTTTGTTTTGTAGTTGTAAGTCATCCATGGAGTTTTATAATATGCAACATTCTTGTTTTTAATACTTTGAGTTGGGATAAAAGTAACGATTTCTGGCCTCTCATCAGCGCTTGCAAGGGTTTTCAAACTTGGAAAAAAATACTTATTTTACGTAATATTATATTTTCTTTCATTCGCATAAGTAGAGTTCGAAAATTAATAATAATAATAATAATAATAATAATAATAATAACGCTTCACACTCAAAGCCCCACACTAGGATTCCCTGTGTCGTGGGTGCCTTGGACAACACACAAGACAAGGACACACACCCAGACCGAGAACGGAAATTTAAACTCATCATTCAAATTGCCGCCTCGCTGGGAATCGAACCCAGGACCCTCGGAACAGCGATCGGCGTGTTAACCATTGCGCCATTCGGGTCGTCATTGATAACAATGGGATTCTGATTGCTGGTATAGTAAACCCAACTTAAGATTGAAACGAAAGAGGCGCTGTCGGACGCATTTGACATTCATTTGACCAATCATTGCACACTAGTAACTGACAGATGAATGACCACAACGTACTTATGAATGACTTTTCGTTAGTTCCAATTTTTGCCATTTCAGAGATAAGTTGGGCGCACTGTACGTACATCGCATACTTAAAAATCCCAACTCTCTCCCACGTATGTCTCTCCCACTCTATGTAATAACACCTCTATGTAAAAAATCCATAACCATAGAGGCACAGATAGAAGGGTATTATAATAAAACCTATACCTATATTATGTGTGAAAACTTTGCCTGCCTGGACATATTTTTTTTATAACAAGACCTTGATTAAATGATAAAAAAAAATAAAAAAAATTTGATGGTCCTACACCAACTTTGACTTGATGACTTTGACTTGGCGGGTGAAGTTTAAACGAATTCCACGCGGGCGAAGCCTTCGGGCGGAAGCTAGTTAATAATATATCTCAATAACAAAAAAATTTTATTATAACAACGCTTGTCCCAGAAGCCAGCAATGTCTAGTATGTCTATAGTATACAGGTTGTCCGGCTTCGGTCTGTACAAACTTATAGGGCGTGTATTTTATTCATAAAATAACTCATACTACACGCCCTATAAGTTTGTACAGATCGAAGCCGAAGGACACCCTGTATATGTAGCGGGTGCAGTGTGGTGCAGCGTGGTACAGTGTGGTGTAGCGTGGTGGGGTGTTGCAGGGCTGACGTGATGTGCACGCAAGGCAAGTACTTCTCGTCGGCGTGCGCCGTGCAGCGCGACTACTGCCATCTGCAGTGGGGCATGCGCGACGGTCAGTACCAACATTGATCTTTTTGTAAACGTACATTTTAAACAATAAGGATAACATTAATCCATTGATTAAATAATTAATGTCGTCAATCACGACAAGACTGGGTTAAACATAAATTGGTACCTAACTGTAATTGCCCAGCAGTAGAACATTAGTTATGTTCCTCAGAATTATCTGTGATGTATCGTCGTAACTTCAATATACCTAGTACTTTTTAAAATGATGTAAAAAATATTTAAAAATATTATAATTGTATCAGGTGATTATTTGTATCAATGTTTAACGTATCCCAATTTTTCCAGCATTTTTAGGGTTCCGTACCCAAAGGGTAAAACGGACCCTATTACTGAGACTTCGCTGTCCGCCCGTCCGTCCGTCCGTCTGTCACCAGGCTGTATCTCATGAACCGTAATAGTTACACAGCTGAAATTTTCACAGATGATGTATTTCTGTTGCCGCTACAACAACAAATACTAAAAAACAGAATAAAATAAACATTTAAGTTAATAAATAATATTTTCGACGCCTCAGCGATATTAGTTACCTTACGGTCGAAGAGATGGCGTTACTTGTGGCTAATATGTAGTCCATGCTTTTAGTTACCAGTCGGTCCAAGAGATGGCGTTGCTTGTGGCTTATATGTGGCTACAAAAAACTAAAATATTTAAGTGAGGCTTTCATACAACAGACCAGATTTTTTGGCGTTTTTATACATAACGGTACGGAACCCTTCGTGCGCGAGTCCAACTCGCACTTGGCCGGTTTTTTATTTTGTAAACAATATGAGCATCTTTCAATCAATATTATCAGCTTATTGTAGAGTGTAGCTGGCTGTAGAGTGCTGTGTGTGTGTGTTGTGTTGCAGACCACGAGCACACGTACCAGTTGTACGAGAGTATGTGCCTCGACAACACCTACGAGTACATCACGCGCCGCGCCGCGCGCCGCCTGCGCCTGCCCCGACTTCCCCCACCAACCCATCGCAATAACAACACACTCGTTGGAAATGCACTTTTTATTACTTCAAAAGCATCGTAGTCTTCACGTTAAAATCACTGATGAATTGCTCTCGTGCCTCCTTGGGTCGCATACTCTACGCTAGTTACAGTTACATGTAGATAAATAATGAAATACATACGTTTAACAATCTGGCGCCGGGACCAGTTAGACACCATTTCGAAAGCGACCGCTCTGTATACATCATATAGAATAGCGTTATTTATTACAAAATAAACTTTATATACATCTAGTTACACTTCAATATGAATAATTTAAATGTTCCGATCAGAGAGCGAGGCTGGAAGCCCCGCCTCCCCCTCCCTTTTCCCTTGCACGTGGCGACGTAATCTAGAACATGAGGGAATTCCTCGGCCGATAGGATAATAAATACACACTTAAACATCGCAAATTGAATACAATAGTGACTCTATGTCAATAAACAAATATTTCAAGGTTTGGGGACACGTATTTATATCAGTACATACACAGCCAGCCGCGTATGACAGTGGTAAATGGTGACGTCACCCAATATGGTTTTGTTTTCCAAAGGGTTTCTGTTGCTGCTTTGCCAAATATAGACGTACATTTAACTCAATATTTAATCGTCCTTAGTGACAAAGTTGAAGTTTTGACAGAGCGTCACTATGTTTTCAAGTTGCGACATTTCGAGCCGTCCGTCGCCGCGGATTACAAGGCTGTTAGGGTCGATTCAGACATATCAGTGAAGTCTCAGTTCCGACACAGTACCGGCAAATCTTTCATACATTCTCGGCATTGTCAGCACTGACACTGAGAAGTGTCAGTGCTATTAGTATAGTGCGCCCAACTTATCTCTGAAATGGCAAAAATTGGAACTAACGAAAAGTCATTCAACGTAGTTAACGTTGTGGTCATTCATCTGTCAGTTACTAGCGTGCAATGATTGGTCAAATGAATGTCAAATGCGTCCGACAGCGCCTCTTTCGTTTCAATCTTAAGTTGGGTTTACTATATGAAAGATTTGCCGGTACTGTGACGGAACGGTGACTTCACTGATATGTCTGAATCGACCCTTATACACTTAAATGATGGTAGTTCCTCTACGTATTGCTGGCGCCAATCTTTATGGCCGCTCTGAAGTGTGCGCTGCGTCCCGCGTATTGCGTAATTTTTGACATCACTAGCGCCATGTTCAGAGAGGCCGTAAAGTTTGGCGCGGGCCGTACGATATCCTACAGAGTCTATTGACGTAAATGTACAAATACAAGGTCGGAAGGGGCCAGGGGTCCTTAGCAATTGGAAGTAATGGTAACAAGTCAGGCAATCGTCCGGCGTTCCCCCTCCCCACGTCCCACCCCCCCTTCCCTCTAAAGCGTCCATGTCATTAAGCTCGGAAGCCAAAATGTACTTACCGTGATAACAGTCCTACATGCTTATATTTTATTTACATTTAAAATCAGAGATAACGGTAACCAGAGATCGGTAGAGATGATCAGCTAGTTCGATATGACGGTTATTTTTGTTGTTGTTCTGTCTGTGGGTAAGTACACTTTGGCGTCAGCGACAATATTCAAAACTACCTTTCTAGAATAAAATTAAAAACAATGACGTAATCACAACACGACGTCCCGCTCTGGCCTGCAGCCCTCCACAGAAGGTCGAGGGTGCAAGCCGGCGTGACGTCACCACGCATGCCCGTACGCACGCGCGCAAGCAAACACACACACAGTCGTATTAGGAACATAAACTCGCTCCCTCCGCCCCCCGCTGAGTCCCCGAGCCTACTGTTACTAATATTGGAGCCAGTTTATAATGAAGAACAGTACCCCGGCAAGACATAATGCACATCGGTATCCAGAAAGAGATAATCGGTTAGTTACGGCTTTGTACAGCGTTCTCTCTCGCACATTGCACTGATAGTGCAACATTTAAGAGCTGATAAAGCACCTTATCAAGTACTTTTATAATAATAATATTATTGATGTTCCATTGAAGGTATTAACAACGCTTTATATTTATTTATGAGTGAACGCGACCGTCTTCTACCACATTCGAAAGAAAAGTGACAAGTCAGCGGTAAGTACTGTGTAGTAAGGACAACGCTCTACAAAGCCGAACTAACCGATTGTCTCTTTCTGAATACCGATGTGCATTATTTCTTGCCGGGTACTGTACTTCCATTCCGCGGGGGGCGGGGCGAGAGGCGCGGGGGCAGGGGGGGCGACCAGCGACGTCCCCGCACCAAGCATCCTCTACGGTATATTTGGTTCTCCCCACGCACACACACACACACACACACACACACACACCCCTACACACGCGTACGCACGCACACCCGCAACATACAAGGCGCGACGGACGCGTGCGGCCGCCCGCGCGGACATCTCCTTACAAATGGACGCTGTATTATACCCATTTATGGTAAAATCGTTTTTGTTGATGCTAATGGTCCCATGCAGTGTATCGAGAACCTTGAGATGTCACAAACCAGCGGCCGCCGCGCGGCTCCGCGTACCGTCAGCAAAAACACGAGGAAAATCACACCGCATACCTAGCTTAATATATTACGTGAAAAGTTTTTATAATATCATCAATATATTACTATGATTAAATTAATAAAGTGGCCGGCTCGAGCGGCGTCTACTTAGGCATTACACATACACAGTGTACAATTATGCAAAACATTGCCAACATTTACGCCGGGGAGGGAGAATGCTGTCACGCCCAATGTCTTCCTATCGCAGAACCTGTTGACAAAATTTTCCCTCCTCGGCTTTACATTTATTCACAATAAAATCTGCTCCTTATCCGTAACGTACATCTACACGTAAACAAATAAAAAGTAATGAATAAATAATTCCGAAGGGCCCCGCCGCCTTCCCGCGGGAAGATAATTATAATCGATAATAAACATCACTCTAGTTCAACATTCAATAATAGAATCGAGTCGCCGGTCGGTCGACCGCGACGATATTAATAAAATATGCTTAAAAATAAAATATAAACTTGCCGAGTACCACCGTACTATTAGAATGACTGCGTACACTAAGCCGAGTTGGAGGCAAAACTACCGGGAGCGCCCGCGCCCGCGAGCACGTTACACAGTTGCGTACGATACGTAGCCGATTGTATTACAGTACGTACGATACGTAGCCGATTGTATTACAGTACGTACGATACGTAGCCGATTGTATTACAGTACGTACGATACGTAGCCGATTGTATTACAGTACGTACGATACGTAGCCGATTGTATTACAGTACGTACGATACGTAGCCGATTGTATTACAGTACGTACGATACGTAGCCGATTGATTGTACTACGGTACAACGACACAAGACGACCAATAGTCGCGATGCAGCTGCCTTACAGTACGCTCTATAGTACGTGCTATACGTCCGTGAAAATGTCGATGCGGGCGCGGGCCCTGAACTGTCAAACGCTCAATGTTATATCGCGGCGAGGGCTCTCCTTGTGTGGCCGCGCGTTAGGGCACGTTCAGAAGAGGCGCGCGCGCCGCTTGAGCTCGTTGCGGCGCCACTGCGGCAGGCGGTAGAAGTCGGCGCGCGTCGCCTGCAGGATCGCCTCGAACTCCGCGTCCGACAGGTGGCGCTGCGAACACACAAAGTATTTTTACTATTTCAGTTCCAATAATCCTGCTGCATCTATAAGTTTGTGACAACTATTTCCCCGCAACCTTTTAATAATAATACAACCAAAAGAGGGACTTAGTTTAAGCTAAGAGTCACAGCACGCAACAACCACCACATTTTATTGGTTCTTCGAGCCGTATATGAACCAGTGATTTTTGGGTTTATAGTCCAAAATGGACTTTCTTTACCCACAACGCATGGGGCAACCTTTTGATGACGATGTTTAGTGTCGGCGACGTCCCCTTCAACTCTTCCTATCAGCCGCCACCTTTATCTTTTATATTGTCTCTCATATGATCCATGAACCCTCATGAGCTCTGTCAACCTCATTTACCTCGCCTCCCCACATCCCCTCCCACAGAATAGCCACACACAATCCGTCGCACTCACCTCTAGGTTGAGCCGGTCGACGTCGGGCGGCAGGCGGTAGTTGGTGATGAGCAGCAGGTGGTAGGGGTACAGCTTGGCAGGCTCGTGCAGCAGGTGCCCGGTGGCCATGTTGGGCAGCGAGCGGCGCACGCCCCCACTACCCGCCATACCGCCCCCCGCGCCCCCCGCGCCCCCCGCGCCGACCATGGCGCCCGCCGCCGCGCTGCCGCCGCGCACGATCACGCCGCCCTCCGTTGTCTGGGGAAACAAACGCAATATGGATGACGAAACGAATTGTCTTATCGTATAAAATGTGTACCTAACCAATTTGTGGTAATATTCGAGTACCGAGACTAATACTATTGTAACCTATTTTAATCATAGAGAATGAAATGAAATAAATTTAAAACGTTGTAAATGCTCATTATCACATGACCTCAAACGACTATGACGTCACGAATCGCTAAGTTGTCAGTAACAGCCATTAACAGATGATTAATTTCAATACTCTTTGACAAGTCGCGGATGACAACTAGCGGTTTATAACGTCAATCCAATCCAGTGTAATATCTATGTATAAAAGACACAATTGATTGCCTATTGCCCACTTTCCATTCTGTCGTCAGTAGCACAAATTATTTTTTTAAAATAACTACCTAAACATAAATAGAACTTTGTTGATATCATAAAAATTCAACAAAATACTCACCACAGCACTTCTATCCACGTCTGTGATGGAACCGGCAGAAACTGAAAATATACAACATCATTACATTACATCATTAACCTGCTCATCGCATACATCACGTATCGCGTATTAGCGTTGAATGCAGGTTGAATGTGTGTGATGCTATCAACAACAAAACATAATAGTTTTGGGGAGGCAATCGATGGGACAAATGGAACACAACTTCCTACGCGATGATTCTACGAGGGAGGCGGACAGCGCAGGGTGTCGCGGCTAGCGGAGCGTAGCACAAATGTGGCGTCACTCGATAAATGATAACAATAATAATACAATGACAAGTAGTGACGTCGGTGCTCTAATGTACGATAAAAAGGATGGATATCAAAGTAGTAATCAAATCGTATGCAAGCTTATCGAGGTGTCATATGCCGTGTCTCGCTCGCACGCAGGCGAGTTCCGTACGTCTGTCTCTGTCGCAAGCGGCGCTACTTACTGCAGAGGTCCGTCCGCACTGCGCGCACAAATAACAACGTTTCACATCAGTGTCAGAGGTAGGGTCATGTCCACATTGGAAATATATTTAGTCACGTTTCACGTTACGCACGTGTTGCATTAATTTTAACAATCATTTCAGAATGGTGATTAGATACTGAATTAAAAACTATAAGATACAAGATAGTTTTGGTATACTTTCTAATCACTCTGTACTTCAGACATCCTTGTCATTTAGATATTCCTTTACATTATAGTATAATTTGCCTACAAAAAGTGCTTGCATGTTATGATAAATCAGATTACATTGACTTGACTAGACTGTCCATAGTATGAAAAGTATTGTCAAGGTTAATATCTAAATAAATATACTGTAAACTGTAAGTACATAGGTTTCTATGAGTATTTACTCATGTAAATTATGATACTAATTACTATACATCTGTTTTGGAACAAACGTATGAGAGGTAGTAATAATAGTAACAAACAGGAGTCGGGGCGACACGGTCACACTCTGGTACTAACAGAATCTACTGCTAAGTAACAATATCTAGATAACTTTAACTTTATTAAAGTCTACAATGGACATTCATACTTTCCTATACTATAAGAACATTTTTAATGCAATTAAAAACACTAAAACTATAGAATTTAACTAAAACTATTCTCACAATCTCTTCTTTTCAACCATTGCTTCGAAGTAAGTCGGAAATTTATTCGTGGTTAATTTTTCACCATAGTACAGTAAAGTACTGATGGTAGGTGGTAGATGATAGGATGGTAGATGGTACTCACTGTCTGACTTGCCGCTGCTGAAGTCGGTGCTGTGCGTCTTGTCGCCGAGCCCGCTGAACGTGAAGTCGCCCTGCAATAGTGCGTCGTTGTGGTCACCGCCTTACACGTTTACATAACGTTCAAACTAAGGTAACAACGAGGCTACACTGCATCCTCAAGTGAATTCGTTTTAATTCCATTGCTGTGATTTAACTACATTGCAGATTGTAAGAATTTTAATTTAAATTGTACTTAGATCGTATTAGACTACTGATCCTTGAGAGAACAAGGCGAGGCAGCGACGCATAGAAACAAGCCTCGGCAGAACCTCTGGAAGGAACTACTATTCTTTATGAAACCTATTTATTGATCAGAACATTCGATATGGCAAAACATGCGTAGTAAGATTACTTCATATTGATTCTCAAACTACTGCCATTTCAAAAGTATTTTTTTTATAAAACAGTTTTCACGAAGTTCTGAATAGAATTTCCATTAAATACACATTTACCTACTAGTAATGTCACCTACAATCCAATTAATTATCATTTGCTACGTTATTAGATATATTTATACATTTTGCTTGCTTAATTAGTGCAAACATCTTTATCATAGACATATTTTTCAATATCTTATGACATTCATAAACATAGAAAAAATATATTTTTCAAAATAAAAATAATTAAAGAGCGCTCGAGCGGGTGACGCCACGTGTCTTGTATCCTACATAATTATAGAACTTGCCCGCCAGTAATAATTACTTATGCGTTGCGAAGGTAGGTATCAATTTACTATTAACAGTCAACTTCTAAGTGACTTCACCCACCCCGCTCTGTACCACGGATCAGTACTGGATGAACGACGCAGTTACGTTTTCTGTTACAAGTTGCAAGACGCAACGATTGCGCGTTCAAATATTCATACGTTTTCAACCGCATTGTCATGACAACGGCGGCTATTGCACTCAATAATGTTATGACCGTAGCCAGCTCCTTTTACAGGGGGAAGGGGGGATTTTTAAAAGGCATAATAATCATAGATACTCTATTCGGAGTCCAAATTGAAGCAGTTGCCCCCCCCCCCTTTGTACGCTCATCAATACAGTACAGACCCGTGCGCGTACACCCTCGGCATCAAGTGCGGCGATACTCACGGCGGTGCTGGAGGAGAAGGTGTGGGACCTGGCGGCGAGCCCGTACCCGGGGCGCGGCGCGGCGCGCAGCGACGACACCACTGCAACACCGCGCTCACTCACCTGGCTGCCCCGCTCTACCCTACTACCCGCACTACACGCCACACCCCCTACCGAATGGTTCCTACCAAGCGTCCTAGCCTAACCCTGTCTTCGTTTGAAATATACAAGTAGCCTTGGGCTATAGAGAAGACCTATTTCATTCTAACTGGTCTCGGTGAGACGCGGAACCTATAACAGTCAATGTAATTTTCTATTTCCATATAATTTAAAACCAAACAAATAATGAACGTAAAATTTGAATTCGACATTTTTATATATCTACTTACCACGTGGGGATTTAATGCAAACCATAAAACTTACTCGGAAGGCACGATGACAATACTTCACTTCGTACTCGCGACTAACAGAAAAAGCATGCCAGTACTTACTCGCAGCAGACAAGCGGGCGACACGACGCACACGATTATTAAATAGTCGACCCCTGAACCTGTTAGGTACTTGAGAGCTCGGGATTCGGTGGAGGTACGGTTTTAAGTAGATAAATTTAATATAACATTACAGTTCAAGTAAGAATGGTTGAGTGAGTTCCGAAGTTTATATGTAATTGGCTCGAAGGACCAAAAATCAATGGCCTTCAAGTGTGAGCCCGACGTCCACCGGGACCGCTACAGGATCATACGAACGCGCACGTACCTTGTCACACGACGCTTGAATTAAATCAGTCAAGAAAAATACTTCAAATTCGATTCTACATTTTGTAAGATATTATTATTTGTTTCTTTATTCCATGAAGTTAATGAACGCTAACTTTAAGCATAGAGATCACTCAACTTACCCAACCTTATATACCTACTGAGCAGGTGTAGAAACTTTTGTAGTTCCTCTGTTGATGGTGCTGCATAGTTATGACGTCAACACGTAGACATCCATATTCAGCGCAGGCTGTCCGTTAACCTCAGTAACATGGAGTCGAGCCCGAAGCCAACACAGTTGTAGTGAGCGGACGCTTGTACCGGGCGATCCTTAACCTCGGTAACATGCAGCCAAGTCCGCAGCGCGCGGTAGCGAGGCGGTATCGAGGCGGTATCGAGGCGGTACTCACGTTGCAGGCGCGGTGTCCGCCCGCGGGCAGCGTGCTCGAGCGCAGCCCGTAGCCCGGCCGCGGCGCCGCCAGCGACGCTGCGCCACACACACACTGTACCCTCCCCCGCCCGACACATACACACACACACACACACACGGCCGCCCGACATTCGGGCTAGTGGCTCACTGACAAATAAGCGAGTACTATGGGCTATGTTCCCGCTCAAGAAACACAATAGATATACATTCCATGTAAACCAAAAGAGATGCATGTTTGTATAACTAATCGCTTTAATAGCCGACGATGGGACAACTGCCAAATATATGCATCTTTTTTGTTTACACGGATTGTATATTAGATACAGAATAGATTCTATTGTTCGTTTTGTGTACGAGAAAATATCCGAAAGTTACTCGCTTACTCGCCAGCGATGAAAAAACTGCCTTCGTCTATGGGAGATCGCCAAGGGCTACTTCTTCTAGCGATACTGTACGACAGCACCGCCATTTGTAGCTCGCAGTAGTAGCGTTACAATGGTGGTTGCGTGGGCAACTATGTCTCGACCGTGTAGCGATTATATCGCTGCAGCCTCGGCGACCTCCCTTCCGGGCGAAGCACTGAACTTGGCGCAGCTCCCTACCGCCGGCGGCCGTGTCCGTGCGTGACGTTGCACGCTCACACTTACTTGCCGATCGTTGTCAACAACTAGGAGAATAATCGAAGCCGGCATAGCAAAAAATTTTATTGTACTTTTCAATATTATTTCTAAATATTATTCTAAAATGCTGCTTCGATTCTACCTCATAGTAATTTTTAAAACGGGCGGCGCGCGGCACCTGCCGTGTGAGGTGTTCCCGTGTAGAACGGGGTTAATGGTATCATGATGGTTCAGTCATAGCAAACTCAAATACACTTTATCAAATAGCTACTGACTGGCTACCGGCTTGCTACCGGCTGGCCACCGTTCCCCACGAGAATGCCTCACACAGCGGTTGCCTCTAGGGCGCTGCTCTGAACAAGGTCCCAATTATATTAAGTGATACAGAGTCTCATCATATTCACCAACGAATAGTATATCGAAATAATGAAAGTAGCCCATATTTTTCCAGAACAACCTCCTTGTCGGACGTCAAAGAAACAAGTTCTATCGTTCGTTCAATACTGATGTTACATTCAGTAACGGTATAACGAACACGTAGCGGTGGTGACGTCACGCGACCACCCCACGACAATACACATGCGGAGACACTGAGCGGCAACACAAATGTAACATAAACATCGATACAATAATTATATTTTGCGAACAAAACTTAACAATAAATATTTAATTAAATAATATTAAAGTATATAATAGTGTATTCGGGTGAGTTATGAGGGTGAGTAGTGAGGGTGATATTATATTTTAAATGATTGTATGAAAATGACAGATGAGAGTAATGATGAATCGTTGATGTGTCCGGGGAGCATTTGATCATGTTGATTGCATTAAACCAAAATGGAAGCCATGCAGGGTTTGTTAGAGAGGTGCAAAAGAACAAGCCAATTACATAATAATATTTCATATAGTACGTAGACAAAGCCTTAAGCGTCACACTATACACCGACACGACACTGACACGTCCAAACAACTTAATTTATTACAAAACATCTTACTGCCGACCGCGGTGGCCACACGGCAGCCACTCGGCGACCACACGGCGGCCACTACCAATACACTACCGCAACATGCCGAGCACGCTAAATGACCAAATTCCGTCAGTCGTGTATTGTCTACAGTTAAAGTATATAATTGTAAATTCAAACTATAATTCACTTATTTATTTGATTACAGCAAACGCTTTTTTGCTCCTTGTATCACTGATATACGTACATTTTAAAATTAAGGGAAAGAAATTACCACATCGTAATCGATTCCTTTTGATCAGGGCAATTATCTTTATCGAATCATATATATTTATATTTATCGAATCATTGATGTCATCTATTTAAAATTTACATTCCAATTAAAAATTATTAAAATTTTAGCTGTTTTGTAACCACATACACGATCATTACCTACTTCGCGTTCTACAACTTTCCGGAATACGATTTATTCAAGATTAAGTTCGAATTTTTATATTTAATCAAATGACATTTTACTGAATTAAATATATACGAGGGGAGGCGATCAATGAGCGTGCTCGCACAACTGGACGGCAACATCCGCGGCTCTACAGCGACCACTACCAACGTACAACTCGACTACATCAAAATAATTTAGATACTTACGTCAATGTATTGCCAATACGATCCGATCCATACGACGACCGTGTATGCGCGCGGCCGCGTCGCCGCCGCGTGTGTACCGACTTATTACCGCTGCCTACCGTCACTCACATCGGGCAGTGCGATACTTGTACTATACTTATTTTATTGTATCAATTCTTATTTGTATCTGTGTTGACGTGTTAGTGCAGAGCTTCTTTTTGAATATCGATTTCTTTTCTCCTGTCATGCAACCAATTCGTGGATAATCCTACAACCTAACCGAAATTGAATTATGTCCATGGCCCGTGTTGTCCTATCAGCCTCGTCTGGTTTCAGATAGGTACATTATGACATAATAAATCGATACACACACATTACATTTTACACAGCGTACGTTGCGCGTGAGACTCGCACCAATATGAAATGAAAGACAAAGCGTAGATACATGGCGGTGTGGCGTACTGCGCAGCTGACACATTATAAATGTATATATACTGATGACGTTCAAGAAGCGAAATAATAAAGTGACTTGTGGTACTAAGAGGTAGGACTCACCATCGCTTACATAATACGACCGTACTGTAAGAGAGGGGTTCGGTTAGTGAATGCATCTAGGCTCTGTCCTTCATACGTCTCTTACACAGATATCGATGAACTTATAACCTTATTCAACACGTCACAAGATAAGTCTTGGGACGTGTCTTTACATCGATCGATCCCATGGTTATACTCGTATATTCGCCTACTCTTTACTTTTTAAGTACATGACCAATTCGTGATGCAGACTGCCCTGCAAGGTATAGTAGGATACCCTATTCCAATAAGTCTATTAAATGTATCTAGTAGAACAAATAAACCCTTTACTCCACTAAATAAATTAAAAATAAATAAATCTTCCATTTTCCCCGTTATTACAAATCCTTCCACTAGATGAGTTAATTTTGATGCTCCTAGTCCTACGCTACGGCTGCTACGAACAGACAGAGCTGTGTAACCGAAACAAGCTTCTCTTTAGAACGTTGTCTACTACAGCTCTAGCCGTATTCGTTGCTACGTACATAAAATGTTAGCAGAACTGTTCTTTTAATATACAGGGGGGTGTGCACGTTAGTGCGGGGGAGGGGGTGGGCGGCCCTGTTAGTGCGGGCGCGGGATGATCCGTCCGTTGCAAACCCAACCACCATTGATATAAGTTTCGAATAAACGTGTGTAAAGTCATAAGACACTCCTATCAAACGTGGAACCATTCCACGGTTGGAGGTGAGTGGCGGTAGCTTACTGACGGATCATTACGAGCGGGTGGCAGATAGTCCATACAAACTAACCGTCGAGCCGTCCGATATCAGGCGCTCGGCGGGTAGTTTAATATTAGTGGTACCGACTGAACTTCCAATTCGTTAATAACAAAATTTTGAGTGACATAAAGTTGATAACAGTAGAAAATAACAAACTTTTTTCATTACAACTTTAGTAACTTCGATCATGCTTTATGTCACTTGTACACAGTATAATTATTATAGTTAACCAGTTTGGAGATAGTGCGTGGCGTGGGTAGAGATGATGATGGTTAATACTGAGCTGCGAGTGAAAATTGTAATGATGCATGTACCTATGTTAATTATATATAGATTTCAACAATTGATGACTTCATAGTTGCATTAATTATCACTTGCTTCCGGGAAAGAAGACATGATTGAGATCCTTTTCCTTCGTTACATGTGTGAAATCTGCCAATCCGACATGGTTTTACTAAAATTTCAAAACCTCTCACAGGTAATAGGAAGTTCATTGAATTTCGCGATGAAAAAATTTAACTGAGCTACCTCGTAGCTTCTGTTCCCAAATAAAAGTTTTTATTATTCTAGACAATGTGTAAGGTGCGTTATTATGTGCACAGTCCCTTATTCCGACCGCCACCGTTACCGATGATAACAATGACAATGATGACGATGACGATGATCGCAGCAGATGTGTGGGTACATACCGTTGTATGTGGGTATGTGCACGAGGTCGGGGCGGTCGAGCGCGCGCGGGTGGTCGAGGCTGCGCGACGGCGACGCGCCCACCGGCGAGCTGTAGCGCAGCCGCGGCGCCGCCTCGCGCGCCGCCGACGGCGTCCTGCACACGGACAGACACACAGACATACAGACATACAGTAAACTCTCTAATGTATAGTGTATAGTGTAATGTTACGTCGTTTTGTTTTTAACGACCTTGCGAATGATTGCTTCAGGTAGAGCAGTACCTAAATTAATAATTTATTCTACTGTATTAATTCTGTATTCAAGTAACTATAAGACAAAAGGCAATGCTGTTTCCCTGCATAATTTTCGGCTGACGACGCATTTGAGATGGTTTTAAGTGTCACTAATATCGACTATCAACTATCTTGACTACTTACCATCCATACTACCGTCCTACCATACCATGGTGGCTCGTCTTCCAGCTTTTTACTTTAAAAGCAAAGAATATTACAACAGATACAAATAAAAATTATCCATAAAACTTTGTACTTGGTCCTTCAAGCCGACCCAACCCGCAACGTACCTGCTCGCGTTCCTCGGGTCCAGGTTCTGCCGTTTCCACTGCTGTAATTTCTCACGTTCTTTTACTTCCTTCAAGAACACCTGAAATCGAAAACATACAGAGTAAGAACAACAATTGAGTCGTTTTTTTGGTAAAGATACATGCTTTACAATGAAAAATTTTTTGTGCAGTGCTTTAATTTTACCTTAATGAGGGTCGCCGTTTTTGTGCTCACCAGTTGGCGCCACCGTCGAGGTGAGGTCTTGCTGTCAAAGCCCGCCCATACATAAGCAGTGACAAATGAAATTCAGACAAGCGAAAAGTGACAGATAGACCTCCCTTTTCACTAGCGCCTCTAGCGGAAAATTCACACGCGGTTACCCTCATTGAATACTTAAATATGTATATAAAAACGTGAGTGTGTGTATGTCTGCCTGTGTGTCTGTGGATGTGTGCGTGTACCTGCGCGATGCCGGTGTCGATCTTGGCGAGCTCCTGCTCCTCGCGCCGCAGCCGCGCGTCGCCGTTGGTGTGTCTGTCTGTCTGTCTGTATGTGTGTACCTGCGCGATGCCGGTGTCGATCTTGGCGAGCTCCTGCTCCTCGCGCCGCAGCCGCGCGTCGCCGTTGGTGTGTGTGTGTGTGTGTGTGTGTGTGTGTGTGTATGTGTGTACCTGCGCGATGCCGGTGTCGATCTTGGCGAGCTCCTGCTCCTCGCGCCGCAGCCGCGCGTCGCCGTTGGTGTGTGTGTGTGTGTGTATGTGTGCGTGTACCTGCGCGATGCCGGTGTCGATCTTGGCGAGCTCCTGCTCCTCGCGCCGCAGCCGCGCGTCGCCGTTGGTGTGTGTGTGTGTGTATGTATGTGTGCGGGTACCTGCGCGATGCCGGTGTCGATCTTGGCGAGCTCCTGCTCCTCGCGCCGCAGCCGCGCGTCGCCGTTGGTGTGTGTGTGTGTGTATGTATGTATGTACCTGCGCGATGCCGGTGTCGATCTTGGCGAGCTCCTGCTCCTCGCGCCGCAGCCGCGCGTCGCCGTTGGTGTGTGTGTGTGTGTATGTATGTATGTACCTGCGCGATGCCGGTGTCGATCTTGGCGAGCTCCTGCTCCTCGCGCCGCAGCCGCGCGTCGCCGTTGGTGTGTGTGTGTGTGTGTGTGTATGTGTGCGTGTACCTGCGCGATGCCGGTGTCGATCTTGGCGAGCTCCTGCTCCTCGCGCCGCAGCCGCGCGTCGCCGTTGGTGTGTGTGTGTGTGTATGTATGTATGTACCTGCGCGATGCCGGTGTCGATCTTGGCGAGCTCCTGCTCCTCGCGCCGCAGCCGCGCGTCGCCGTTGGTGTGTGTGTGTGTGTATGTATGTATGTACCTGCGCGATGCCGGTGTCGATCTTGGCGAGCTCCTGCTCCTCGCGCCGCAGCCGCGCGTCGCCGTTGGTGTGTGTGTGTGTGTGTGTGTGTGTGTATGTGTGCGGGTACCTGCGCGATGCCGGTGTCGATCTTGGCGAGCTCCTGCTCCTCGCGCCACAGCCGCGCGTCGCCGTTGGTGTGTGTGTGTGTGTATGTATGTATGTACCTGCGCGATGCCGGTGTCGATCTTGGCGAGCTCCTGCTCCTCGCGCCGCAGCCGCGCGTCGCCGTTGGTGTGTGTGTGTGTGTGTGTGTGTGTATGTGTGCGGGTACCTGCGCGATGCCGGTGTCGATCTTGGCGAGCTCCTGCTCCTCGCGCCGCAGCCGCGCGTCGCCGTTGGTGTGTGTGTGTGTGTGTGTGTGTGTATGTGTGCGGGTACCTGCGCGATGCCGGTGTCGATCTTGGCGAGCTCCTGCTCCTCGCGCCGCAGCCGCGCGTCGCCGTTGGTGTGTGTGTGTGTGTGTGTGTGTGTATGTGTGCGGGTACCTGCGCGATGCCGGTGTCGATCTTGGCGAGCTCCTGCTCCTCGCGCCGCAGCCGCGCGTCGCCGTTGACGGCGCCGTTGGCGCGCCCGTCGCGCTCGTCGTCGCTGTCCGGCACGCCCTTGTACGTGTCCGACCAGCGCCGCCGCCGCTCTGCAACATACATACACACACGTACATACACTCAGCTTGTCTCAGCTTAGGCCTTTCTCAAATTACGCTATATAGTAGCTACGCGACTCCGACGCAAACCACAGTTCGCCGACACTGACAATGTTCACTGACAGGACACGCATCGTAAACGCGTCGCCTGCATACTTGGACAACATCCTAGTCGTTTGCAAATAGCGTTGTCTGAGAAGAGCCATAGATGTTTACTAAGCAATACGTGTCTCAATAGTCAATTTAGATTTTAAACTAATTTAGATAGTAAACATTATGAAAATGTAATTATAATTTGTTTTGCAATACCTGGGTCAGTGTAGGGGTAGGGCGGCGCGGGGAAGTCGTCCCGCTCGATCTTCGGTTTGGTTCCCGGCGGGGGCTTGTACGCCGACGGATACGTAGACAGCTCTATCGGCTCCTGAAAATACACAGCAAATATCTCAATTTGATAAATTTAAAGTGACATTGATGACAGTGTATCGGTATTGGATCGTTACCTCGTTGTTCATGTGCGGCGACTTGGGGCGCGGCGTCTCGCTGCGGATGGAGTCCACCAGCGCGCGCATGCCGGGCCGCGAGCTGGCCTTGCTGCCGGGCCGCGAGCTCGCGCGCGTGCTCGCCGACGCTGCGACACATAGCGTTACATACTTTTATACATACTGTCGATGGTACTATGATGAATGGTATCGGGGAGCAGGATACGCAAAGACAATAAATTATGTCTAAGTAAAAACATTGTATATTGTTAAATTTTTTTTAAATATAAGTAGGTAATTTGATTTTGTGGTATTTGATTGATTTGTGTAATCACAAATAATATAATTATTATCAGAATTTTTAAACTTTCAGTACAATCTGTTTCTTTGTAATAAAGCAATAGCAGGCGCGGTCTGTAGTTGAATAAGTGATCGCCAGTGGCAAAAAAATCTTCAGTGTTCTTTCTCAGTCTCTCAGTAGAAGACCATTAATGGGTTGAAGACATGTATTATCAGTTATGAAACGCATTCGACACCACTGCCAATAACAATGTTAAAGGCATTAAGGCTGCTCCTTGTAGACCTAGCTTTAGGTTGTTGCAATAAAGATTTTTTTAAATAAATAAATGTAGGTGTTAGGCTCAGTACATACAGGGCGGGCGATGGAAGTGCGGCGAGGTGGGCGGGCGGTCGGCGGGCTGCACGCAGCGGCGCAGCGTGGCGCCGTCGCCCGCCAGGTACGAGTACGTGGTGATGCGGTGCGGCGAGCTCGCGCCCGAGCGGTCGCGCAGCGCCAGCCCCGGCGACACCGCGCGGTACCCGTACTGCACACATACACACACACGTTGTGACGTCACGCTCCGGACGGGACGTGCGGACGGACGCGGGTACGTACGGACGTGGGTACGTGCGGACGCGGGTACGTATAGACGTAACTATATGCGGACACACGCACGTAGGGACACGCGTACGTACAGATACGCATACGTACGGAGACGCGTACGTGCGGACGCGTATACGTACGGACACGTGTTCGTACGGACCCGCGTTCGTACGGAGCGGCCGCGTCGTAAATCACACGAGAAAACTCCGATAAGGGTACGCACACATTAAAGATTCCAACTGCACTACAATTTCAGCAGACATACGACTGTACTTATCGAACGCCGTCTATCTTCTGCCGAGTCCAGCAAAATATACTTTTAATATTGCCCAGCTTCTTCTCTACATGTAGAGTCAACCTGGATACATGGTGACCAGATTTATGATATAATCACAGTCAATAAGTTTCAAAAGATCAAAATTACAAGAACAATATACTTTCCACTTGACCAAGTTGTTTAATCTGAATACTCACCAACATGATATGGATTTAAAATGAATTACAACACTAGTTGACAGTAGAGACCTGTGGGCCGCGCCGGGCGGAGGCGAGCAATGGTTCGATTACAACAATAAATTTACTTTATATTAAACATTGCAATACCGCTGGGAGTGCGCCGTCAGCGGCCGTAACGCGACACCGCTTACAATCGACGCTCACTGAACTAAATTCAGCCATGTTTATAAACTGCTCCACGCTGTACAATACATTATTATTCTCTCCGCGTCAAATGAACTTTATTAACCTTAAGTACCTTTGTATAAAACTAAAAATGAACAGGCTAAATTGATCAGTCAAGGTACGTTTGTGTAAAGTATCGAGAACTGTGACGTCATGACATGAAGCGGCTACTGATGTGGACACACGACATGCTGGCCGATACACGAATACGACATCTATGAGCTACGCGACAAGGTCGCAATTACAACTGAGCACGAGCTTGTCAGTGTCGCTAATGAAACTTAATTTATGCCCTAGAACGAGCTATGTAAAAAATATCCGTAAAATTGAATTAGTCACACCATTTTTTTATTTTTAATGCAAAGGACTTAAAAATAATTTTGTTAATCGTCATTACCTCGTTCTAAGGTGGAAATTAAAAATAATAAAAATAAACATTTTGAACGAAATTGGAATACACTAAATGAATTCCTTGTATCATATTAATGTTAGGGCGAGAATGTTGTCAACATGAGACTATTTTTATTTACATCTTATTTACCCCTATCACAAAGAAAGTCTCTTATTCAAATTTCGTCCAAAAAAAGAAACTTAAAATAAAAAGGCAAAAACAAAAAAAGGGACGGACCTTCCTGGTCAAACTACTGTAGGGGCTGCAGTAGGAGCCGTTGACGCTCGGCGTGCGCGACCGCAGCGAGAACTGCCGACAAACGCACGTACAGCCGTCCCGCTCGCACGACACGCCGCCGCGCGCGTGCGAACGAGACGGCGCTCTGTGACCTAGCTACTGATTAAGAATGTCAGAGGCTGCCTTGCATGACTAACACAACAATGTGAGTATTGTGCAAATAATATTAAAAACTTTAAATTTAGCTTTCAAATTAATAAAATTTAAAATGTGTAACCCAGTCGGTGTTGTCCCTTGTTGCAAACGAAAGGGTCCTGGGTTCGATGTGAAAAAAAAACTCGGGTTATGGAAGGTACTTTATTTACATCTAAACTTTACTCATAAATCACAAAAGGCAGACTCCGAACAATGTATTTACCAAACACAAAATACTGACAAATAAATTAAACAGACTGCAAATGAAATAAAAACATCAATATCTACACAAAGACATGCAGCAGGGTGCACTACGGAATACCAGTTATAATGGCATACTGTGATACTAATTAAATGCCATTATGTTTACTGAAAAATGAACATTAGGGAATATGATAACTTATGCAAATGTCATGAAAATTGATTGACTTGTAAAATGTGTTTACTGTTCGTATCCTTTTCATTCATCAGGCGGCGGACGGTGGTATGCCCCACTACGTGAGTCGAAGCGAATCGCTTCGGTTTTAACCGATTGACAGTAACTATTGATATGCATCCTTTTGTATACGTAGGCGACTCTGTCGGATGCAGTCAGATACAGTCGGCCATCATCGGTGGGTCGATCAGGCGAGTGACAATCTTACCACCTTCAATGAATAATCCACAAATTTTTCGGATCGGCTTTAAACCAATTCCACTTCAAGGTTAAACCTCTTTTACTTTCTGTATCTGCTTGAGTGTGATTGCGTGTGTGTGTGTGTGTGTGTGTGTGTGTATGCAGTGTGTGTCAATGTCATCCATGAAGCGGCCCGTCTGCTCGTGTGTCTGCTTAATATACATATAAAAAGTGTGTGGGTGTATATACGTGTGTGTATGTGTGTGTGCGCGCGTGTGTGCGGGTGTGCGGGTGTGCGGGGGTGTGTCAGTGTGTGCGGGTGAGCGGGTACCTGAAGCTCGGAGGCGGCGCGGTCGAGCGCGAGCGGGTCGTGCGGCGCGGGCCCGCAGCGCGGGTGCCAGATGGCGGCGCCCTGCAGGAACATCTCCTCGCCGTCGCCGAACGGGTCGCTGTGTGTATGTGTGTGGGAGTGTGTGCGGCTGTGCGGGGGTGTGTCAGTGTGTGCGGGTGAGCGGGTACCTGCAGCTCGGAGGCGGCGCGGTCGAGCGCGAGCGGGTCGTGCGGCGCGGGCCCGCAGCGCGGGTGCCAGATGGCGGCGCCCTGCAGGAACATCTCCTCGCCGTCGCCGAACGGGTCGCTGTGTGTATGTGTGTGGGAGTGTGTGCGGCTGTGCGGGGGTGTGTCAGTGTGTGCGGGTGAGCGGGTACCTGCAGCTCGGAGGCGGCGCGGTCGAGCGCGAGCGGGTCGTGCGGCGCGGGCCCACAGCGCGGGTGCCAGATGGCGGCGCCCTGCAGGAACATCTCCTCGCCGTCGCCGAACGGGTCGCTGTGTGTATGTGTGTGGGAGTGTGTGCGGCTGTGCGGGGGTGTGTCAGTGTGTGCGGGTGAGCGGGTACCTGCAGCTCGGAGGCGGCGCGGTCGAGCGCGAGCGGGTCGTGCGGCGCGGGCCCGCAGCGCGGGTGCCAGATGGCGGCGCCCTGCAGGAACATCTCCTCGCCGTCGCCGAACGGGTCGCTGTGTGTATGTGTGTGGGAGTGTGTGCGGCTGTGCGGGGGTGTGTCAGTGTGTGCGGGTGAGCGGGTACCTGCAGCTCGGAGGCGGCGCGGTCGAGCGCGAGCGGGTCGTGCGGCGCGGGCCCGCAGCGCGGGTGCCAGATGGCGGCGCCCTGCAGGAACATCTCCTCGCCGTCGCCGAACGGGTCGCCGCACTTGCTGCAGCGCGCGCACGTCGGGTGGAAGTGGTGGTTCTCGCCCGCCTGCCAAACCATACACCATACTATACAGGTGCGCCATACATGTAGAAAATACGTGTGGCGACATCGCACAACGTCACACGGTGATGTCACCGAAGCCTGAAACGCGCTATCGCAGATTTCTACATCGCTGGCATATACATATACCACGCCTCGAGTACATTCACTCGGGGCCTCGGCCGCCCCCCAGGCATGACGTCTCGCCTGGCGGGAGATCTCCCTTTGCTAAAGGCGCATAGAGCTCGAGTGAGCACGGCCAACAAGAGGTAACACCAGACACGAGAAGTACGATTTGTATTTGACACAAATTGTCTAGCTACGTTCTTTGCTATCCTAGAAGAAACCTACGCAAAGAGAAACAGAACATTTTGTCCCTTCTTTACAGTCATTGGCATAAGTTGTGAGGGACAAGTTCTTCTGAGTGTGCGATATATTCTTGGTTACAATTCGTGGCTACAAAGGACCTCAACGATATTATGACGTTCAGCATTGAAACGGTCTAAAGTACTGGTTTCAATCAAAACCAGTATTTTAGATCATAGGTTCGAGAGAGATGTCAGAAACTGTCTCTACCTGTTGACTGAACCCTGGCTGGCTAGTACCACCTTCTTTTACAAGTCAGTCGCCAAAGGGCTCGTCGTGTTTTGGATGGTACTTCCAGAGCAAGTGCTTTTTTTGTTCCTTTTCCTTCTGTCTGAGCAGGCATCAGAAATGCCATTGCTTATGACCACTTACCATTAGACGGCTCGTCTGTTCGTTAGTCTTTTTTACATAAATTTCACATATATCGATGTGGATGTAGCAAAACGATTACGAGTTTATAAAGATGCAATCAGATACCGCCACGCGGCGGGCAGAGGTGACTGACGCGGCCGCAGAGATAACGGGCGCGACTTACATGTTACTCTACACAATACTTTGTAATAGTGACATCTTCGAAGGCTAGTGGATACCAATTAAAACTTGAAGTCATTTTATTACATACACATTACATTTAGTTACTAAGTAATGCCGGCAAAACATGCATCTTTTATTTTATTTATTGATTATTGATGTTGTTATCATGGCAATCCGGCTCGAAGGACCAAATGTATAGGGCACGTTAGCTGCAACTCCGAACAGATGTATAGACTAAAAACAGATTATTTGAATTTGTTTGGCACTATTCCTTTGCTTGATCAAGTTCTGGGCTATTTCGAGACATGTCTGGATAATTAAAATTAACATAATTCTTTCCGTTCACTGAAAATTTACGTATTATTCGATATACAGCATGCACTACATGAAAAGATTAACATCATAAACATAATCATTGTAAGTCAGTAACACGCTCGTAGCGATGACAATGGTATAACTCATAACTGCATCGCTACGAGCACTCAGTATGCGCGCGGCGTGCGTGCAACACTGGTCGCGCGCCCCGCGGGGCACGTGCCCCCGGGGTACCGCTATGTCGCGGTATGGATCAAGCCCAGCGTACGTACAGTTAGGTTATGAATAATGTTTTAACGAGCTGATACGATCTGCCAGTGCTGCAGGTATATCTTGGCGTGCTTATGATCAAAGTTGATGTAACTTGATATTGAATTACACAAGCATTATATTTATATGTCGGAGAAGTAAAATAAATAATGGACTTGTTGTTGGCACAGCATTTACCCAACGTGCTTACCCAACCTCCTGTGGCAACGGAAAGTGAATATTTTTGTGGTGATAATTATAATGAGGCGTAAACAGTGAGTTGCTATGATACTATGTAAGATGGAATCTGGCGTAGAATTTTGGTATAACTTAAGGATTGTGCAGAAAAATGGCAAGTACCTATCGGTATGGAGGATTTTCGCGAGTATTGGGTATGACATATTTTTAATTTCATTACATTTGGTAACAGACTTTAATTTTGCCCAAGGGCCAAGTACCATTTGAAGTATTGTGATATAAGAAGTGATGAATCTTAGTTAAGCTGGTCGGGTCTTGAAGAGACCGTGGAAGAGTCCGTCCGTAAGGTTTGTTGGTGTAATATTCCTGGTTTGGGCTAATTTCGGGATATTAACAAGGAGGCATATTAATCTTCCAATAATTTATTATTAGAATGACAACGTCACTTCTTACAACATACTTGCTCATCGAATGGCCGTTCTTGTAAGTGGCCATACCTCATACATCACACTGTTAATTAAATGAAAATGTTTTCGATTTAAAATTAAAAATCTACGTTTACAAAATTGTTAAAGATAATGGAGGTAGTTTACTATAAGGTCGTACCTAAAAAGAAAATAAAATAATTCGATGTGAGGTATTTGGTTATGCATTCAATGTTGATACATTTTTAAATTGATAACGAGATAATATGACGTATAGTGCAGTGACCTTTTCGACAAGTGTTTTATTTTGTCGCATGTTAAATTTTTAAAATTATTTCTTGAATACTTTTTATTTGTATGCAGTAACTGACACCACTGATACTGAAAGTAAAGGTCAGGTAGCGGTGAATAACGAAGGTATTCTTTTAATTGTCTTGGTGTTTGGTGATTTGGTACTCCGCTTATAGCTAAAAGGATTAATAATAATTAAAAAAGAAAGACACACACAAAGGGGGTTGCTTTATTTGTGCTCAACTTGGCGAAGTATTCCATTTGTCTAGTACCTACAACAATAATTGGCTTACGCTTTTAAAAAGTGAACGGTTTGGTTTTTCATTGGCGACGTCGATTGAATGAGGGTCGCCGTTTTTGTGCTCACCAGTTGGCGCCACCGTCGAGGTGAGGTCTTGCTGTCGAAGCCCGCCCATACATAAACAGTGACAAATGACATTCAGACAAGCGAAAAGTGAGCACCTCACTTTTCACTGGCGCCTCTAGCGGGAAATTCACACGTGGTTACCCTCATTGGTTACTCATTAGTTCACGTTGTTTTAAAAGTGAAACACAATACAATTTTCATAGGTTTTATTTATTATGTGACAGGGTGTTTTCGAGTGGTCTCACTATAATGACGTCTTGCGGTTTGGTTGAACTTGCTTATAATTCTGGTAAAGAGTATTCAGTATGAGATAGATGTTATGTTCAGTAAAGAATAATCACTCTATTATATGCCTCCAGAAAACACGATACGTTGATTGAAGAAGCAGTTGTATACTTATCTGTGGCCGCTGGATAGTCTGTGCTTGCATGAAGGAGTTCTCCTTTGGTTTAACTTTTTCACTTAGCAGGCTCCCAGATAGAACGCGGATTTTTTAAAAGTTTCCGCTGTCTTTTGTTTTCATAGCGTTGTGTACTCCCGACAAGAGCGGTCGAACACTAAAATATTTAGATCAAATCGTTAAATTTTTTGATGTTTAGTCGTTATTACATTTAAATAACGTTGCTCAATAAATTTAACAAAGTTTTAATATTAATCCCGCACTAAATGTCTGTGATAATATTAACTAAGACTGCAGTAACAATTCGACTACGCCGAAAAGGAATCGTGAAGAGGACAACTCGATTATTATATTGGAATATGAAAAAAGAGCTAAGTAAAACACGAATCAGGATAAAAGGTAGTATCAATGCCTTACCAGGTCAGTGTCTTTTCGAATACTTACTACCTGTTATAAATTACAAATGTATGCATCAACCATTGATTGTAAATACCTGATCCTGGATAATAATATTTATAATAATGGCATCTAGTAAATGTCAGTAAAAATCATAGAAAATGAAAGGCCAGTTGAAATTTCTTACATCTCTTACATTAATAAATCACGCCTTAATGGTGATTTTGTGTGATAGATTTTGACAATTTAAAATTTATCAAACTATCAAGCTTTCTCAAAGTTTTCACATTTATACAACTAGTAGGTATATTGTAATTACAAGTATATCAAAATCAATATATTTGATTCACTTGGGTATTAAAAATACACTTTGGAAGGTCGGTTTTTGATTCTACCGATTTGAGTATATACCTACTTAGTTATAAAAAAGTAAATAAGTGACTACTTATTAAATATTTCAACTGTCTGGTTTTCTGCGATTAAAAGATAAACATGAAATCGTGTTGTCTCTTGGAAATGCACTGCTTCAACAGAGGAAATTTACTTGTAAAGCATTTTTAAATTGAAAATCGGGATGGTGTATTTTTATCATTCTGAAACCATATACTAAGTTTGTTTCCGAGATACCTACTTACAAATATTTTGAAGGAAAGTTACAATTAGGTATTTAATGATAAAATGGCTGATTAATCAGTACAAATATATCACTAATTATGTTTCAAAAATTATGATATAAATTAGGACACAGATAATAAATATCCAAGTGTCTTACTCACTAAGAAACTTTAATTTGATTGATCGGCTCGGACATCATTTATTCCATTTATGCATCAATCGTGGGTCTTTTCTTATTTAAAAAAGTTTCTTGTCATAATTACCTACCTCTCGGTTTAACAAGTAGGAATAATTATTCAAGATACGATACAGGCATCGCTGGTGGGCTACCAACTTGGTGCCACCTACTTGATAATGTCCGCAATTTTGCAATTGACCTTACCTTCTTTGATGATACCTGCCGGAAAGGTAGTGATAGAATTCTCCACATACCTCCAGTGATCCATGAAATATAACAATAGCATGTCATAATTACAAGCTGTTTTGTGTAATTATGTACACTCTGTGAAAGTAGTATGATGTAACTTCTATGCTTTCAAGTTTGACCTGCGAAGACTAAGATCGCGAGAATGAAACATTTCTAACAAATTTTCAACCTGAATAGATATTTTGAAGGCATATTTCCATATCCCTGTGACAAATGCATATAAGATTTCCTTACGTTTACAAGTATTGGCTTGAGATAACATCTCTACAAAACGGTTTGGCTATAGCTCCTCACCCGTAAGGTACAGGTTGAGTCACAGAGACCTTGCATGTAAAAAAAAAAAAAAATTTAGTCGCGATGTCGCGACGAACTTGCAAGTAAACATTTGGGTCGCGGAGACCTTTAATGTAAAAACGTTGGGTCGCGGAGACCTTGCAAGTGAAACTGTTGGGTCATGGAGACCTTGCAAGTAAACATTCGGGTCGCGGAGACCTTTAATGTGAAAATGTGAGGTCGCGGAGACCTTGCATGTGAAGGAATGTCGGGTTCTGCGGTCTATCCCAGACGACATTCCAGTGGTCCATTGGGACCCGTCCAAGTTAAGTTCTCAAGTTGCGGAAACTGTGAGGCTCTTGGACCATATGGGCTGGGAAGTCAATTGGCGGAAGTGAAAGTCTAACTATAATCAGAGATTTGTTAGCAAATAATAGCATAAAGTACCAACAAAAGGGATGAACAAACTGAACAGTTCATTACAATACCTACATGATGTTTTCGCCAGTTACACAATTTGTTAGTTAATATACTACATCTTGTCAATTCCAAAATACCAATGAGAAGGTTGTCGACATAGTACTTATAAGATGTTATTTACGTACGTTTGGAACGTATTTCCACCATCCCAGCCCATCCCTCAACCGGTCCACCGTGTACACCTCTACAGGTTCGGTGATGTGGCGCAGAGCCACATATTACATAGTTTAAAACTGTCATACAATCTTTTATAACAATATAATTATGCTGGTTGGGGGGCACAACTATAACACACATTTATAGATGTAATTCTAGTGTCAGGGATATGGCCCTTTTTTACTATAATGATGGCACTAGTAATAATAATTATAAAGATTGGATTTGAAACAAAATCTTAAAAAATTAACAAGGATATTTCGACAGTCCTAGTAGCCATCATTTGGATCTGAAACATACTAAAAGACTAATGTTTTAGTTTTATAAAATTCAATAAATTGGTCCCTAATTTTATAAAAAGGAGGGAGCACAAAGTATTTGGAGTTACTGGTTTGGTCATTACGATTGCTAAATGTCATTGACTGATTCAACTATGTTCTATGGGCATATTACCTCCCAAGGAGATGCACCTTAATAGCAGACAGAATAATGGGGTATCCAACAGAATGGAATTTCTGGCCCCGAATCACTTCGGACGTATTCAAAAGTGCGAACGGTTGGACGGTTGCGAGAGACAGCAGAGATCCGTCAGAGAAATTCAGAGATGCGCTCAGCCGACCAAGGACACGCTTAACTGGGGTAAAGCCTTGCCTGATCAACTCTCCAGAGTTATGTTGGAAATCTGAAGTACTCAGAAAAAATAATTTTAAAGACATTAAGATGTAACCTAACAACTTACTATAACACTTATTTGATTTGACATGTGCAACCATTCGGAGATAAATTCCAAAATGTCGTGATGCCACTTCTATTATTAATAGGTGGAAAGTGGGCATGGTTGGCGTTACCAACGGCCATTGAGCCGTAGCCATTGCTAATTTTTTTTAGCAGCCAGCCCTATGGATATAACATTCGGTCCCCTGGACCTATTTAAATATCTGTTTGTGGATCAATAAAATATAGAGCGTATATCGTATACCCTTTATCACATATTTATAGCAAATGACGCAAACTGGTAATACATAGTAATAAACATAATGACAATAATGATACAATGTTTCATACAATCCTCACTAATAAATATGTATAATTTTGCGAACGCTTTTATCCAATCTAAGTACCTCATATATCTGTTTACAAAATAGCTCGAAAGTCAGCAATTGCTTGCTTAAAGATATTTTTTAATAATTTTACTGTTTTGTATTGTAAGTTGTTGCTAAATGCAACATTTTGGTTATTCCGATACTGGCCAACAATTTTTTCCCCTATTCTATCATTTGATTCTGAATTTAAAATAAACATAATTATTATGTCTACATGATTGCCATTCTGCATTGATGCTTTCAGTACACGATAATATACGCCAGTGCCTTTCTTTCTTTAGTAGAGAAAGTCGGAACTTAACGAATTAAATAGATTTTGCATCTTGGTTACGATATCTTACCTAGCAACATAGGGGTAACCAGGTACGGATAGAGGGATGGAGAGACAAGTGCCTCCTTGAATGGTGTGACTACAGTTGGTGAACACCTTAAATCTGCCTCGGAGATCTGATTTGCTTCCGCCTCCTCCCAGATCAGGAGGAAATTGCTGCTTGCGAGGTTCTCGTACTGCCATAGCAAACTATATAAATACTGTTTATTCTTACAAGATAATGTCATTCATTCAGCAGTATGAAGCTACAGATCATCAGTGGTTTCACTGGGTTGGTTAGATAACCAGCTAATAGAAAATAATAATAATAATAATAATACGCTCAAAAGGTAACTGATAAAATACTTCCTAAGGGCATTGGAAATCATATGTATAAACTCTCGTATTACTATTGTCATACAGTAAAGTTGTCGAGAGATTATTCTTACTCTATAGGTGGTTCTTGGTTAGGAAATCAAGAAATACTATACATATTATATAAGTATGCTGCAACAGTAGCAAGCAGAAAAATGATTTTAGTTTTAAGTTTATTGTAAACTGATACTATTAATGAGAACTAATTATACTGAATTTTCAGGTTTTTATTTAATTTACTTTCAAAACGTGAATGAGATTTCTTATCACGATTTTATTACATTATGTAAGGTAAGGTAATAATTAACCTTTTCTTCTGTAATCATCATAGCGTTGTGTCTACATTAGCACCAGCAGATAACAAACACGTCTTCAATCAACGTATCGTGTTTTCTGGAGGCATATAATATGACGGTTTTACAAAACAATAAAACCGATATTATGTGCCGAAAAGGAAAACACGATACGTTGCAGGAAGTCCTTCCTGGTGAAGACTATGAAAACAAAAGATAGCGGAAACTTTTAAAAAATCCGCGTTCTATCTGGGAGCCTGCTAAGTGAAAAAGTTAAACCAAAGGAGAACTCCTTCATGCAAGCACAGACTATCCAGCGGCCACAGATAAGTATACAACTGCTTCTTCAATCAACGTATCGTGTTTTCCTTTTCGGCACATAATATCGGTTTTATTGTTTTGTAAAACCGTCATAATGTTGTTGCACATTTGCCAACTTATGTCAAGATAGGTCATCAAATTTTTAATGACTATTAATATTACAGCGATTTAATTTACAAACAAAGTTCTTGGCTTAAATTCTAATCTGAAATGTCACTACTGACAGGATGGATATAAATGAAGAAATATGCTGCAATTATTGAACTGGAACGTAATAATGAAGTAAAGCACATTTTATTGTTTTGTATAGTATTCTAAATGCCCGCGTGGTTCATTGTTAATTTTGAATATTGTCTAAGCGTTATCTAATGATTCAAAGCATTGTTATTGGAGTTATTACGGACTAATTGGTTGGGTTCTTGCCCGCTTTAGTCGCTATATTTTCGAAGTGAATGAGGTCGGCGTGGGCGTTTACGTCGGATTTGAGCTGCGTTTGGGAAGCGATTCTGGGTTTTAAGGAGCTGGAGACCGGGACCTTGTCTGGTACCTGTCTGGAACCAAGGGTGACATCGCCTTGTTTTGGTAACATGAAACAGGGTGAGGATTCATGGCGTGCAATATTAGATTTTCAAAACCGTAATATGGCTCAATTAGTCGAGATTATTAGTACGCCTAATATCCCTGCGCCTGTAATACGATTGCCCGAATTTATTACTTTTTATTCTTGAATTTGCATAATTCTAATGTGATATACACCAAATAAATTTTAAGTTTGATTGACGGTTACCACTTAGAGATAAGTATTTTTCATATTGTAATACCGGATGAGTTTTTAGTTGCAATTATTATGATTTGCCGTGAGATTTTAAGTCTAGGATTTAGTGTTCTTATAACCGAAAGTAGTTTCAGTATTTAGAAAATTAAAATAACTGAGACAGTGGACTTTATTCAATACTACTGATATTCCATCTGAATTCGAACCACAATTAATAGAACTCCTTGAGCAATATTATTGTCATGCCTTTGTGAAGGGAATTACCATAATTTATACCCGAGTTAATAATAGGTGAACTTAAGGATAGGTACGTCTTGTCGATCCACATGAGACTGTCCATCAGCGATTATTATCATCAGTTATTCCCCATTTGCTAGTCCTATTTTGTTAGTCAAGAAACGTAATAGTTCCGATAAGATATGTGTGGAATACCATGAACTTAATAGCAATACACAAACATGAGTCAATAATGCATTTAGGTTGAGAAAAGACACTGGAAAGATTTATGAACACTATTCGTTTGATGGAATGTCTGCGGGACAACACATAAACTGAATTAGAGTTTTAAAAGTTTGTTATAATAACACATGGTAGGATTGCAACTAAAATACTTCATTAAGTTATTACTCGAGTCTTCATTAGGTAAAGGACCCATTGTTGGAACATAAAAGAAATATTGTGTTACTAAACAAAAGTAGTGAATATGCAGTCAATTTAATAATGAGATAATCTGGTTACCATTATTTTGTTAATTATTGAGATTTTTGAATTGTTTAAGTCTGATTATTATTATCTTATTATTCAGATCGAAGTATTAAGATTAGAAAGTTACTATTTGTTTTCATGATTTTGAAACAATAAGTTACTAGGTATTTAACATTTAAGGTACCTATCTATGGTATTGTTAGATCGGTTTTTGCTCTCATGCTTTGCAGATGTAAGTTATTTTTGGACTAATTGATAATGACGCACTAAATGAAATTTGATACAAACTTCATGTAAAAAGTTGTAAGTAAAAATTTACGCGGTACCAAATTCACTTTTGATAAATGGCTTAAATTACTGATTTGCTTTTATGCACTGAATAATTAATGTCAGTTGACGGTATAGACAGCATTATATCTAGTTATATAGTGATTAACTAATAAAACTTTATAATTTTATTGAGAGATTTATTAAATTTCAGTGAACTTGTTCTGAGTAGTGATAACTTGTTTGAGAAAAATAACTTTTCTGAGAAATGTAAAGTTTGTTTTGGATTAAACTTTGGCGATCAGTTAATTTATTTTGGGTACTAAGCAAAGTAATGATGTTTATGATTTGAAAAGTTATATGATGATGATGTTGAGTTAATGACCTTCAGCCATTTCAGTTCATGGGTAAACTGTGACAATTTGGTGTTGGATTTGGGTTTGGATTACAGCTTTAAAGCGGTGTAAGTGCTGGTTTGGTAGTGGCTCATTGTTTTGGAATACTGGTTGACAGGGTAAGAAACTAGACCGGGTCGGACGGAGACGAGATTTTTGAGAGTGATTTTAGGTAGACCAGGATGGACGAGCAAGCTCTGGTGATAACTGGACATTGAAAGCTCCGCGCTTTGTGCTCCCAACGCTTGAGTATTGAAAGCTCCGCGCTTTGTACTTCTGACGCCTGGACACTGAAAGCTTTTTCGCTTTGTGTAGTGTGTTACTGAAAGCTTAACGCTTTGTAAACTTGTGAACTGAAAGCTTTAACGCTTTGTGTGGTGTTACTGAAAGCTTGACGCTTTGTAAACCTGTAAACTGAAAGCTTTTACGCTTTGTGTGGTGTTACTGAAAGCTTGACGCTTTGTAAACCTGTAAACTGAAAGCTTTTACGCTTTGTGTGGTGTTACTGAAAGCTTGACGCTTTGTAAACCTGTAAACTGAAAGCTTTTACGCTTTGTGTGGTGTTACTGAAAGCTTGACGCTTTGTAAACCTGTAAACTGAAAGCTTTTACGCTTTGTGTGGTGTTACTGAAAGCTTGACGCTTTGTAAACCTGTAAACTGAAAGCTTTAACGCTTTGTGTGGTGTTACTGAAAGCTTGACGCTTTGTAAACCTGTAAACTGAAAGCTTTAACGCTTTGTGTGGTGTTACTGAAAGCTTAACGCTTTGTAAACCTGTAAACTGAAAGCTTTAACGCTTTGTGTGATGTGTTACTGAAAGCTTAACGCTTTGTAAACGTGTAATTGAAAGCTCTATCGCTTTGTGTGTTGTATTGCTGAAAGCTTAACGCTTTGTAAACGTGTAATTGAAAGCTCTATCGCTTTGTGTGTTGTATTGCTGAAAGCTTAGCGCTTTGTAGACGTGTAAATTGAAAGCTTAACGCTTTGTACACATGTAACTGAAAGCTATATCGCTTTGTCCAGTGTATTACTGACTGTTTGGCGTTTTATAAAGTTATAGTGCTCAACGCGAGAGCGCGTTGTTTGTCAGTATGGCCGTGTCGGAGAAGTAAAATAAATAATGGACTTGTTTATGTTTACGTACTGGTAACGCCATCTGTTATCGATTCAGCCTATTCATTGAGTCAGTAGTTCTAGTCAAATTTGTCTTAGAGATGTCGCGTGTCACTGTGATGTTTGGCAAATATGTCAAAATGACAAGGTGACATTGGATGCAGTGGCATGAGATGACACACTAGACAATCGAGACTTGACCGCGCCGGTTGTGCGCACTGATTCCAATCTGTGTTTCGAGACGTAGAACATGGCGGACGCCAGATATCCACAATAGAAATATTAGAAATCCTTTAATCTCTGAAATATATGTATAGCTAACACAGGAATAATAACTGTATCGTGCAATGATAAAGTTTATGTTAAACGTTTCTGCACATGATGACCGACTGTCTGACCGGCAGCTTGATGGCTATACCAGACAGCACACATCCGTGCAACCAACACTGGTCTCTACAGATCTCGACACCTACGAACTAATTTGTAAAACACTAAAAAACGGTAGCATATAATAAAACAAAGATGCAGCTCGAAGGACCAAATTAAACTACGCTTTTTTTAACTAAACTATTACTCGAGTTTTATGTTTACATTTCATTCATGAATAATTGCAAAACTGAACTAAGATTCCTGGTACAGCCCTGGAAACGGATGCTTGATACACGTCCTACGAGTATAAAGACGAATTGAATATGAAATGATTGATGTAGGCCGGCGGCGGCGCGGCGGCGCGGCGGTATGAATGGACGAGGTCGCGTGCGCGAGTCAATCTGCGCACAATACCGCGCTCTGCTGGAACGCGGGATAAAAGCGAATGGCGCGCGCGAAAACTGAGTCTCAAACAATTATGATAAATCTCACAAGAAACAGTTTCATCTCTGGTTTTATTATTATTAATTAAGTGTAAATTCATGGTTTACTATATTTCCCATCTGATGGTAAGTGGTGATAGTCTTGTGTGGCTTAGCGCATTAACTTAAACGCGTCGGGACGTTCGATAGTGGAAGCGGGAGGGAGGATTAAGTCGTACAATTCCTGCGCACACTTTCTGAAATGCACCTATCCTGTAGAACACATTTGTTTTGGGAAATTTTGACTTCGGTAAAGAGAAATGTAATTTCTTCAGACCAAATAGACGCGTTGATGTGTTCACATCTCAGCCCTATCCAGCTGTTCCATTGCAACTTCGCGGGCGGCGCCGCGTCAACAATGAGACTAATAATAATCTCTGCATGTTATTGCCTCACAAACAATGGTAATCGGTACATTACCGTAGACACAGCACACGCCTCGTTTGGCCCCGGCTTTCATTGCTATTTACACTGGATTACTTATGGAACAATGTAGTACTTATTTTACTATGGTAGTAATGGTAGTACTGAGTGCATTTTTATTAATTACCACGTAAGTTGGTAAGTTGTGTTGGTAAGGATATTCGTACAATTGACTTCTCATAAAAGTAGGTATAAAAGAAAGACACGGGTGAAATTGTTACGGGGGCTTTTTCGCGTACAGTAAATGCACATACAAAATTCAAATACATTTGACTTATCAAAATTCGAAATGGCAGTAAGCGGTCACCCGCTAAAAATTCGTAACAAGACGTAGGTATGCATTGGTAGCCAAGCAAGCAGCCCAAAGGGTATGGAAAAAAGTTTATGAACAAGTTGATTGTCTTCAAGTCTTCAAACAAAACATAAACAAGACATAAACAAGTGCTTAAGCACGTCGGTGCACCGATATATAACTCGCTACTAAGAACGCACCTAAAGATTCGTGACGACGTTATCCTTCGCTTGTTTGCGTGACATAATTGATTTACAGGACAGGGAGGTGTTCCGCCAATCATCAGGATAGGTAGGAATCATATCTCCTCATTCCATCCATGTAGAAAACTTGAATAGTGGCAAGTCGTTGTCAAGCATTAACTTATTTTAAGTAAAAAAAAAAAAGTCACAAGTGAAAAGTTTCAAGGCGGTTGCTAACGTCACAGGATACAGACTAAGGCCGTTCTCACACAACGCTATTTGCAAGCGATTAGGATGTTGTCCAAGTGTGCAGGCGACGCATCTATTATGCGTGTCCTGTCAGTGAACAGTGTCAGTCTCAGCGAAATGTGGATTGCGTCGGAGTCGCGTAGCTTATAAATAGCGTAGGGTGAGAAGGGCCTAATACTTATGTATAAGGGTTCCCACAAACAGGCTACAGCTACCGGCCACCGGTGGTTGTGGCGTTCTGGCTCTTCTTTTAGCGCTTCAATAGCTCTAATAACAGCGAGCGAGTTATGCAGCCGAAGCGGCTGTCGGCCGGAACGCGCTTCTAAAATAAACGTCACAGCCCCGCAGCCGCCGTTGGCTGTGTGCCAGTTTTCGGGGACCCTAGCTAGCTAGGTATACACCAAGTCGTGTTACCTGCAACACCTTCCCGGAGATGTACCGCTGGCAGTAGGCGCAGCGCACGCCGTAGAGGCGCTGGTAGTCGCGCTCGCAGTAGGGCGTGCCCGCGCGGCCCATGTACTCGCCGCGCAGCACGGCGCCGCACTCGCCGCACGCGAAGCAGCCGGGGTGCCACTGCCGCTCCAGCGCCACCAGCGCCTGCCCCTCGCACAGCGCCTGCCCGCAGCCCGCGCACTCTGCACCACACCACAACACAACAACCATCACATACCGCTCCTCACTTAGCTCACTGTAACCGTTGCCAACACTGCAACATCCACCACACACTGCAAGATAGATTTACGCATCGATAATACAGCCACACAACCAACATCACTCATTAGGGTCAACTCACACCGAGACGAGACGCGACGCGACGCTGCGCGCAGTCTTTCAAAGAGCGGCTCAAAATAGAACTTTATTTTCTACACGAAAAGATACACATTTCATTGTGACAATTCAGAATACGTTGCTTCATGCAGCGCTGCGTCTCGTGACGCCTCGCGGCGTAGCGCGGTGCATCGCTACGCAGCCGTGCATCGTCGGTACGCGCGGCGTGCAAGATTGCCTACTTTTACGATGCACCTCGCGCCATTGAGATGCGTCTCGCGGCGACGCGCGGCGCAGCGCGAAATCACTGGCCTCTTCCAGTATCGTTGCGTCGCGTCGCGTCTCGGTGTCAGCTGACCCTTACGTAGCTTAGCTCACTGTAACCGTTGCCAATAAAATAGTGCAACATCCACCATACACTTAATTTACAAGGTAGATTTACGCCTCGACATCTCTCATCTCATCAAAACCACAACAGAAGAAAAATTAAGACATTATTAAGTATATGCATATGGTTTTTGGACTTAATAAAGCCTATTCGACCTTGACAATAATCAGTCAGAGATCATTCAGAGCTTGGTTTAGGCAGTGACATGGTGGCAATTTTACCTCAAGTGAACCAGTTTAAGCCCTTGTCAAATCTAAAAATGAAAACTTCCTTTAGATCTAAAATGATGATAAGTGTGTCAGACAGACAACAAGGCCAACAGGACCTACTTACTACAATAGCACATCATGAAATTAGCCATCTTAACTTTTGCTACCGAGACACAACCCGAGGAATTACTCACGCGCGATTACATACATCAACATCCATAAATCGCACGCTGCATCGCAAACAAACATCAAACATCGAACGCAAATCCAATTACAAACAACCATACATCACCCGGTACACGCTACACGCCGTGTTTACCCAGCGCCAGCGGTCTGCACGCTGTTGGCTATTGACGGTTGTTGGTGTTTGGAAGGCTGCGTGACGTCACCACACTATACACATGTGCGTGTGGAATACACACCGTAATGTACAATAGATACACGAAGAATATACGCCGTCAGGTAAAGAGATGAGAGAAGACCAAGTTATGGTGGACAGGGAGGATGATAATGATACTGGAGGAACAAATTCCGATGTTGCTGAACAACGGCAACAATTATCCGTGACGTTGCGCTAGCTGTAGCAGATTATAGGATCCATAATTTTAACACATCCCTAATACACGTGAATGAAAACAAACCTTTTCTAGGTCATCGCACCGCATATTTCAATTATAATTTATAACATTTTATCATTTCCACACATAACTCTATAAAGGTGAGATAACTCTATAAACCACTGCACAACGCTACATTAAATTTAGAAACCAGATGCGTGTAAGTTGGTTGATGCTTAGACATAGAAGAAAAGAATGGACCTCTGGAAAACTTGACTAAGATGGGAGAACACGAGAAAGTACGATTGTATGCGGCAAAAAGACAAATACAACGATCAGCAAAAGCAAGACAGCACATGGTAAAATTTGGCATCTTTCTTTCATGTCATTCGTCAAGTTGCTCCTCTTCCTGTGTGAGTGCGTACATGACATCCCTGGGTCTAACACCTGGGTCTATACTCTTCTACGTCTTCATTAGTTACTTCCACGTCTACGTTCACTTACCATTGGGGTCGGGCTCCCGTCGGTCGACATGGTGCCGGTCGGAGCCGGGCGAGGTGGGCGAGGTGGGCGAGGCGGGGGACGCGGGCGAGGCGGGCGAGGGCGGGCTGGCGGGCGAGGCGGCAGAGGAGCGCGCCGCCCGCGCGGTGTGCCGCTGCGGCGCCGCCGTGCAGCCCGCGCACACCACCTCCGCGCCCGTGTACGTCACCTTCTCGCCCGACGGGAACGCGCGTCTGCCAACAACGTAACGTAACATTTTTATGGAGTTAAGGTGGCAAATGACATGGCAGTACATGACAACTGTGCCCGACCTTTTTTATTGAGGGGGAAATCTTCAAAATATCCCCGAGGGTTATTTGGAATTTATACCCACTAAAACCCCCTCGATGGCCTTCTGGCGCAAACGGAACCACTCCAGCGCAACGCCCAAAGAGCCCACCTTGTTTTTGGACCTACTTACTTAAATAGGGCCATGTGACCAACCTAGGATAAGACACAATATGGGGGCTAGGATGGCTCGTTCAGTTAACAGATTGCAGATTGCAAAGATTGGTGATGACATTGATTTTGTTCGTCATCATTGGTAGATAACAATAAGTTAATATAATGTAGTCTTTTCGTTTCAAGGTTGCAGATTTATATAAGGACTTCCAAAATAAAAACAGCCTTGAACAGAATGGCTCTAATCCTCGAAGAAGCTCTCGGATCGATGGCCATAAAAGCAAGAGCCATAATACTGACTTGCAGCGCGCGCAGGTGAAGCACTTCTGGTGGTAGGTGTTGCCGAGCGCGGAGACCACCTCGCCCTCCACGTACTGGTTGCAGGCGGCGCAGCGCGTGCCGAACGCGCGCTGGTAATCCTAAGGACAACGGTACACCATTAGAACTTTCTCACAGAACGCTATTTGCAATCGACTAGGATCTCGTCCAAGTATGCAGGCGACGCGTCTACGACGCGTGTCCTGTTGGTGAGCAATGTCAGTGACAGCGAAATGTGGATTACGTTGGAGCCGCGTAGCTTATAAATAGCGTAATGTGGGAAGAGCCTTAAGCATCCTCGATTATGTATCGATCTAGTTCGTGTATCGTGTATATTTCGTAGTGAACTTTCTTTTTCCATTGAACTGTGCTTTGACTAAAACAAAGACAATATTCGGTAACGATCTAAGTGTACCTTACCTGCCTGATTGATTTCTTTTTACGACCGAGTTTAACCGTTACTACGATTCATGCCCAATTGTTATTGGTAACCTAATTGGTCGTAAAATCGACGTACAAAATATATTGTTCAATATGCTTCTTTTCTGACATTGGACATGCTTCAGGTAACGGTTACGGATATCACTTACAATTTCTTTCTGCCTAAACTTTAAATTTTGTAACATATAACAACGTAGTTTATCTAGGTACCTTCTTCTTCAATACAAGTAAATTAATTTGTTAAGCATAATTATTTCCAACATTAAATTTAATACAATTAGACCATCAAAGGAAAATAAATGATTACGTGTCACATAGAATCCTGAACATAAATTGCGCGGCGTCATCTGTAATCTCGGTTTATCTGGCAAGCTCCACATTACTGGAGCGCCGTATATCGGGGACGTCAGCCGATGATCGCGATCGTTTCGGTGGCGCTACCCAAACATTTATATTGGCTCCGGCTCGTTTCAGTCGAGGTGGAATACGACGATCGTTTTGTATGCGTTTCAGATTAGGCATACTGCGGAGGCAGGCGACACTCGGGAGGGATTGCAGCAAATCCCAAGTTATATATTATCTGATCCGAATTATGTCGTGGTTTTATTTCTTTAAACGTGACGCTCTCGAGTCACGTGTTGGTTGACCTATTTTATTTCACGGAGCAAGCGTTGCGCTTGCAGCAAATAAGAGTTTCGATTTTTAATTATACTGAGTTTATAAGTTCAACAAAGTATGGAAGGAGTAATGAACCCTTCACACGTTCGACTTCCAACATGTCTCCTTTTCTAATTTTAAGGATCATATCCGCTATTCTAGTTTAGTCTGCGATAATGTTACTTATATCGAGCCGCGTTCAAAGCTGACCCGTCGATCGTTTAGTCAACTTCGGCGCTTTTGATGCGAACACATTGCGAGTAACAATGCACATAAACGGGCTCAGCAGATGGGGCCGCGTTTATAGTCGGCCACTGAAGCTGCATCCGCGGCGCTCCCTATTCCCTAACACTGGCCCCGGGAAACTTAATCATGTAACGTGCCACTCGAAAAATTGAACGACAAATCTTTGAAGGGGACGTGATGCAACGCATTGCGCTATGTAGGTAGCTTAAGTACTGGTGCTCTACAATGAACGGATATTTAATTATTTACCACAAATTAAATTTTCTAGCTGCCTTAATAATTACGAAATTCTTGATAAATCTGAATTGGCTTTCTAGTCCACACTTCTCTCGCAAGCAAAACATAACGCAGATGTTTTCAAGTATCCACACGAAAGCTGATCTCAATATTTTGAGACGCGAATTGGATATACAACACATCATAGCTAGTTGAGATCAGGTGATTGTTGTCGAGGGTAACTTAGCATCGTGTTATAAAAATGTTTAAACTTCTTTGTTATTCGAAAGGATTTTCAACATTGTACACACAATTGTACCAACACTGCAGCATGTGTAGTTTGGACTTTTAATAATAGTTCAGAGGGGGTAAGGTTCTGGGGGTAAAGCGGTAATAGTTTATGGCGCCCCTGGACAGACATGACACAGTAGGTAGATGTAGAAGCTATGGACTCGCCTGCGGGCAGTAGTAGTGTCCGTCCTTGCAGAAGAAGCCGCCGCGCGCGAGCGACGCGGCGCACGCGCGGCACGTGAAGCACGCCGTGTGGAAATACTTGTCGGACACGCGCAGCACCTCGCCGCTGCACTTGCCGCCGCACGCGCCGCACACCACCTTGCCTGCAACACACACACGCGCACGTCACTACACGTAACACCACTGGTTCTCTTTTTTTATGGAATTAAGATAGCAAACGAGCATGCAGCACCACCTTCCGCTGCCGCCCATGACAACTGTGACCGACCCAGAACTAGACTCAACGAGTCTCGTTCTAATTCGGTCACAGATGCGTTGCTACCCCTGAGGACTGAGATGGTCGCCTCTAAAAAAGTGTAACCGGCTAAAGTACAGTATTGCTCTGGAGAATAGGCTGTCAACTGCACATGAGCAACATGAGCTTCCTTCTGAGGTATTCCCGGAGCGTTATGACATGGGGTTCTTCAAGAAAGGTGTAAAAGTGCTCTCCTTCAGGGCCGGCGTTCCACTGGGGACTCCCCTGGTGTTGCTCTTGTCCATAGGACACGATGACCATTTACCATGTGGCTGTTTTTTACGTCAACCCTTCAGGCTATTAAAAAACACACACACACGCACACGTGACCAACAGTACTACTTATTGGACTTTCGCGTAGAAGAGTCCATTCCGTCGTCTTCCGAATGCTCGGATCCGAAAATAAACCACTAAAATATTTAGACCATTTATCGATGTACCTTCACCCTGTATTATTTTTAAAGCTATTAACCGAATTTTCCTTATCGTAAAAGAAGTACCTACATAGTTGTGATTCCAGCCAGACAGGTCGAAGTTCAGATTAAAGTTTAACAATAACTTGAACAACATCAATTTTATTGTTTATCATCGTTTAGTCCAAGCTACTTTTATTCAAATCATTAAACCAATCTAAAAACGACACAGGAAAAGTTATTCGAGGAAACAGCACGGTATTTCGCTGCGCTGTAATTTTTTGTCGTAATTTCCTCAACGATTTCTAAAAAATATCACATCTGAGTCTCTACTATTCTTGGCATTTTAATTTTACCCTTCGTTTTTTCAATGGATACCAAGTGGTCCCTCGATGAAACGAAAATCAACGACAACGCACACGTGTACAACCCATTATTGGACGTGAGAATGCTCAATAAATTACTTGATTAAATTCAATTAATCAGACTGCACCCCTCACATTGCGCACGCGCAGTTCTTTCATGCACATTGCACATCTGGCGCGCGCCTCACACCGATAAGGATAGTCGTCAATAGGACACACATAAGTACTTCACACATGCGAATCCTCCGGTATGGTGATTAGGACGCCACAGCAGTAGTATGTTAACGACACAACAGGTGTCTGCCTGCGCTCGCGCATGCTAATACGTCCTCGGGGGGATTCGCTTTCACTGCTCGGAATGGGGACGGTCCGTGCTCACGTTGCTAACACCCGTCCTAATAAAAATACTATTTCAAGTACATTGTTATTTCCTTATATGGGGTTGAGCAGCAGGTGCAGTGGCGAAGGCGTTTGACGAATGTACCGCAAGGGAGTTAGGACAACCTGAGCCACAGCACTAGCACAGCTTGTAGTCGTTTCCTTTCAATGTCGATTAAATTGTGTCCCCTTATGGCGCAAACTATAAGTAGCGCTCACGCGGTATCAATAAGGGCGCGGTCACACTAAACGGAACTGCTCTACAGTACAGTACAGGGCAAAGGATTACGTTAATATTGAAGATAACGATATCGATTCTACGTTCTTCTTCACAAAACTCTCACATACACTAAGTTTTGGTTCGTATGTAAAGTCCTTGAAAGCTTTCTGTGAAAACTTATTCTCATACTTCATGTTTCGCAAGTATTTATCATAATGCAACAGTTTGTTATAACACCTATTATTGTGCAAACCTTGATTGCTAAGGAACCACCTTGGGTTCCTCTTAGTAGTCCCTTCTAATTTAAAAATTCTTCTAATATTTTTTTATTGTTAAAAATTTAGTATGTAGACGAAAGCTATTATTCCGCGTCCGCCGAGTGTGGCGCGACCCAATACGCGGGCGGCATCAGGGGCCAGCCGGCCAGATGTCGACATGTGGCTCTGCGCGAGGGTACACGATTATTGATATTTTAATGTTCACATTCCTTACTCCTTAATATCAGTAGAACATTTGATCGTGAACTGGACGAAATATGTAGCAAGAGGGAAATATCGAGCAACGAATATGACTGACAGGGTATTGGAGATCCGGATGCGGCGAAACGGATCCGGTGGAAGGTAGCGTGCATCAGCAACGGTCTACCGGCCGACTGACGGACGGCGATGATTATAAGGGTCGATTCAGACATATCAGTGAAGTCTCAGTTCCGACACAGTACCGGAAAATTTTTCATACATTCTCGGCATTGTCAGCACTGACACTGAGAAGTGTCAGTGCTATTAGTATGAAAGATTTGCCGGAACTGTGACGGACCGGTGACTTCACTGATATGTCTGAATCGACCCTAAATCTCGGCGGGGAAATAACCGCGCGGGTATTTTAAAGTTGGCCGAGCTAAAACCGTTCGCATTCCGCCGCCGTCTGCCTCGACCGACGGCCCGAAGGCCAGGTCAATACAACACTCAGTCTGATTCCCACTGCCACAGTTATTATCAGTCAGTCCGTCAACGCCGGACCGTGCGCACACGTTCTTACAAACTGCACTCTGTTAATCGTTTAGTCAGTGGTTCTCAAAGTTTTCGAACTCGTACTTTGCAGTGTTCTTATCATGTTTCGCTGTATAAGGTGTGATGCGGAATTTAGAGATGGAGCTCAGTGCTCCGTTTGTCAGGGTCGATTGGACTTCCCATGCGCCGGAATTACCGAAGGCGGATACAGAAAATTAGGAGACCGTCGTAATATGTGGAAATGTCCTGCCTGCAAAGGAGCGGTCAGCCCGCTAAATCCCATTCCCGGAAAAAAACACCGTCCGTCTCGCCCACACCCACGCCCATGGATCTGGAAAACATAGCCATGGAGCTTAAAATTCTAACCTCACAAATGGCCGTGCTACCCACCCTAACAGCTAGTGTAAAGGCTATACAGGCTGACATATCGGACCTTAAATCCTTAAAAGCAGACATAGCTGATCTGAAACTCCTTAAACCCGAGCTGGTTGAAATGAAGACTTCGGTCGACTTCATACATACCTCCATTGAAGATCTTTCAAGTAGAATATCTGAAGTCAGTGTTGAGGTCGAGAGTTTATTAAAAACCAAGGAAGAAGTCCGTCAGTTGCAGCAAAGATATGACCACCTTGAGGGCTCGATGAGGGAATTCGAACAAAGATCTCGACTTAATAACATTGAGATAAAAGGTGTCCCGGTGACCTCATCCGAAAACCTCCTGGATATTATGGAGAAGATAACTAACCACGTTGGCCTAAAAATTAGCAAGGAACAGATAAATTATATAGCGAGGGTCCCTTCCCGCAATGACAAACAACATAAAAACATAATTGTATCTATACACAATCGCTATCTGAGGGATGACTTCGTGACTGCAGCGAGAAGCTGCAAACCCATAACTCCAGTTGACATTGGCCTTAAGGGAAGCAACAGGATTTTCATTAATGACCATCTGACCCTTGATAATAAAAAATTATTAAACAAAGTTAAGTCTATGGCCAAAGAAAAAAATTTTTCGTATATCTGGGTGAAGAATTCGAAAATATTAGCACGGAAAAATTCGACTTCGCCGATAATCGCATTCAAAACAGAAGCAGATTTAAAAAAGCTAACATAAATTATTGGCCACGTTGTGCTATGTTAAACTGTTTAAAAAAGTTGAGAACCGTTGGTCACTCCATAGTTTTATCGCAAGTCATTATGAACGGCCCAGTGCCGGCCGAGCGCACTAGTTGTTGTTGTTGTTTGCCTTATGTCGACCACGTTACGAGTCGTGCATGCGTCCGCTACCGGGCTTGCTTAATATTACATTTTTACAAGCGGTGCGGTAGATGGAACGTTACCGTGTTTGTCATCATCGCTTTGTTAAAACGGTTGTGTTATTGCATACGAAGTTTTTATATTTTATGTTTACACAAACTAAATCAATTGTCGTTAGTATTTAATATGCTAGACTTTTATAATATATTTAATTATATATTCAATCAGTTAAATGTTAATTCATGGTCTATTTTTTATTTAGAATGCCATGATAGTTATGTGTCGTACTTGTGCGGCGTTTATTTCACAACATTGAGTGCGTTTTATTATACATCGGTTTACACTCTTAAGATAATGCGATTTATACTATTTTATTATCTATTTTACAAAGTAGTGTTTATTATTATATTAAAACTATTTACAACTAATGACTTTATTTTAATTTTTACTTTAATTTATGATTTGGAATATATGAATATTTACTGGTTAATATTTTTTTATTCAAAACTTTATCTTAGTTATACACCGTATTTACATCCCGCTTATCCTATAAACCGCAGTGCATGCTATTATACACCGATTTACACTGTTAAGACAATATTATTTAGTTATTCACTTTATGAATTAGCGCTTACTCTTGTATTAAAACTATTTATAAACAATGATTAATATATTTTACCAAAATGTTCGTGGCTTACGAACGAAGGCACAAATTTTGTATAGAAATGCTGCTTTGAACAATTATGATATAATTTGCTTAACGGAGACTTGGCTGAACAGTGATTTTTGTGACAAGGAGTTGTTCGATGATCGTTATCTCGTATACCGACGCGACCGTAATTATGCTAGTACGAATCAGAGCTTGGGAGGTGGGGTGCTGATAGCTGTGCGACGTCATCTTGTAGCCGAAGAGCGGCGTGAATGGCAATCATCAGCGGAGGATATTTGGCTCACTCTTACCCTCAAAGGTGAGACTAAAAATACTAAATCCACTAAGTTAAATATTTGTGTTCTTTATTTATGTAATCAAAACTTAGGAAATACTCTGTGTGTTCAGTTGCAAAGTTTTTATACAAGGCTTTATGATATTGTGCTCAATAACTTGTCTGAGGGTTTTTTAATTGTTGGGGATTTTAATTTGCCTAATATTACATGGCTACCGGCAGATGATGGTCAATCATTAAATGCTATAAATATCCAAGGTGTTTACCAAGCTGACTTTTTTGATATACTCAACATGTGTTCCTTACAACAATATAACGGCCACCCTAATTGTAATAACAGACTCTTAGATTTAGTTTTTTGTCACAAAAATATTGAGATAAAAAAATGTACTGATCCTTTAGTACCTGAGGACACACATCACCCCGCGTTATGTTTCGCTACTGATTTTGGTCAGCAGGGTTCCTTGTCAACACAACCAAAAACTACATACTTATACCACCAGGCTGATTATTTGTTAATTTGCAAAGAACTTGATAGTATCGACTGGTCCGATTGTCTTGCAAAGGGTACTGTAGAAGATGCTGTTTCCTTCTTTTACGAGCAGCTAAAAAGACTACGAGATGCACACATCCCTAGTAAAAAGGCAAAACATTCATGTATGTACCCTCCATGGTATAAGAGTCCGTTGATTAAAATCTTGAAAGAGAAATTTAAATATCACACAAAATATAAAAAATATGGCAATCTTTCTGATCTTAAATCTTTTACTTTATTGCGTGACCGTGCCAAAGTTTTGGAAGATGCTATGTACAATGAGTATATACACCTGGTAGAATCCAGTATTACACAGTCGCCAAAAACCTTTTGGACGTATATAAAAAGCAAAAAGGCTTCCAATTCGGTTCCAGCAAACATGAAATATGACGGGCAAACATCATCGAATGGGGAAATAATTTGTGAAATGTTTAGTCGGTTTTTTAAAGATAACTTCCTGTGTGGTAGTGGCCAAAATCAAACTGATTCAAGTGATACAATTGGTTGCGATACTCCCGTGGACCTGAGATCTGTCGAAATTCGGGAGACAGAAATTTGTAAATTATTAAAAACCTTGGACCTTCGTAAGTCCGCGGGACCAGATGGAATCCCGGCTATTTTTATTACGCGTTGTGCTGACTCTATAACTATTCCGCTGTGTATTCTTTTCCGCCGATCAATCCGAGAAGGCTTAGTCCCTAACATCTGGAAAAGTGCATTCATCACTCCCATTCATAAAAAAGGGCCCAAGGACGAAGTTCATAATTATCGCCCTATTTCCAAACTCTGTCTCTTTGCTAAAATACTAGAGAGGGTCGTGTATAATCAGATGTACTCATGTCTGCGTAATACATTTATTGAACATCAGCATGGTTTTCTACGACACAGATCAACTGTCTCGAATCTTGTCGTGTGCACTGACTTCATAACTAGTCATATGTCAAAACCATCACAGGTGGATGTAGTATACACTGACTATCGCAAAGCTTTTGACCGAATTGATCATGTTATCTTATTGCGGAAGCTATTTTCAATAGGTATCAGAGGCGACTTATTTAGGTGGTTCTCGTCGTATATTAAAAATCGATGTCAGACTGTAGTTTTAAACGGTTACAGATCTTCGGCGATACAAATACCATCGGGAGTCCCCCAAGGGTCCTTGTTAGGACCTTTGCTATTTGCAATATTTATTAATGATATTAACACTTGCTTCAGGAGCTCTAAGATAGTTCTTTATGCAGATGACATGAAGATTATTTGTCCTATCGCCGACGTAACGAGCTGTTGTTCACTTCAGCAAGATCTTCAAAACTTAGAATTATACTGCTATTACAATAAACTAGACCTTAACGTATCCAAGTGCTTTGTCTGTTCATATACACGACAATCTGAACCCGTTACTTACAATTATAAACTCCACAACACAACTATTACAAGATTAAATACAATAAGAGACCTGGGTGTTACTTTCGATTCCAAATTACTTTTCAACGTGCATATTGAAGATATGATAAACAAAGCAAATAAGGCGCTTGGATTTATATTAAGACACTCAGCCAACTTTAAAAACATCAAAACCTTTAAGGTTCTCTATTGTGCTTTCGTTCGTAGCCATTTAGAATATGCTTCACAAATTTGGAATCCACAATACAATATTTATATCGACAGAATAGAGCGCATACAAAAACGTTTTCTCCGTTTCCTACAGTATAAAACTAAAAGAATCTTCTCTAATTACAATTTACGGTGCAAGAACTTTCATATTCTTCCTTTATATGTGCGAAGAAATATCGCAGATCTTTCGTTTTTGCTCAAATTGGCGAATGGTGCGATTGACTGTCCCGAATTATTAAGCAAGCTCGAACTAGCGGTGCATTCACGTTATCTTCGTAGGTCAGACCTCCTGTCTGTACCGACAACAAAAAATAATTATAGGCGTAACTCATTTTTGGTACGCTCTTGCAAATTGTTTAACTTAACTGCACGCGATGTAGATTTAGATTTGTTTTGTACCACGGATTCTCAACTCAAACGTGTTTTAACAAATAAGTTTTTTGAGTCTAGTACCAAATAAGTCTTTTCTTTTGTTTTACTGGTTGCTATTTAGTTTTCAGATACTTGGTTACTTTTGTGCAGATTTTTAATGTGTGTTGCTATTTATAATCTGTTAAGTTTAAAAGTGAAAATTTGTAAATGGCCTTCACTTACTATTATGTTTAGGTTAAGTTATATATTAGCTGTAAATTTTCCTAAAAGAAATAAATAAATAAAATAAAATAAAATACCGAATGATGTGTTCTTTCCGAATGTCTTCTTTTGCTTATCATTAAATTTCAGCTACCGCCCGTAGTGAGACAGTTTGTCACGACTAAAATAGTTTACATTTACAAACGTTCTCTACATTTTCTAAGATTAGAAAGTACTTATCTCCATTTTACGACTGCCTTATTTCATTCCATGGACCAATTTGGATATGAAACACATTATTACCATGATTGAATTCAAACAAGAGACGGGGCTCTACCCACAGAAACGTTTAACGAAATCTACCTGTCTTGTTCCCAGCTTCACAAACTATGCAATTTACGGATCAATTATGGCACGCTGTCTGTTACTTACCAATAAGCTGCTCGATCGCAAGACGACCTATAACAGAGGTGACACAGACATAGGACAGAGGTGACCGGCCGGACGCCACGCGACAGCTGTTCACGCGATCACCATTGTACAAGGACCTTGGGTTAAAAGGTTCTTGCTATTGTAACAGCGTCCACAGTACAGAAACTTTGTCTGACTTTGCTTATCGTTATTAATCACAAATTAAACTAAGATTAAACCGTGCTGATCTGAAGCTAATGTTAGAGGACGCTCGTCTGGGCTGGGTTTTGTACCGCCCAGTTGTTTAGACTTGTCAGTAGATATGATGATAGGTTATTTACCCGCCTATTCAGCTATCCTACCTATTAAAATTTACCATTAGCTGATGTTTTAATGTATGTTGATTGTCTGCTACTTTGTCGGCTATTTACATAAAAATATGGAGCGGCTACGTGACTGAACAAAGTAGATAGATGTTCGCGACGCGAGCGGGGCGATAACCTCATCGAACTGCACGATTAGGTAAGAGCAGGCGAGTACATACAGACAGGCCACAAGCACCGCGGGTCACGCAAACACCATTAGCGAAAACCATAAGCAATGTACATACGCTCCAGACGGAATGCCGTGGCTATGTATAGCGGGGATGGTGGACGGTGGACGCTGGCACGGAGCCAGCGGACGCCATCAGATGAGTTACAGACGCCGGCTCTTATCGTCGAGATATCCTGTCAGATAACGCGGAGAACGAGTTAAGTGCTCATATCGTAAACGTAAACGTTTGAACAACTCAGCTAGATGACTACGTATAGAGAACATTCGCACAAGTTGGTGGCGCTCAGATATTTTTCAAACGGATACACCAGATTACTAATGTAGGGAAAAACAGTTTAGCGAGACTCATGGAAGATAAACATGAAAGTGTAACCTCCAGCCAAGTTTCTCCAGGTAAAAGCGGTAATTTTTAAAACGGCGTCGATTTGCCACGATTGACGGACATAACACTGCAAAGCCCATCACAAAGCGGAAGTTGTAGAAACAATAATATTAAACCTGAGCAATGATGGTGTATTACGATCGTTATGGCAGTGGAGAGTTGCACGGCTAATACTTGTCTAAAATTAAATTCTCACAAGCGATAAAGAAATAAAAGTTATTTGTGAGATTACTTTTAATCAAGCTAGAGCGAGCGTCGTGGGTTAAAATTCTAACAACTACTGGCTAAGGCGTAGCTAATGATCAACTTTTTCTTTATTACGTGACGTCTTTCGCTTAGAAGCCCCATAAGCAAATAATAGGTAACGGCATCATAAGGCTTGAAAATCTAATTTGGCTACGGATATAATAAAGGCTTTATTGCCTTTCCCGAGTATGAGTTATTTTGAGTTGTTACAGTATCTGTAAGTAAATTCACCAACATGATAGCAGCTAGTACATTCCCGAGTACACGAGTGAGATATCTCGCGTACAATAGCAAATGGTGAGGTTAGACCGCGGGGGTCCTGACATGGCCGAGCAAAAACAATGATTGCAGCTCATTTCCTGACAAAAAACATTGCGAAACAAAAACCTGTCTATGATAGTGTGACTCATGACGGTGTTGTCTTACGAAGATAAAAACCGAAAGCCAAAGCAGGCCGGCCGGCAGGTGGCGCTACGGCCGCTTCGGAAACTTCGCAAACCCATACTGGGAGTACTTATTGACTCACTTGGCAGTCGGTCCATTCAACTATAATCTGCATCGTTCGTATGGTAAGATGAGAACCTGTCTATTAGATTCTAATCTGATCGATAGTATGATGATGTTGCGTTAGGTGTGTAACGTCAGAAACGCGACACTTTAGATAAGCCGATTCTCAGGAGTATTTTGCTTGACTGTAAAATAGATACTGCAGTTTGTCACAAATTACCAGTTTACTCAAGTTGTCAGCGACGCATAGAGATGAACCATGCATCAGTTTTTAAGTTAGGTCTTCAGAACAAGATAGCAACACAATATGTATTAGTGTGAAACAAAATAAGAGTATAATAAAACATCTCTTTATCAAACAAAGAAATAGAGTTCAAATGATTTCTTCAAAGCCATAAATAACCACGATAGAATACGAGTATATTAGACGTTACTTATGGCAAACATTAAGGTAATGAAGAAACCTAAACAAGTGATAAAGCCTCGCGTTTTAGAGGTGATATAAAGGTTGATCAGTAGATTGCGAATTTGCGATGGAGACGATAAAACAAGTTTATCGTCGTCGTAGTAATGACAATTAAGAAGCCGAAACAATAGTAACAACAGAGTCCAAACTCGTGCAAAATAAACACGCCGCACTTGATCAAACTAACAAACACAACAAGCGTCGTTAGCGGACACAATCGGTCCCTGGGGGCCGTCGCGAGCCACCAGCCCCACAAGTGCTGATCTCCGACCCTCAGGGGCCTCGTAATCCAGCCGCGTGTTGGACAATCACTACTTAAGTTTAATTATATACCAACATCTTTGAGGTTAACGTTCGGCTCAATGTTATATGCCTGCGTTCACAATACATTTTTGCACAGCAATTTCACTGCGCCAATTCCTTTTTGTGGTTGCAATTTCTCTCTTGGAAAAACATACATGCTTATGGCATTCGCTGTGTCACATTGAACATAAAACCGCCTATCATTGATAATGATAAAATACCCGGAGGAGGCTCATAGCTTGAGTCTTATGTCTATAAAAGTAAGTTCGAAACTTAATTGAACCTCTCCGTTTGTAGATGCTCAAACTACAAGACATCCCCGCATACAAATTGAGAACATGTTCACTTTACTACGTGCTAATGATATTGTTATTGCAAGTTAACGAGGCGTTCGAAGATCCTGTACGGAATGCTGTTTGTTTTTATTAGAGCATTGGCATACTGCGATAATGACTAGACGTTAATAAGAGAAAATGTCTTGCCACAACAAGAAATGAGTACTTAATGTAATTGGATTTAATCAAAAAACGTCGTGGAACAAATAAAATGAATCGTTAAAAATAATTACAGGAGATATAAATTTAATGATTTACAGTCAGTAAAACGAAAAATGTTTTATGCTATAGATATAGATAATAATACTCAAGATGCAAACAATGTAGAATACCAAGATTTATCGGTAAAGTAAACGACCGTGGAATAATTCAAATAAAAGACACGCCTTAATCTCAGAGCTCAGAATGATACAAAAACACGTAGAGCGGAACGCGGATGCGTCACCGAAGATGAAATACACCAGCTAGTACAAGGACATTGTCACGGCAGCATGATTGGGCAACTATGTAACATCACGAGTTGCCGCAATCGACGTGACGTATTTGACGAAAAAACTATTTTCATATCTAGAAGCATCCTCGCTTCTACAGTCGTTTGGTATTTTATTGATGTTTTCTTTCACAACACCATACATTCAGCTACTAATTACTGTAGTTACCTCTTTAAACCATTTATCGGTATACTGATATTCTTCATAAATCCCTTAACCAACAACGCAGAAATAATACAAATAGAAAGGCGAATACAAGGAGCCGAGCTCATCGTGGACAAAATAAACAATTGTCGGCCCAGTGCACCTCGCGCCGCTGAAGTGGGCCCTTGCGACTTGAGAGTCGTGACACACTTCCCCCAAGGGCTACCCGCAGTGCAACTTGCCAATTTGTGATACATATTGAACTATTTTCCTTATTTCTTACTAGTGATTTTACCGGAGTAGAAGTATTGAGCTTTGATATAAGGGCTGAAAGCGAAGAGGTGGATTCTGAAGTAAATCTTGGCAGTTATAGTGAGCATTTTTACTCTTCCATCTCATTTACGTAATGTAACATGCTACTAAACTACCATTTGACTGAATTTATTGATTAACAGAAGTGTATTTTCCCTTAAATATGAGATTTGCGGTTCCCTCCAAGTTAATCAAGATAATACCAGTCGTCATTAATGCAATCTGATAAAATCTGAATCAGATATATTCATATGTATTAGTTACAATACAATGCGATACTTTGCCAATAGATGTACTATTAGGGAGGTTCTAATTAACTAAACAATAGTCACAATAGGTAGTCGCCGCCGAGTAATTGGCCGGCCGAACATGGGCTGATGATCATGTTGTTGTTACTGTACGTTGATGTTTTAATTCAAATCATTTGTAACATGAATTTGAAGTTTCTTTGTAGCTGATTATATATTTTGTATCGTAGCAATGTCTTCCTTTAATTTAAATTGATATCGTCACGGATGGTGTGATTGACGCAATTTTGACCAAAACATGAGCATAAATATTAAATTGCAACAAAAATTAAACGACTGAAAGGAAAAAATAGCTGCTGGAAATTCACGAATTCAAATGACTGCAAATTTACTCGACATGACGAAAGCAGTATCTCTGCAAACATCATCCACATACGTATTTAAATAAATTACGCGTCCAATGAACCTCCAAGTCACCTTTTGTCCTCCGAATGTGCGCGACGGCGGCGGCGGCAACGGCGCCGGCGCACGCATGACGGGTTCTATTTGCGAGAAAACACTTTAAATGAAAATGGAAGACATCGTACTTAGTGTCTCATGAGTAAGAGCGCTACGTAGGCGAGAATGTATGACCGAGTCAGTCACTACAATAGATTTAAAGTTGAATAATTTTGGTCATAATTCTTCGAAGAAACAATAAACAAACAAACCGTAGCATTGCAGATGAATGCAAACAAATGCGCTTATCCTGAAGATTGATTAGTACGTCAAGTTTAAATTGTTCATGATTACACTGACTATAGCGACCTGACTGAGTATAAAGCGAAAGGGTGTGGCGACAGAAATAATTCTAACAATGGCGACTCATGCAGTTGAGAGAACACTAATTAATTTGAATTGAACAGCACTCGAGAGACTGTAGTAAACAAAACTCTTGACGAATCACGTTGCATGTATCGACTATTAATTCCGGTGTAATTACTGTTCTATTGGCATTCATATTGACGTCTTGAGTAGCTAGTAATACTTAAGTAAAAGATATTCATTATTTTCGTTGCCTACTTCTCGGCTGTAACCATGTGAGGACTATTTCCAAAATTGAGATCATCGTAAGTTGCTTCAGCAAATACATTTAATTGCCATGGAGGTTACAAAAAATATCTGATGGTCTCCAAATGACACCGATCGCGAGTCCACTCTATCATTATGACAAATTGTGAATATCCGACGGAATTTTTTGCACAGTCAGTATTTTAGGTAATTTAGTTTGCTGACGCTCGTTCTAGCGCTAGTGAGTTCGCTTCCCATTAATTATAGTAATCTTTTTGTGTACGCAGTTAGAGTACACAAACACATCTCAATAATCATAAACCCGCTATTGACAAAATAGATAGAACTAGAAACCAATAAAAAATCTTCAATTTTTTTTCGACATCTATTGTTTAAATCAATATCTTTCACATCACATCACACATCAGTTACAGTTCTGTTACATGTAGGTGCCTAAAGTTAGATAGTAAACACCTAAAGTTAGATAGTAAACACCTAAAGTTAGATAGTAAACACCTAAAGTTAGGTAGTAATCAGAATCGATAATATATCCCACGGCGGGAATCAGGTCTCTCAAATTCATCTCATAATCTCATTAATCAGACAAACTCATTTAGTGCAAAATTGGCAGCTATATGAATAGTAATATGTTTGTTCAAATCACGGAACCATAAAAAACGAGCCAATATCCAAAATTTTATTGATCAAATAAATGAGGAATTATTCAAACACGTATTTTTATTGGATGTTTGCGGCACAGCCCACAGCTGAGTCATGTGTAATTATGGTAATTTTAATACCTTTAATTACATGAGATTCCTTTTTACACTAATGATTCTTATCGATCGCACCCGAGTGACGTGTTACCAAGGGAACAAAACAAAATACCGTCCAAACGAACTCGGTCCTCCAAACTTTATTATTTAACGATTTTCCAACCGCTCGAGCACGAGCGTACACTGTACTAAACGAAAAGCGGATCGGAACTCGAAACTTACTGCCTTTGTCACAAAGCTTTGAGAGCTCCACTGTTTATTAAAAAAACTTCAGTGCAGAAATTGGCACTTAAATGTGAAGCCAATATGAGAATTTCCAACATTATGATTCTGAAAAATAGTCTGGCCGTGAAGAAGTTCAGAAGTAGAAGTACGGATTGACAAAAGGGTAGACTGTTCGAATGAATATCTAACCAAAAGTCAAACATCTTTTCAACACGTCACTGTTAAACAGTTAGAAAATGTAAAGCTCAGGCGGAGAAGCCTAAATTAACAAAGCTCAGATATGAGAACGAAGTATTAGTTAAGCAAAGAGTTAACAAGCAATCAGTCGGGGCCAATGTTGAAAATTTCTAAAGATCACATGTCAAGAACAGGATCAGATGACGCCGCATTGATCGTATCGATTGCTATCGATGAGCACAAATGATTGGAAGCTTTGATACGATATATCGTGTAACGGAGAATGCGACTCTGATTGACGAGTCATTTGCAAGAGATATTTAATTTCTTTTGACGTTAATCAAGTAGTGCGCAACGACTGCAAGATAAAAAATACATTAATAGTATTAGCGCGAGAGGTAAAATCCTAGTAATATTAGAAATGCAAAAGTCTTTCACGCCTAACTACTGAACCGATTTCAATGAAATTTTGGACATAGTAGACATAAAAGGGACATGAAACGTTGAAGAGATAGATACGAGTATAATATTTATCTCAGAAGTTACAGAAAGCGTCGAAATGTTTCGTGACCTGCCCGTCAAAGAACGCAATATTGGACTATTAGGGCACAGGTTCATCAGTTGAATTAGCGTGAAGAGCTTTCACTTGCTGTGCCGCGATGCCGTCGTGACTGCGGCGGTCGAAACGCGCATCGATCGCATTCATTTAAAGTATTCTCTCTCATCAAGGGATTTAAGAAATATAGCTTACAAATTGGTATTCTATTTTGTCATGGATGTAAGATAGCACAATACAAGCAGGCCCAACTTTCTGCTGCCGCCCATTACAACTGTGACCGTCCTAAAACCAGATTTATTAGAATTAGGACTAGTAGGACGATTCCAGTTAGCAGAAAGTGTCATTTAATAAGGTATGTGATCACGGAATACCATAGACACCTAATAATTTAACTGTTTATGGTCTTCCATATCCATAATATGTGATTATGGTAATAACCAACGTCTAAATTTGCATGTCTCGTAAGTTATAATGTAATTTAGTGTGATTATGAATGATGGAGCTGCCGTGACATAGGTAAATTAATTTGAACGAACTTTCGCTTTTTGCAAGTGTTGGCCAATAGAGCTAAGTCTCTGTGATGAACGATGCAAATTATTTATGATACGATCAAAGAATTATTTGTGGAATTATATTATTTTAACGAAAATGAATTAGGATTGCGTTTTTATTTGAAAAACTGCCGCTACACTGACTGGTCCTGCTGCTTTAGTTTTAATTTGCCTATATCTATATTGAGGGTCGGAGGATCCAGTACTCAAAGTCGAATTGGGGAGTGAGGTTTTCTTTTTAACATTAACTGAAATCACGCAAAACAAGCCAATTTAAGTATAATTCCAGTTAATACCACCTTCCTAATCATAATGAAAAGTTTCCAATCTCATGTCGAACGCCACAGAACGTGAGCTGTCCATCAATATAGTGCACATCCAAGACAATTATCAGGCTCTCGCCTCGTCATTATGGAAATTAGCCGGTGCTGGAGCTTTCACCCGCCGCACGCCACTCACACCTGGTTGATGTGAGCTGCGATCGAGGGTAAGACACGTGTCATTAGCATTACCTACGCACCACACGTTGGATCTAATATTCTATAGAATCCTATTTTACTTTAAACAATGTTAATTTTCAAGATAAATTGGAAATCGTGTAAGATGTTCTCGTTTAGGGCCATCGTCGCTCAGGCATCTGGTGTTGTGTTGTAGGTACTCGTATATTTCCATAGATGACAATGTTGTGAATTACCTTGTCATAGAACACAGAGAGAATTGAAGGCTGCCTTGACTTTTATCAAATATTTTCATGCATTGTAATGCATGTCATGTTATCGTCATCCCGTTATCTTAGTAGGCGGCATAACAATTGCAATTGAATTATGAACCTTATAATCACGTGAAAAGTCTGGAAGTTATTAGAAAATTCAAGTCGCCGGGTTAAATCTCCATGATCATAATTATCATCACATGAGCATGATCCACAAGTTTGTTCACTCGATAATGAGGAATACAATTTATCATGTCGACGCGTAGGAAATGTGTGGGACAAATTGTGGCCTCAACCGCTCCGCTTTGTACAGCGACAGCGCAACGGTCTAAATAAATCAAGTCGTCTTTGACTTAGGAACAAGCAATGGTATAAGGCGAGGCGACCCAATCTAGACAAAAGTATGTGACAATAGAATGTAAGTAGAAAGAAATGATGTAACGGTTCTCCTTTCATCTTAAAACTAACTCAATGGGTTTCGATTAGAGCATCTAGATTTTATACAACTGTGTCATTGTATCACACATAAGAACACTAATCAAATACAACAAATTATTCCTTTATAAAAATCAGTGTTTACACATTCAATATCTGAATGGAAGTGTATAGAGTGAACGGGGACGACCGGTAGATTCAGGAACGCAACTCCATTGACACTGGAGACACGGACAATGGCGGAGAGTGGCGTTTAGACAGGCGCTTTGTTGGTGATGTCACATTGTCCACAACAATGACGCTCGTGGGCGACTCCGCGCCGCTCGAATACCGACCAGCCTTTGCAACTGTCGCCGAAGTCATTAATAACGAGTAACGGTTCCTCCCGGCACATATAATAATCAATAGTGTGATGAACATTCAACACGTTTAATTTTCGTTTGGCAGGTTGACAGTCTTCACACTGGTACAATATGGCTGCAGCGTCGCGTATTGCCGATGAATTGAATGGGCAGCAGAATACACGGTCAAACTCGAATAAGATTTCGCTGACACTTTCCAATAGGTACTTCGAAATTTTAAAAATATATACTGTTATTTAAAGAACAAATTACATACCATGGTAGAGTTAAGTCTCGCGAAGCTCTCTCTGGGAGTTCAGAAATTTACGTAAATCTGCCGCAATATTTCGCCCAGATTTCCTGCAGTAGATAATTTCGTTGCTAGTGAATCTTGTAATCGAGGTACTTGCTCGCTACGAGTATCTAAGTGAGTATCTATACGAGAGTCAGGCTATGTGCTACATACTATGTAGCAAACAGTCGTATTTCCAAAGCTCTAATAAACTTCGTGGGTGTCAGTGTAAACTGGACAAACAACAGACAGACAAGACCAGCAACAAATAATCCTTAATTCTATTAAGGGCTGTCAATTGCGGGTCAAATTCCAGCGGTACTGTCATGTGAGCAAATGTAATTGAGTTGGTGCAGAGGCGACGGGAGTCAATTAATTATTAGAGCAATTGCACTTGGAATATAGGTCGCCGGCCGACTAGCGGGGCGAGCGGGGGACGCGGGGCGCGGGGCGGGGGCACAGCGCGGGAGACAACATCATCGTCAGCTGACTGAAGAGGAACTATAAACCCGACGCACCAATCAAATTGAAATATAAAAACAATCCATGTCACGATTATTTTAGTAGCTAGAGTCACTGAAAAGTAGTCATCATCACGATAACAACCTAGTGACGTGTCACAGCTGAGACCGGGTTGCGTCTCATCTTGAAATAGCTAAGACACTACACCATACGTCGGAAGTAATTAAAATGAAAGCAGTGAACGCATGCTATTTTGATTCTTATACTTTTTGTATAAATATAAACACAAGATATTTGGAAGTGGATCAAAAACATAAACTGATTTCAAAATCAAAACAACTAATGAAACTACAATTAGACTACAAACAATTAGGCAAAATAATAAACTTGAGAGGATGAAATTATCAGCAGTGAATCATTGCTGATAGATAGATAGAGAGCAAAGGAAAATCCGATGGAAATTCCGCGCCGCCTGCATCATTTGGAGCTAGTTTCTCCGGCGACGGCTGCTTCCGGCCAGTAACCTGAGATTTATATGCGAGCGGCGGAAATTGAGAAATAAAATGGCGTACCTTATAAGAGCTTCCATTAACTTCCAGCGAAGTGAACGTACATAGAAATCATGACAGCATCGACTGTCGTTGGAAGCCAATGGGTTTATAATAGCGACGCAAAATCCACCACCGCGGTCGCGCCGCCGGAGATGGAGCTAAATGAAACTATAGACCGACCAGTTCGTTAGCGGCCACATTCTGAGGCCAGAGGAATGCAGAGGACATGTCTTGCCTCTTCTTGATGACTTTTTGCATGAATTTCTCGAAACAAGACGGAACGTACGGGTACAAAAAAGTGCTAACACGAGGCCCGCCACTCTCGATTGCCCAGAGTATGCAGTGTAATTCCGCGCCCGCACCGCGTAATTACATTACGGAGCTTTCTACTGCACAGTTTTTCTAGGGCTCCGAAAGGCTATTGCCGCGGCGGCTCGTGTTATCAGCCGTCTGCAAAAAATAGAAAGTCGAAAGATGCAACCGCGACCTTACAACTCGAGCAGATAATGAGTTGGATTACGAACATCTTTGTACCTACAATACAGCGTAAAATCTAACCTAACAGAATAAGTATTTGGAATATGGAACGCACACATTATCGTGGAATCTAATTGTGAAGTAAAATTTACTTCACCAAATGTAAGTGTCTCGATTTTGCATCTCAATAATTTCAAGATTACCGAAGCACGTACTCTACTTAACTTAATAAATAAACGTTAAGGCTATCAGGCACGTGCGTTTTACCGCCGCGAAGGCTATGTGCTGAAGGGTCTTCCGCTCGAGATCCTTTCATTGCAGCTGCAGCGAGCCACAAGTTCATCAATAAGCCATTCATTCCCTCGCGTGCCGCAATTGATAACACCGCTCAACAATCTCCGACCATTGCTCGGGCGCACTCGGAGCTCGCCGACTCGATTAATCTCAATAACATACTTAAATAAGCACCAATCACCGCATCATCTATCATCACAATAAGGGTTTCACTTTTACGACTGTGAATTATATAAACTAATCATAATTTGTACGAAAGTTGTTCTAACACTCTCTCTCTCTCTCTACCTGTTCTCATTTGATGTTATGTTTAGAATAAAATGTTAGAATAAGGATAAAAGTTGTCATCTGAAATGATACTGCATTGTTGAAAAGAAAAGAAACGATGATTAAGATTAGTGGCTGTCCGAGAAAATCCTTGTTCTAGATCTCTTAGTCTTTAATAAGTCTTTCTATGGTCGGTACGCTTTTATTGTTGTACCTATCTACCTATCTAATATATGATTTAGCGTTGTTCATTCTTCTTCAACATTAGCGGATATAATCAATTACCGTGACGTTCGTAACACTTGATAATTTGTCAAATAATTTGATTATACAAAAAAGAGTAGCCAAAAAGTATAAGTATTCATTACACGTTACACAACATTAATATTCGTTCATAATGAGGGTTATATGAACAATAAAGATGCGTCACATTGCTCAGTAATTATTAATTTCAGAAGAAATTAATTTTGAGAAACCACAGCACATCACAATGCAACTCCGGCAGTGGAAAGTAGCTGGCTCATTGCGACCAATCAAAATAGTTTTGTCTCCGTGTCAGAGCGCGGTGCTGGTGTACGTGCGGTCATTACGGTGAAACGAAAACGTCGAAAAAACAGCAATCAAGGCGATAGACCTCGCGAACTTTCTTCAAAACAAAAAGTACCTATCATCTCGCGGCGCCTAACGTTGTAATAGCTGACTGCCTCGCGCAGCCTCCATACATCATTTTGACAGTCACATCCAGCTCGTAATTGGTTACCGGTGCGTTTATTAAGCTTCTATTCAACTTCGCAGACTCGCAAAAACATTCTAGGCAGTAGGTATAATTAAGAAATCTCGATGTCATAAACTCATGTTCTTCTTTTGGTCCAATCCGATTCCCAAAAATATTTAACACAACTCTAATAACATCTAAGGACAGTAAAATGAACTATTCTAACTTCCCGATCACTTTAGGTGTACTCAGAACTGATAGTATTTTAAGAAGTCTTCTTTTACCTCTTGTAAGGCTGATATTATGAAAATTGATCAATTGGGATTTCAATGGGAAACACGAGTCATATTCGCAAAATATTAACACATCCTCTTCAAAAGTGGAACATTGGTAGACCAAATATCTTATTCGTATAAATTGAACTACCAAATGTACTGACAATACAACAACGAATACACGTTCTAAATCTAAAGTAACGAAAAACATGGAAACTAAAATATTGAAGGTCGACGAGTAGATAATTATGGGTAATTAGACGAGCGCCTCGTCCGCGTGTGTTGCTCTACGTACTGTGATGGTACGAGTATGAACAGAACGTTTCAGTTTAAATAGGTGTTTTCAAATTCGTTTCATATCGTTATTCAATACGAACGGGTGCGATTTCACTATCACATAACAAGCCTCAGCAGTTTTTCTTTAGTTTCACAACATATATTTTTTTTGCTTCATTTTCCCTGTTATACCAAGTTATATACAAAAAATACGACTAAATATGGATATCGGTACCTATTATCTTCAGAAATTCCCCTAAATACTACTGACTACTGACTGAGACAATACTCTTGATTTTAGCTTTTCATACAAAATCATGAATTGTAACACTTGAACTGGGAACGGAGAAGTTTCCTTCCAATAACCGTAACAGATGCTAAGAAAACCATCGCCGTACACAATACCGTCAAGTGGCATCGGTGAATCAGTAGATTGAGTAGCGTTGCTGCTGAGCTCATGCGGTATGGATGATCGGCACGGATGCTTACCTGTAAACAATACAATGCATAATGAGAAAACGCATGAGATTATTGTTATGTATTAAAATAAACAGTGATGAAAAACACATTATGATGAACGAAAACACGTCTATAATCACAAGATTACCGCTCGGCCTGTTAAATCTATTTTTTCTGTTCCGGGTGTTAAATATTGGGCGTTTTTCCATTAGCCGGCCCGGCACCGGCGCCGGCGCCGGCACGGCACCGGCGCCGGGTCTTCGTTTTTCCACTGCGCCGGTGTCGATGCCGGCTTATGGCCGGTGAGTGGTACACATAGATTTATTATATTACTAAAGATCGGCAATTGTATCACTTGGACGAAACCAAAAATGAATCGCCCGCTGTCAATGTCACCGCCGAGCGCGATGCCTTCCTGGTGGTTTTTATATCTAGAGGAGTCACATCCCGGTACCGCACAAGTAACCATCACTAATTAAGACTACAAAGGACGTTATTCCACACAGAAATGTAAAAACTAAATTAAGTATTTTGAGAAAATTGAGGAACAATTTTTGACAAGTGCCCGCTAAGCCCGCTATGCCGTCTAAAAATTGGTTTCGTCTATCTATCTCGCTCTGCCATACGTGTATCATATGTTTTGCTCTTTCGCATTTCCAATCTATCTAAACGTCAGTGTATGCTACATCTATGGTGGTACAGTACTGACACGGACTTCAGCACGACAACACGCAAAGTACAACGCGTAGATAAATATAACAATGGTATCTTCAAGCCGTCGACTATATTTGTTATATCTTTTATATATTTAAATAATTTTCATGTAAATAAGGAATGAGCTAGTAAGAAGATTTACTATGTTGTTATTGAATTATAATATTTCATTCTTCGTAATCAATATCAAATGAGCTCATACTAACATCGCTACAAGCACTTTGTGACTCTTCGTCACAAGTATCTCCGACTTCTATGATAAAATCTAAAGCTACCTGTAATATTTCCTGTATTATTACTAAGAGGCGATATTATCTTCCAAATATTTATTAATAGAATGACAACGTCAGTTCTTACATACTTCCTCATCGAATGGCCGTTCTTCTAAGTGGCCATACCACATACATCACACCCTCATACTAAATTCCTAATAATACCTACAACAATTAAAAATTTACAACAGGGGTAACAGAGTGGGGATTCGTATGAGTTGGGTCATTCTGCAGCGTTGAGAATTGCTCGCTATCTATCTCTCCTCCCCCAAATCCCTGGCAGGTGACCGCTCCGGCTCGCCTGCCCTCGATGTTCCCGCACTCGGCTCCGATTTTTAGGCATGTCAGCCAGTGCTGCGCATACAACACACGCTCGGCACTGCCCTTCTACTCTCTTTTGACAACCAGCCGGCGACGGCGCCGGCGGGACTCAATGCCGGGCCGGCGCCGGCGCCGGTAAGTGGAAAAGCGAGCCATACATTTTCATACAGTTTTGCTTCTCCGGCACAGGCTCGGCGCCGGCACCGGCGCTAATGGAAAAACGCCCATCGATCAATAGATATTAATTTCCTAAAATAGACACGCTTCGTAAATGTAGTACGTATGGGTACGGTACGAGTAATACGAGTATTATGTGAATAATAGATTAACCTTGAGAACGCTAACAGAGCCGAAAACAAAAAATACAATTCCATAAGACAAGAACCAAAATTAAACATGTTTTGAAATGAACAAGTATTATTAAATTTTGAGCAATGGCTGAGGTTATGTTATAGTCAGATTTCAATGCTGAAATCTCAACGCGTAGATAAAGAGTTTGTTTGATTTGTCGTTCATGTAGTTTCCTACATAATAACTGCACAAACTGATTTGTACATTCTACTCGAATTATCGTGTTCGTTATTTATTGCCTTAATATGACACGGCAAGAAATAGAAGATACAAGTGGTCTCGGTCTAGGGTCTTTATAGAGGAAACATTAAGACCCTTCGTCCTGATTTACAAGGCATCCAACTGATGCTATTTCCCCATTGAAACCAAACCAGACGACCAGAACCGTGAAGCTGAAACAACTGAGCTCGTTACGCGACCAGTTGTTCACGTGGTGTACAACGTGCAACAGATACACTCGACGTCCGCCGACGCGCTAGTGAGCTAAACCACGCGTACATAATGTCAAAACACATTATACCAACGACTGCTGCACCAATCACAATACCGTGAGAATAAAATAAAACTGATCGTATACGCGGCCACGCTCGTCGTACGTTTTTACGAAGCTATTAACTGTATCAAAGATCACGCTGTAGACATTAATCGGAATGGTGACATCACCTTTCCTTGACACGTGACAGTACCAGGAAAGTATACGATTACATGTTACGTTTTCCTTCTTGATAAAGTTAAAATATAGGCCAATTAACAACAAAAACTAAATGAAAAACATGTTAATGACATAAACGACTATCAACGGTGATCCAACGCCGAGACAGTTATATTTAATCAGGGCATTAAAATTAAATTTCATGGAGGTAAAAAAACTGATAGGAAAGAAAATTTAAAGTGTGAAATAACACAAGATAAGTATATTACAGCTATTCATTTTGTTAAGAAGGTCACAACTCATCCGTGAAAATTGAATGAAAGAAGTGATTGACACAGTGGCAATCTGGGAAACAAAAAGGAAATTGTTAAATCTCATCGTGGGAAGGGGGAAAGGGAAACAAATTACGGATATCAATTCTACGGGATATGTTTTATTGGATATTCCGGATGTTACGCCACGTTTGAATCCGATCCATTTTGATTCCAACAGTGACATTACAAACAAGATCGGCATTGCCGTTGTCGGCGGAACTACGTGTCATTCCCGGCATGCATCAGGGCAGTACTATCGGGCCATCTCGGAGCGAATGCAACTGAGCGTTGCAAAATTACGCGAGGACGTCCTGTTGTTGTAGTCCAATAACCAACGTTCAGGGTTACTGGGTAGGTTTTACAGCAATATAAGGATACAAAATATTTCATGACGTATGACGTCTGTAGCTAAGTTTACGAGTATTGCCCATACGACTCCGATAGCTCCTTACTAAATTCACTCACTATCTTGGCAAATGGTAGTCTTGACGGGTTTATAGTGCGAGACATATTACTGTATAAAATTAATCGTAGTTTCCCAACACGAACGAGATGTAACACGTAAATGATGAGATTAGCAGTGACAAGCAGTCGTCAAGTTCTGAAACTAAAATAGACGTGAACCGCGATCGCCGGCCACGGCTACGGCTGGTGTCAGTGCCGCCGCCGCCGCGCCTGTTGGCAAACAACGCGCGACCTCGCCACGCGCCTCATTCATTACCCATTATCTCATTACGAGTGCGCATTGTCGGGACGCGCAAAAAGCTCATTGATACGCTCAAGTAACCGCCGTACTTCGTACGTCATTCGTCGGCGTCAATGGAATGTCAAGTTCATTGACGATGTCCTGTAGACTATCGACAGGATTCCGGCTACAAGTCGTTAATCGACCGAGAACAAGTCACGTCTCTTCGGCAGCAAGGAACACAGTCAGATGAACTATTTAAACCCCGTAATTGTAGGATAGTCTTTTTTGTACTACGTATCAAACTTGTCAGCGAACTTAACCAAGATGCACAGTGAATCAGTTGGAGTGTATGAAATTTCATTAGCGACGCACAGACGAACAACCCGACACGCCGATTGAATTTAAAATTATCAACGGGACATACGAGTACATCCTAGTCCATCGTCGCGACGGTCATAAATAACAAGACACCGAACAAACAGATCGATATCTGTTTGCAGTTCACCTTACTGCCCAATGAAATACGACTTTTAAAAACAATATATCAGTCTCAGAACTCGTTATTGTCCAACGAGCCGGGCTTGCATTTATAGTATATCTGCTTTAGGTAATAGTCAAATTGGTAAGTTTGGATTGGCAGAGTCAATTCAACCTCACAAAGAACTTAAAATATGAAGTTTCATAGTTTGTGAAAATGTTTTAAACATCCTAATGAAATCTTGAGATCATTATACCAAAATGCTTTTCAGGACGATGATCGCCATTACCGAAGCCGTAGGCACGCTTCTATCAACAACTAGTTCGACTTCAAAGACGGCTGCTGGAGTAACATTATTGTTTGAAGCAATTTAATGGGTTTGTCAAAGGAGTCCCATCCATTTGTCCACAACAAAGCCATCGGGCGCCGCGGCTGAATGCGCCGGGCGGCGTGTAATTCGGCCATTAATCGCACGATTTGCCCCGCACACCACACATGGCCGCGCACACAGCCAAACAGTGCTGATGTCATCGCGTAACACGCGTAATGTAAGTAATGAGCACACTACATTATATTTCGTTACAATCATGTCATGGATAAAGTAGATTTGATGATAGATTTTATTATATTCTTGAATCTACTACCCAGAATTAAACTCCGTGGAATATCACTCCCCATGTCATTATATTTGTTGCCGAACGGTGCATTGGGTTCTCCTGTGTAATCTTCTACCCCTACTTCTACCACTGTTGCCGTTTTCCGGGTCTTTTTTTGAGAATTTGAGAAGTGATCTTCTTTATTGCACATTTGGTATATGCGGAAAGTTTGAAACCATTTTGTGAGTTCGATAGGCCAAGAGAAAGATTTACTAAAACGATAGACAGTTAACCATGATGTTGGTTTATTAATACGATAGAATCCATGATGTTGCGTGCCGAAACTAAACGAAGCCGCCATTAAGATTAAGATTTTGTGAACCGGAGACGGTTCACAAAATCTTTAGAAATTTAAAAGCATGATAGAGTAGGTCTAGCTTCCGCCCGCATGCTTCGTCCGCGTAGAATTCGTTTAAACTTCACCCCCCCCTATTTCACCCCTTTCGGGGTGGAATTTTCCAAAAATCCTCTCTTAGTGCTCCCCTACACTCCCAAGGATCATACATGCCAAATTTCAGCTTCTTCCGGTCAGTAGTTTCGGCTGTGCGTTGTCTGTCAGTCACCAGTAACGCAAGTTTTATATATTAAGATTAAGTGATTACTTAAGACTCATAAAATCTGGTATTGAAGCTGGCAACAACAGGCAGGTAGGCGCGATGTGGGCGCATCCACGCATCAGATGAGAGCATGCACCGCATTGGGATCCGCAACACTGTGCGTGTGTGCCTCATCCCGCCTCACCTGTTGTATGTTGTATGCTGACCTCGTCGTCCCTATTACGAATTGTAACGCTAGCCCGAACTAGATTACCTCATTTTAATGTATCACTCGTGTTACTATTGCCATTGTAGAATGAAAAGCGTGTTATAAATAGCTATTCCGATTTCTAATTTTATTATTGCCGTTTCCGAGGAATTCTAACGGAATACTAGCCGACAACAATAATGTTTTTAACCGACTTCAAAAAAGAAGGAGGTTCTCAATTCGACCGTATATATGCTTTTTTTTTATGTACGTTCAGCGATTATTTCGTCGTTTATGGGCCGATTTTGATAATTCTTTTTTTGTTGTAAAGTAGATATGCGCAGTGGGGTCCCCTGATAAGGAAACCAGGATCTGATGATGGCATCTCAGAGAAATCGAGGGGAACTTTCGAAAATTGTATGGACAACTAGTGTGTTTGTTCATGTTATCATAAGTACATTAAAGCGCTACCATTTCATGAAGATCTGGAGTCGATCTGATGAAGCCGAAAGACAGTCGAGGGAACTCCTCAACGATTTACTGCAGTTATCTAGTGTTTGGGCTTCATTAATTTGTCGTGACGAGAACTTTACACTTACATGTTGAATTGAGCGCCATCTGGCGAGTAGTTTTTGAGTTATCTCTACTTATCAAGATTGAAGTCGGTTATTTTTTTTGTAAAAAGCAATTATCATACGAAAATCGATTACTTAAAATTTAGAGCCTATGACCCAAACTTGATGTGTTTAGAGTAGTTACCTACTTATTAACTATCACTTTTAATTTTACACTGATAAATTATACGTCGTTTTACTAAACTTAAATTCTTATGTATTTATGTTTTCATATTAATTGCGTTCAAGTGGCTTCTATAATAAGTTACTTACGGATTAAATGTATAATTTATGGTTAAGCTAAGCTAAGCTACAACCCACTAATGGCCCACTACTGAGCACGGGTCTCTCCTCATTTATGGTTGAATGATATCAATTGGCTGCAATCATTGGTTAAGACAGTCAGGGATCACGCTTCTTCAATTTAAAATGACAACACTAAATATGAGCAAACAATACGATAAACGTTTAATAACCGCTTAGTTAAGATAAACTTAAGTTTACACGAGTCATATTGAGGCTTATAAAAATAATGCAAAGTAAAGAGATAAACGAGCACGCAAAGATAAGAGGCGTACATGTTTGTTTTGAGGCGCGCGACGTATCCGCATTGTGAGACCAGGGGGCGCCCGCGCCGGGGCGGACCTTAGGACAGGTTGCATTACCTCAGACTACTGTTGCGCAGGCATTGTCAAATATGGCAATCTCAGGGCAACCAATACAGAAGTTTCCGGTTATTGGGCACTTTCTCCCCATATCTTTACCAGCCTAGTAAAGTATTGCAATAATTTGACTTTCTACAAAAATGTTTAGTTGTAGTGATGTGAAATAAAGAACCAACAGTATTCCTAGAATTGGCGCTACTGAAAGTTGATGTCAGAACCGCAAATAAATGAGATATAATTAATGACGATAACAACATCGACACGCCACAAGATAATGAAACAGTATTAGAAAGCGAACTGAAGAAATTGTTAGTGTCAAAAGTTCGTCAAAAGTAATTTCTCCACACGAAACCTGTCCGTTAAGAACAATGGCAGCGCGGCCACGATCTGGTACTAACAGCTAATAAACGACGAGCACGGTTCGCACTTCCACATCAACAACTTGTTAAACCAGTTGGCAGCAGACCTGACAGTGATGTCGATTGCGATGCTTGTACTGCAAAAACTAATGACAACAATTCAAAAGCAGAACACTTTAATTTGAAAACCTGTAGTAGAAGTAATAAATAAATCTACACAATACTTGTAATAAGTACCTATGCAATAAAATAAAGTCGTAGGTACTTACTCGCTTCTGAAAACCCCACTTTCGATAGATCATTTTGAATAGTTTATTCATTTCATAGATATCGTACGACGAAACACATAGAAACATCGATAAAATAATTTCAAGAACAAACAAATCGTTGAATCCAAGGACGTTCTAGCTCGGCTTCAATCACCTTTGATTTGGGGTCGAAAGTGGAAAAAGTTCACACAATAGACATTCCGACGGTGGGAACGGACACGTTGCGTAATCAATTGTTCGTCGACAATGAAAATGCGCTTCTCTTGTACTGAATGTCGGGTAACCTCAATTGTCTATTTTGTTTACTTTCATATTATGCAGTATGAAGGAGTGATATAAAATATAAATAAAATCTTGTTAACCTCAACAACCTGGGCTAATCGATCGCGAAGTAACACAAGGCAATAAGCAATCCGACGCTGAAGATTTACGAGCCTTCGTAGTTACGTATGATGTAAAATCGATCCGGTTCCTCATGTGCGTGTGCATCGAACACAACAATCGATTCCCAGCGGACCGGCGGTTTTTACGAGACCGCAACTCGCAACACATCTAATACGAACACAGATGATGTCAGTGCGGTGTTATTGTTACTGGACAATGCATATGTTGGTTTACACAATAATGAAGCAGTACAACCACGTGCTATTACTGCTCTATACGACACATATACGATAATTTATTGAAAAAATAGCATTAGCAGCGTTCTTACGAATTAGTCGCATCGAACATGTGAAAATAAAACGTCAAATTTTCACCGACGACAGGAACAACAAATTAGCATGCATATCTAGTGCTCGCCAACGACAGAGAATTATAAACAGTGCTGACATCATCGCCGGCTGATACCGCTAGTAACAGCATTATCTTAATAAACATTCACCTTGAATAGCTTGCTGAGCATACGGATTCTGAATGGTTTGAGGAAAACTAACTTATGAATCTGTTTTGGGTCAGGGTATAAAAATGCGTATAGCAACTACTTAAGTATCTACGTCAAATGAACATTATTACCATTTTCAAGCACGTAAGTTAGAAGTTGGTTAAAACTGTAAACTATCATTAGAAGAAACATCAGAAGCATGTTAATGTAGATTACGTCAGCCCAACACAGGCTGTTCCAACAATTTTCATAATAAACATGGTTGGAACGTCCTCGGCTGTGTTGCAATGGTTCGAGAGCAACAACATGCACGATCCCATGTGGGTGACACAATAAAAGCGAGTGTAACCTGTCTGTCGCCCGCGAGCCGCAAAAAGTACACAGAGATGACATCACCACTGATAGCGTTAAATAATGCCAAGGGCGATCGCGTCACCGCACTTTACGTCCAACACGCTACAGATTGCCAATTTGCTTCTATAAATTACAGTAATGAGTTTTTTTTTCAATAAAGACGACTATTTAAAACTTTTGCTCTACATGAACTTAGTCATTCTTTTAATGTCGCTAAATATGAAAATTACCTTTAAAACCCCATAATTCTTGAGACAATTGCTGTAACCGATCAGTTCAAATCGTTGGGACATATTTCGTAATTCCATAGAGGCGTTACCACTCGAAACCCATCATCGTGTATCTTACTCGATTAGATAAGACAAGACAAGTCGGGCAGCAGTGATGGCTATGAATTTTAATTTGATGTTATTGATGACTAATAAGATTGTTCCACAAATGGAGTTGCTCCGACGGCACGTGGCCTGGGCGCGTGTCGGCGTCAGCGACTCCACTGCTGACTTCGCCGAGCAAACTGATTCGCGTGCTGCACGAGATTACACCAAGGACCGAACAGAGGTCGTCGACCCCGCTGCAGTATTCATGTTGACAAAAAGTACTTAAACTTTTTCCACTGATTCACTCCTTCAATAACCTTTAGTGCACAATATCTCAAAGTCAATAACCTCCTTTTTTTGAAGTCGGTTAGCAAGCAATCATCCTAAAAAGGAACAAATTAATAGAACCGATCTTTAGTAGTAGTTATTTATATAGATGTAAATCCAAAATATGCTATTAGCTATATTATAGGATTAGAAAACATTGTAATATGTAGACGGAAGGCGGCAACCGGTGACGTTGATTAGTTCGCCCCAATTCCCCGCGTGGTCCGCGCGTCCACTCCTCATCGCCTCATTGGCGAGGCGACAGTGACGCTTTAAACATTAAAGGAATGTCATTTAAACGAATTTTAAGACATATTCAATAAGATACAATTGTCATTGCGCAGCTCGCTCGGTTGAGGACATATTTATAAAACACTAGCGAACCGCCCTCGCTTCGCTTCGGGACCCGTCAGTATCAACCGCGTAGGTCCCGCTCCCGTAGGAATTTCGGGAAGATAATAAACTATCACCAAAATTAATTCAGGTTAAATTAAATTAAACTTAGAAATAAAGAAATAAAGTATCTTGAATCGTTTTCGCAACGCATGCAACGAAAGCCCTGGAGAATGAATAATTTTCCCCGTTTTTTCCACATTTTCCATTATTTCTTCGCTCCTAATTGTTGCAGCGTGATGTTATATAGCCTATAGCCTTCCTCGATAAAAGGTCTATTCAACACAAAAAAAAAATTTCAATTCGAACCAGTAGTTCCTGAGATTAGCGCGTTCAACCAAACAAACAAACTCTTTAACTTTATAATATTAGTATAGATTTGTTTTGTCAAGAACGTAATGCAAGGTTGTTAGGATCAAATTAGTTTACATTAGGTATAGTCGGTTGAGAAGTCATCCGGTTTGTTTGGGAGACTCTATGTCATCAATCTTTATTATTAATTTTTTTCCGTTAAAAACGACGGGACAGAGACATTTTCTTGGAAGCTAATAAGAATTTAAACAACAAAGGAAGCTACACGCGTTCCACTAATTACTGCAATTGACACGAATACCAACAAGATGGGAAACGGCATTATTGTCACGATTGATATACAATTGTATGAACTTGCTAATTATATTTTAAATGCTTTAGTAATTCTGCAATGAAGTCATCTCTCACATTAAATTAGGCTCAACATACCGTGTTTTTTAAATGAATATGGTGAAACACAGGTAATAAATGTAGCATACAAAAGTTTATGGTAGTTAAATGGTGCACTCGGCATTTAAAACTAAGAGCGTTTCCATCTTGAGCGCTAACGGCGCGGCGCCGCACATTCCGCGCGCCGGACACACCACGCATTCATTGGATGCTGTCCAAGCGGCAATCGGACCACTATACATAGAGCAGGATCAAATTGAACGCTCCTGTAGAATAAAAGCAACAGAGGAGGCCGACGCCGAAGCCGACGGCGGTCCTGTCGCCGTCACGCTCGCGGTCGACGACCGACGCGACGGTAGCTGCCACGAGCTATTACTGCCATTAGTGGAGCTGCTGACATATACACGCAAAGGGATACTTATCAGGAATTTGGTCTACTACTCCTCAATGCTATTTTCGAAAGGCCATTGCAGACAACAATGTAGGAGCAGGAACGATTATATACGGTTTTACTTCGAAGGCGAAATAGTTTAAGTGAAACAGAATCATACTTTTTTAACGTGTTATATCGATTTCAATAAAAGAAGTTTTGAACGTCATCCATCCAATCAAGTGAACGGATGTTCTCAAGAAGATAGCTGTGTCCGCTGCGTTTGGTTGATTTTGTCCAATGTCGCATGGCCGGTCATTTAAATCCCCATCAAAGTTTAAAGATAGATGCTTAAGTGATCGTCGCTTGTTTAAATTTTGTGAGGTAAGAAATACTCATATCCTCTAGCTAAACGAAATCAAAATAAGTACGCTATTTGATGATGATACCTACCTGTACTAATGATACCTACTGTGGGAATAGATACTCTTATCGCTAAATCAAGACGAATTCTTAAGTAGGCTTGGTATAATAACAACTTAACGGATCTAATATATCTTCGTAGATTTAGTATGAAATCCACGCGTAAGCTTAACAATAGAGATCTTGTTATATCTCTCTACCGTAAAATCTCATCCGCACAATGAATAAATTTCATGCAAGATTAGAATCTTAGACCAAAGCTTGAACCTTGCATACGCCTTGCATACACCTACGGGAAGCAAACAAAAGTTTGAATCAGTGAAACCTCAATGTGATTAATTCATATACCTAAGGATTGAGTTATTATAATAATACATGAAGATAGAGGTAAAGGAAATGCAGCCGTTCTGCGGTAAAATGGTATGCGGAAAAAATAACACTAATTGAGATGTTTATAATATAATCCTAAAATTACACTGAAATGATAAAATTACTCTTGATCATAATACAGGACAAGATCAATACTATTGGGATTACGGAAGTAAACGTTTCCGGGAATTAATACAATTGCATTTTCCACTGCTTTAGCAAAGCGGATTGAAGCGGCAAGGAATGGCTTCCTCGAGGAAATACATATGTTCAATGGTCCGTGATATGAACCGATATTAATACGTTTGGTTCAATAATTGCAGCGGTTGAATTAACAACACACTCATTCATTCACAGAAATCGTAAAACCCAATTGTAAGTCCCAAAACTTACAGGCATCTGTTGTTTTTTAAGTAAGTATTCAAATTCGATTCATTTTCTTCACATGCCACTTGTTATTTCTAATTAATTGTAATCTAATTAAAAAAAATCTAAGTAAAATGTAAAATGAGCCATTCTATCTTCAGAATATTATAAATTCAGATCCAATAATAATAATGAGCCATTCTTATTTCAGAATATTATAAATTCAACTACGAAATGCGAATATCTAACAAGAAACAACTTGGAAACGATAATGACAGATCTAATGAATATTAAATGAGCTGTAATGTTAACGACCCTATAATAATACCGAATACCGATCAAACTGCGAGTACCACCAACGTGGCAACGTGAGCAAAGTCAGCAAGGCTACGGAACGTAAATAAACAAACAACTATATGCAATGGTAGGCATAACTGTATCGCTTTAATTAAAATTGCATCAATAACATGTTAACTCGAAACACAATAAGCAATTGATCACGAAACGATTTTAACGATTACGCAAGTAACGCGCTCAGCAAAACAATGGCGGTTGAACCTTGTAGTTCCATAATAGAGTTCGTAAACCTGAACATGTTACTCACATAGATGACGTTGCGGTTTCAAACGAAAATGAGTTCGCTCGGTGTTGGCCGAAATGTATTGTTTGATTTATGATTCGATCCAGGAAACATGTGGGTAAAAAACACGAACAAAACCGGCCGCGCGCCGCCGCCGCCAGCAATCGCTACTAAACCGGACCATTAGCGACGGATCCAAATCGCATCTATTAAAGTGATTCATGGCATACTTAAATATCTATTACTATCTTTAGTTACAGCCACGAATTATCGCCCGTCTGGCTTATGATATACAGTTAAATAATATCAAAATATTGGCGATTTAAATCTGCTGTTTAAAATATGGCCTATACAAACAACTATAATTTTTACGAGCATTGATACCTACCTACATTGTGAAAATGAAATCAGTCAAAATAAACGTAACAAACTCGTTGACGTTGACGACAGAGACGCAGTCACCGCACAAACGATCAGTGACATAACAAGCGACACGGAAGTGGACGAGCGCACCGTTACAGTACAGCGCACCCCATAGAACACAGCGGCACGCGGTCACATCCCGTACGAATTGCTATCGGCACTTGTGTGGACGACTGTGTCGGGACAGAGGAAGTGCCAATAACATGATTATATAGGACTAATGGTGAAGCATGCGGTGAATTTACTACGAAGCGTAACAATCAGCGATTTATTTCTAAGTTATAACATTATGAAAGTTTAGAAAACATGTTATACCTACAGAAATAATGAGTAGGTACGGAGATTGGTTCAGATCTGAAAGGGTCATGTAAACTTGAATTCAGAATAAGTAAGATTAGGTTTGGGTAAATAAAATAAGTACATGACAATAACGATAGAATATCACATACTTAAATAGACCTCAAATCTTACAAATGTTTGTAAAAATCAAGTTAAGTATAACGTGTTTATGTAAACAGTCGTCCATCCGTTCCGTGTACATAGTTGGTTTAATTTGATTCACACGATGCGACGCCGCGATGTCCGGAACTATAATATTGTGGGAACACGTCAGGAATATTATGGTACGTGCTCGCGGCACACGTGACACACTAACTCTACGATATGATTATTTTTGATGTTAAAAACCGACAAACGAGTAGACGAACCAACTGATGGCAAGTGGCCACTGTAGCCTGTGGACATCAGGTATACCAAAGGCATAACCGATGTTTCTCCAGATAATAAAGAAGGAAGAGGAAGAAAGAAAGTGCTGACTCTCATGCTATAAGGCTGAAAATGACAAATCGTTTGGCGACTGACGCAAGCAAGAGGGTGGTAGCCAGCAGTCTGGTTGAACTCTACCACTCAGGAGGAGCCGGCTCTTATCGCCTCTTACGATGCCGTACGTAGCATAGGAACAGTGTAAATATTCTAGGTCAATTTTGATGTTGTGGTTTTTGTTCTCAGTAGGTGGTTGTAATGAGGTAACTATTGTGTAGCATTATATCACATACGCGTGGTGATTCATACCTGCCTTCATTACGAATACAATTCTACATGCAGATAATATCGAAACCAAGAAAACAAAATTTGTACAAAGCGTGGGAAATGCGAATCAGATAAGAATCAGAAATCCTGAATCCGGCAGCTATTATTCAGCTCATATCTGAAATCTCAAGGCAGTAAATAACATTCCATATATTGAGATAAAGGCATATAAAGCAGTTAAATATTATACTTATCCTAATAAACAATTAGACAAAATAGTGTTCGTAGTATTATTAGTACTTTCTATCATATCACATCTATGTATACTCGTTTACGATGAGTAACAGTCGTCCGCTGTATTCATTATAAAAACAATACGAAATTGTCGACATTCCGCACATAATTCGAGTCTTTGATACACATGGCGGTGGAACAAAACATCCTGGCGGCGGATCGCATGAGGTTGCTAGGGGGAAGTCGGTTGGGCGGGTGCCAACACTGCCAACACACCGCCACACGTTACGAATGAGGCAACAGGTGCCGAGGAATGTAAATCCAGAATGGATTCCGTGAAAATTGAACATAAATGGAGTATATTGCTAAACTTATAGGGCAATGGATCAAAGGAGAAAATCCCAAAAGTGAACAAGCCGATCGGTTCATTAACACTTATAAATTATTTGTACATGCGTACTCCTTATCGTTTCGAAATCAATTCCATATTATTATCTCCTTCGCTTTCTCTGTTATCGTAAACGCCTACACTGAATCTAAATAAAACGTATGCCCTGAGGCATTACCGGCACCAGTGCAGCGCGCGGCGGCTCCAATATTACAGAAGTTTATAATTTCACTTGAAATATTGCTGTCCTACGTCCATGTAGCAATTTGAAGTAGTTCGTAATCGTTTGCCACTCACGACCTAGTGCTACCAGGAATTTTTAGAACTATAAGATTCTTCATTAGATACGATATTTATGTATGAATTTCAATATTTTGTCATTGATAACAAGGGCCAGCCGTGTACCCAGAATTAAATTAATTCAAGGCAAAATGCAAAAAAAGGCATGTAAAGGCAAATTACAGCCAGCAACGAAATCATCATCCAAAATTTTATCATTTTAATAAAATTTTAGATAGAAAATCATATTATTTCCAATGATAACATTTCGCTTTCAACATATTTGTTCTCTTGTGTTTGTTTCTAATGCTACATTATTACTTGAGTTTACTTTGAAATATGTATGTATCTACCTACTCAGTATATTCATTCAGTAATGTTAAGTGATGGCATAATTGAAAATTTAATCACTTAGCGTTATTTCATTACTGTCGTACCGAGACGCAATTTCCAGCGCCGCGATACCGTGGCCGCAAATAATGGGTAACCATGCATCTAGCGTAACTGTACTTAAGTCGGTACCAAAGTGGATTATACATCTTCGGGCCAGATAGGAGTAGTAAGATATCAAGTTATCGCCGCTATCTGTTGAGGATTTCTTGGATATGCGAGTATATCATGAACGAGTTATCGACCGCGATGGCGACGGCTGACTATTAACTGAACGTGGGACAGATAATTCAGAAATAGTTGAAGATTCTCTTACCCTAACAATATGAACTCTATAAAACAAACTAACCAACGTTAAGTAGGACACGAGCGACGAGCGTGTCACTAACGAGCGTCAACGAGGATTTACGGCAACGCCACAAAATGGTTCATTTCCCACGCACACACGCGCACCTCGGCAAGGTACAGTACTCCGGCTACACGCGGCGAAAGGCGTTGACAGCTATTACATAAGGCGGCCAATTGACCCCGATGACGCATGGTCGGAGAGCGGGCATGCTGCCCCACGCCACGACCCGCCGCTCCACGAATTATGGTCCGTGAACATCATAAAGATCATACCAAGGAACCAAACATTTGAAAAGAACACAGCATTGTATTGCAGATCAATGAAAATAATGTTAAGATTAAGTTACGATACTCGCAAGTTAAAGAAACATAAATATAAAATGCAACGAACAAGTCAAACTCGATAGTTCAAATAAGTATGTTAAAGTAAAGATACAAAAATTCGATATTACATAAAAATCGAAATGAATAAGAATTAGTATCGGAGTTACATAAGTTGGCCAATTGACCCGAATGACGCATGCGCTGGGAGCTGGCTGGGAGCGACCGGTCGCGCTCGTGTCGTGAGCGGCGAGCCGTGAGCCGGTGAGCCGGTGAGCCGGTGAGCCTCGGGTACAGTTATGGCGCTATAAATACATAAAACACAAACAGGCTCCATACAGGATTGCACGGAATTGACTTTCTCTACAATTTACTTACGCCTAAACGGTTGAGAGCGGGCTGTTGCAGTTATGGACAATGTTGCGGCTATCGGCATCGTAAAGACACATGTTTAAGCATAATGACTACATATTTTATGTCCCATTCGATTTTTCTGAAACGACTGATTATATTCATAAGAGTCGTCTTTATTTTCTTCTTCAATCAACGTCAATAGGTAGCTCTATATATTTCATTGACAGAAAGTAAATACTTTTAATACATAAATACCAAGGGTTATCAAAATCTTCCTCAAGCTTGTGTTTCACAACAGCAACATGGAAATGAATTTGAACGTTCACGATTACTGGTAGCACACCAATGCTGCAACCGCAAGTTCTAAGTCTGGTTACGTAAGGCTTATTCTTATTATATTCGGACATGACGCATCCTGTTTGCCTGTTTGCCTCCAAACCTTGATATGAATAACAGTTGGTAAAATCATATTTAATTATAATACAAATTCTGCGAGCGATTACCTTATCGTACTAGACTAGACGGTTGATTAATTAACACTAATTTAATGAATAACTCTACATTTAATTAACGAGCCGTGTTCAAAGTGAACTTTATTAGTTTCAAGTTGACTGAACGTCGATCTGCATTAGTATCAACAGCTACCTACCTACACCTACCACATAACGTATTGATAATGCTAATATAGGAAATTTTACAGGACGAAATTTTCAGATTGCCAATTGCATTAATGACACAGATACAAATATTTTAGAATCTTGACGTCACTTTTTGCTTTCAGGGCCAGGAATCCCGTAATAAAAGGAATTCGCCCGTAGTGTCCTCGCTCAAGTAAATTTACGTGATCTTATTCTCTAATACATATCCTTCCAGCGCTGCTAATCAATGTCAAGGTTCTCATAAAGATCATATTCTACCTTCCTGCATTTTTAACACAACGTTCAAAATTAAATTATCTCAATTCCTTTGAATTTTTGATCTCTATTATGTTTATCTCATGTAAACTATTAACCACTTACGGACGATTCACACATATCAGTGGTCACCGTTCCGTCACAGTACCGGCAAATCTTTCATACTAATAGCACTGACACTTCTCAGTGTCAGTGCTGGCAATGCCGAGAATGTATGAAAAATTTGCCGGTACTGTGTCGGAACTGAGACTTCACTGATATCTCTGAATCGACCCTTAGCTTTCAAGTAAATTCGCAAATAAAAAAACAGTTACATTTCTATCAATGATTTTTATGCCAAATGTATTATTTTCACAACAAAACTGATAATAAAGAAATTTATTTTACCTGCACTAGCATTATATCGAAGCGAATTCGTGATGCGAGAAGCGAGTGATCAAAGGTGCCCGGAAATGGCATTACGTGGCTCGCTGCGCCCGCGCCGTACTAATTAGTTCACGCTCCCGATTCGGAGCACACCACTGATTCCTACAAATAGACGTTACTTCCATTCCGTGTTACGATTCATTACCTCCAGCTCCTGTCTTATGATGCGATCGCAAACGAAAGTCAGAAATAATTATGAAACTTGACATAATTGGTATCGTCGACAGTGATAATAAAATATTCAATATCCTTCATGAACAAAGACATTACTAATTGAAATCATAAGTCAAAGTTCAAAATATGTCAGAAGCTAAATTTAGTGTACTAACAAAAACATTATCTAGTCATTGTCTGCAGCGAGTTGACGCACATGCGGTAGATGAGATCATGTCTCTGTTACCACGGAATCGCGGAATGTTGACATAACAAAGAAATCGTTTTATTTAATTGCCTACCAAAATAGTACGCTTTATTAAACAACGCACAAATTGGAAACAATGCATTCCTACGCACTCAGGAAGGAATTTACACCAACCTACTTACAAATACATTTCCCTGTTATGACGGCACGCGTTAGCCGCTTCATTTCATCGATTTCACCGAATTCGCAACCAATATACTCTTAGATGATTTTACATTCGTTGTAGCATTTATCAACTTCAAAAATTTGGGTCGTAGCGCAGTTGACACATTAATCTTGTTAGGATGTGTTAGGTTTGGAGGAAACGCCTGAACGTACGGCGTGGATAACCGCGTCGACAGATGCGGGACAGATATCACATTCCAGGGGTTGATGAAAATATAAACAAATAGATCGCTCGAACAGAACTTTGGGCGGCTTTTAACCCCGAGCGTACGGCTATACTATGAAATAGCCCACCGAGCTAATTTTAGGAGTGATGCTATTTGAGTTTGCAAAATAAACATGAATCAGCCGTAGAAAAACACGAACGAATGCTTTTCAGTTCACTGCTCGACGATAAATTTGAAATCCTCGGAGTTGGTTTGGTGTATTTTATATTAAGAAATTCAATAGATTCAACATTTTAGACTGAGATTTTTAGGCAAATCTATTTCCTTAATAAGCTCGCTAACTACATATCTAAACGTCTTTTTGATATTATGTAATACATACACGTTGACAACGATTGTTTTAATCTTAAACATATTTTTGCGGAAAATTCAACTTCTAACAAAATCGAACGATTGAGTTAAGACTATGGCATATAGCCTAGACTAGACAATTTGTTTACATCAACCAAGCCACCGGTGGTCGGGACCCGGACGCGTGTCGCTCCCGCAGACGCTCTAGGCCGAAAGAATTAAAGCAGCACATCAGGGGGCACTCGGCTACGCATCCTGTGCCCAGACAATCGCCGGCAAGGTCGTGGACGACACTGTCTGTGCGGTCTCGTCAAGCCCACTAGTTTATTTATATCTTCATTAATGCTACATGACGTTCCTGGATGATGAGCTGATCAATTGGAGAGATCGTGTAATGCCTTTCCAACTTTGAAGATATGATTTTAGCTACAAAATTTGTAAGCGTCGTAGAAAAGTAGGTAACCTAAAAATTATAGCAACGACTGGCCGTAGAGACACTGAAGACTAGTGAAGTAAGAGAACACAAAATTTAATTGGGAACTTCCTTCAATAGGGACTACCTACTGCGAGCGAGGTCGATACAAATTAACGTGTTTAGGCAAATGGGCTATTTACACAAACGGTAACGATAGAGGAAGTAATTTAGAAGGAATGTTCATAAAATTATTATTTCTCTTAGAGATGTGTTATGAATCCCTCAATACCGCTCACTGCGTCGTTAACCTAAATTAATAATAATCGTCGTCTGGTTTTCTCTACATTTTCTCTTTAATGTTGGCGATAATAATTATGAATAATAATGACAGCCAAGAGCATCCTTGTGCGCAGAAATATTTGTGGATTTGAAATCTATATTCCATTATCTAAATCTATGCACCGCGCATATGAAACTCTTGTAAAATATTTATATTTTTTAAAGGAAGCAGGTTGTATGTAAGTTATAGCCTTATAGCACACGTTGTATAACCCGTTTCTCGAATCGTGAGGTTGCAGTGGAGCATACAAAGCTCGTACGCATTCACAATGGGCCGGCTCAAGCGGAACAACGTGATAGGTCAATCTCAAAGACGGGGTCAAAACTTTTTATCTTTATCCTTATAACTGTTTTCCTCTTTCGCTTCTTCGAGAAAAGTTACTCGCTATAAAGTTTGGAAATACTACTTATAGGTCTTTAATCTGTCTCTATCACTGCAGACCTCGAGATCTATCCTGCCCCAAGAAAAGTTCGACATTGAAAGTTTGAAAGAAGAAAGATTGAAGTTCGACATTGAACAATAAAAACAGCATAGACATAGCTAAAAATGCAGAAGTTCAAAACCTGCATCACTTTCAGAGTTTGTTACGGGAGGCAATCTAGGCACAGGGACATGCCAGTGGAAACATTACTCGAGAACGTAAAGCGGCTCATCCCGGGCACACCGTCCGCTCCGAGCAGGCCTCACTCAATGAGCTTCAATTTCGTTGCGTCACGCTCCCGAATTACATAATGGGAGCCATTTTGGATTTGCACGGCACCCACTGCCCGCCGGAGCATTCCGCGACGATACATCATCGTGATGGAGCGGATTACACCGATCCCCAGTCACACCCACGTCATACTGGAGTAATTAGCACTTATTACGATAACGCGAGTGCAATTGACACCTATATCTAGATTTCTGTTCGCCTTGGCTTAGTTATCCGTCGCTGCAGAGCCGGGAGGCACGGGGAAGCGGGCGGAGACGGTTGATTTTATATTCATGTCATGCTCACGGAGATAACATACTCGTACTACGAAAAACAACTCTGGAAAAACGACTCATAACTTTCATCCTACGTAACCACCGCTTACAAAAGTCATTATAATATGTTCACTTAGCAAAGTTAACAGAGCACCGAATTTCGTGTATGGCATACAAATTCATTCATACAAATTCATCGAAATTCAAAATTTCGATAACAATATTAGCCTTCGGGAGATCAAAACGGCAAGTTGCAGAAATGATAAAGAAAAGTCATGTGTAAGAATTGGAAATAATAAAACAGAAATGACAATCATACCTTTTGCAGCTTATTAAAACTGTATAAGTACCTAACTACTGAGTACTGACAAACCGCGCAACTCACAAATAAGATATCGGTATCATTGTCACGTTTACAGCCGGGTTTCTCAAAAGCTGTACAAAATTTTTCCAAAATCATTGTGAGTGCAGCGACCCCCAACCCAACGACAATGCCTACCGATTGCAGCCGCACACACGGTCAACATACACGGCATACAAATGCAATAAATTCCAAATTTCAAAGTTAAACACAGTTCCGCGGAGAGCTGACAAAAAGAGCAATAAAATTTATAAGCGTTTCACACGCGTGCAGTTTTACTGCGGGTCTTGGACCAGGTGAATTCGCTTTCAACAAAGCACTTAACCAGTGTTTTGGAGTTGATTAATCATATTTATGTATCCATAATAACCGCACTATTAAGCCTTGCAGGGACTATTGTCACGACTAATCTGGGGGGCGGAGAAACTTTAAGAGAATGTCAAATGAGATTATTGGTAGATGATAACGACAATGAATGGGTATAAATAGTGACGTGTTCGCTGACGTCGAGGACGTCGGTCACTTCAATGTTAAAATTTTATTTAGTCAGCTTTGTACACCTTTGTGATTGACGTAAAGAGGATGAAACTCTATAAAAATATATGTAGGTAATGGCTTTTTCCAAAGCTCATTGCCGTGCAAACGGCTCCCTACTGCTGTACAATTATGTGAGTGGTGAGGGAAGATCACATTTCTCCATTCATTTTAAATTCAATTGTATTCCGCTCGGCATGCGGTATCTCGATTTTACAATTTATTGACTGGTTCCACTGTACTACTGTTCAAATGGACTGAACGTACACCACCTAGTCCGGTCACCATAGGGTCGATCGGTTTGCAAACGATCAAACTGCACTTTGAGGTCTGTGCAGGAAGTCTACATACGGAACGGAGTTACTGAACAGTATAAAAGAGCAGATACACCGCGACGTTAAAACGGCAGGTGTGTGTGCAGCCCACTTTAGCGGGTGGCGACGACAACCGCCGAGGCAGTCGAGTGGCGAGTGGAGTGGCGTGTTCACGAGGCACCGCGTCAAGGTGACTGCGTGACGTCACTCGCCTTGACCTTGCCAACAGGTAGCATTATGGAGATGCAACAACAAACTGGTCATTTGCATATTTATTATTTTAACAAACTTGCTTCGACGTCCTCGAAACTTAATTTGAGAAGGCGCGCATCTGCGCGACGTGTTTTATAATAAACGTCAATTCGTTTTCATCAACCACGTAATGGAATCAGAAGCACACATAATATTGTTATACAAGGCTCAAAGCCTACCTACCTACAAGTATGGATAGCAACATAGGTTAAAGCTCCTTCAAATGTCACATCCTTCGGTTCCCAACAAAAGAATTTAGAGTGAACATTAAAGCTATTAAAATTGAATTAATATCTAACGAACAGCCTGTCTGGCTGGCGGCGGCTGGGGGTTCCCTGCTCTCATTAAAACGTAACGAAGGAATTCCAGGATTTCTGATAAAATATTCACAGGTTTTAATATGTCTGAGCCTACACCGAAATGTTCATGAGGTGGGTTTGCTGCAAAATTTTCTATTCAGCTTTCTTTGAAGTGGAAAGTTCCAGGAATTTATTATTCTACATGCATTCAGTTAAAAGCCATGTTCGAGCCACGATTTTTCGAAGCACTAAAGCCAATTTTGTCCAAATTCACATGCCGATCGAGTTATCGAAGGGTTATTTGGTGTAATGGAGGGTTGTGATTCGCTTTCAAAAACGCTTGAATAAACGATGACTCGAAGGATCCGTAAGGAATTCGACACCCAAAGTTTATTGATGAGGGACGCATTAAAAATGATGCTGACACTAAAAGCCACGAAGTTAATTCTGTTTGCCACGACCCTACACCACGACGATATTTCAGATTCCAGTATTGATAAACCAAACGTGGTATTAAATTAATAAACACCACCAAAGCAGCCTTCTGTGTGTCACGTCTTCAATAATACACACTTATCAAAACTTGTATACACAACTACTTTATGCAATGGGGAAAACTTCAAACAAGATTTGTTTACTTTTATTTAACCTCATATCGTGGAGGACAGAGTCAGTAATTGCCAATATTTTTTTATGTTCGCGTGCGGTTTACCGCGAAATACCTACCTCTAGATTACTATGTCCAATTGCCTAAAGATTTATACGACATGGTTTTCCCCAATCATATTCACGCTGTATCAAATTTAAACTCTGGCTGTAGTACTTACTCTACGTAACCAGGAAAGAATCAATTTTATCATAAACATTCATCATCATCATAAACATCAGCTCAACACATCATCATAGCCCACTATTGAGCACAGGTAACTTCTCAGAATGAGTAGTGTAACATTGGTCCTTCGAGCCGGATATTTATTTATTTATTTAAACTTCTTATACCAAACACAGTGTGGTACAAAAGGCAGACTTAATGCTAGAAGCATTCTCTACCAGTCAACCTTTGGTCTAAGCAGACATCAACATCATCAAGCAGATATCAGGGGTTGAATTATTGAACCACATGTAGAATTGTCGTATTATGCACTGTTACTGATGTTCTACATACCTATTCATATCTGAAACGTAATCAAAATCTAATCTTAACATTGTCTTGTTTTCGGAAGAAGCAATAGGTATCCTATCCAACACAGATTAAGTAGCAAACGTTCATAATTATTGTACCTACTATATAATCAATTGTGATAGTTATGATACTAATAAAAAGGAGAAATTTATTGAGGGTGTAGATGAGCGAAGAGGCCAGGGCGGACGGACGGACGGAAGAAGGCAAGCTTCTGAACTTCCCTGTTACTTAACGATGTGGTAAGATAACAACAGAACGTGAATAACAACCAATCAGCTACAACACTCCACTCAAAAAACCAAGGAGGAAAACGAATTACCGTATCTTTTTATATTTGTAATTGTACTATCAAAAAACATCTATTTTGTTCTGTGTCGTTGGTGGAGCATTAGTATGAAAATTATATTCATTGTTTTAACGTTTACGAATAAGGATGGTTTACGATTTATTGAAGGTCAAATTCGTTATAACAAACTAAATATTGGATGAAAGTTGTATCACAATTTTACAAAATAACAGTGTTTGGATTTGTACTTGCAGACAGCTTGGACATACATGTAATCACATTGTCAATTAACATAGACATTACATATGTCTTACGGAATGCAATACATTTCAATACATAATAGAATTGGCAAGAATTAATTATCGAACGACATACAATTGAAATATACCCGCGGCATACCTATTTACTATAGCGGTATCTCCGGTACAAATGATCGACATTGTGCAACACGAACAACGATCTCAGCACAAACATCGCGGCGATACAATACTCTTGAAATACTGGAAACTCCGCTATTGAAATTCTGATAAGTGGTTTCGCAATGCGCTCCGGCTGTGCGGGCGCGGCGCTGTTACCTACTGCTATACGCTTCTAAATAAACATTAATACCGCACCATGCCGCACATACGACACTATTCAATTTTTCATTTGAAATTTTGATTCTGCTATCTTTCCTCTCAATGTTTTCCAAGATACAATTTGACTGTAACGTCAATTCAATTTTATATCCAATTCATCCTAGAATTCTTTGTCGTGACACAAATTTTGAAAACATTGGAAATTCTTCCAATAATCCGATCTGATCTTACGAACTAGCCTGTGGTTTAACAATTATTGTAAAATACACGTCAATGTTGATGAACAATGTAAGTCTTCGAATCGACACAAAAGCTTCGCTTCACAGTCAAGGTTACCCCGAAATACTTTTGATAGTAAGCAGAGCTCCTACTCCATCAGTTATTTCAGTCGAACACTCTGGAGCGACCGTAAAATCTTGTTATTAAATTAAAATATCACTATCGGTTTTATAGCCACTTAATTTCCTCTGAGTCGTGGCAGTTCGCGTCGACACTGAACGTTTGAAGGACGCGATAGCTAGCGGCGCGCTGCCCGAGTGCCCGACCCGACTCACAGATTCCCTATCATAATACAAATTAACGTTGTGATAAATAACGACGGCCAGCGATAACATAATAATCATTGACGATACGATAATCATAGATACGGACTTAGTACTGTTTAAGTAAGTAGTTAACGCGAACAATTAAACGGAACTCACGTTCACCAAGTGTCAGATTACGAGTATAGAGGAACAACTACATTTTAAAGTAGTACTTAGACATACGGCGCTAGTGTAGAACCACGTTGTTTATATGTGAACTTAATAACAATTGAAAATAAAGTCAAAGTATTTAGATCGTAACAAAATCAATAGAAAGCGACGTTGCAATCTCAGGCGCAGCTCGCGCAAAGGAAGCGTATCCAGTATCCACTTTTACCTTCAGATCTACTAACAAACTGTTCTGAAAGCCCCATCTGTCACTTTCGCCATACAAATTGTCTAGATAGCAGGATTGCTTTCCTCGCGGATTTCCCTCGCAGCCGCAGCGCCGCGGACGGCCGTCGAGTGTCGTGTCGCAACGAGTGGGCGAGTCTACCTCCGAGTGATAAGCTATCGATTATGATTTGTACGTATGGCAAGACAAATTTCAGTGTAGATTAGACTGTTGAACTAAAATTTTATCTTAAATGCATAAAATAGATAATTCTCCATCCAGACGTGGCTATTATAAACAAAATTGGAATAAAGAATTCAAATGTTGATTTACATCACAAAATACCAGCATATTGCTTTGGAATTTAAAAAAAAAACAGGATTTTTAATGTAGATTCTCGTGTCGGAGAGTCTAATATATTTTTTGTGTAGCACGACGACGAGAGGATGACAACTATATCAGTATGATTCCCAGTCACACCAGGGTTGACTAGACACCAGTAAAATTTTTCAATATGTTGGCGGAAAATTATGGAAATTGTTCATGTTGGTCAGTAAAATGAAAACATTTGAATGATTATTATATTCACTGCTTGCGTTATTGCTACTGTAAATGGGTCGTTAAATACAACTTGAATTGAATTTAAATAGCAATTGTACATGCGATTTATAAAAGTTACCATTATAAAATGGTTTTCGCTCAACCTATGTATTAAATTAAGTCCGCTGTACGTTATTTACCTATTCAGATCTCGTTAACCTTGGTAATATAAAACTGACGAATGTGAGCAATAAAAAGTTTTCGAGGCCATGAAATATTTTTTAAGTTGAAATACATTAGGGAGGCTAACAAGGCCGAGCCCCTGAATCCGAGCACGTAACTGGCGCCCACCTGGGGCCCGCCGGGCTCACCTTCGACCGACCTAAATATAGAACAGAAACTACCACAGAAATAACTTCCTACAAGTCATTGTACCCTGCTCTGCCCTCTATTTACGGAGGTGGATAAATTAACCAAAATTATGTTTACAAATTTCCGTTGATCAAGATTCTACAAATCTTAATTTCTTAATGCAAAGAATCGCAACAACACCATAACATCAATATCTCTAGGATCTTTATGAGCCCCTCATTATCATGTTATTTGTTTGACCATAGCCATCTTATTAACAAGTTAAAAACCAGTTCCAAATTATACATTGAAACCAGTAGCGCTTAAACAACACTTTTGATTTCAAAACAGTGATTGTGACATCATATTAAGTGCAAATGACGTGATCGCATCCGCTGTTTGGAGCAATCGCATAAATCAATTGTAGCCCCGCCCTCATCCACAGCTAGAGGAACTTTAAAACTTACATGTGTTTCGAGCTAGAGTTACTCGACCTCATGTTCTAGGCCTCGGTACAGTTAGGTGGCGACGTGTGTCGCCGGGAAAGGTTGTCTGCAGACAGTTGCAGATCGCTTGTATCGAGCTGCTCGCCAGCCTTCAGCGTTATGTAATAGGGCGTGTCAGTTGCACTTTTAAAAACACTAACTACTGCCACTAATATACAGACATTTACAATGTTGCAAAACCAAGACACAAATGGACTAATGTAAAGATAGTTACTATTTCGTTTATTTGTGCAATTATCAAGGCTATTCAATTCATGTATTTCGTCTTAGGAACATAAACATAACTCACTTAAACATAAACTCACTTAACGAAAGTCAGAACTTACCAAAACTCTACGCTGCAGCTGAGATCGTAGCATATTCAACTACTAATTTGTGTTCTTTTAACGTACTTTTTGCTTACAGACTATTTGCATATTTTTTGGAATGTGAACAAATGAAGAAAGTTTAAAAAAATAACCACGTGTTTTGAATGACATTAAGCAAGTCCCTTCTAAAACAACTATTTAGGGAACAAAAAAGCAGAGGGAGAAAAATATCATGAATAGGAAGGGAACAGAGTCATTTCACTTTCAACACCCTGCCTCAAAATCACTGATGTATAGCAAGATTTGTGGGAACAGGCTGCCGGAGGTATTAAACAGTCGTACCACAACATAAATCACTGAACAAAATTATACAAAGACCAAAAACTAAACGAAGACATTTCTAAACACATATTTAAACATACCTCAATCATAATAATCATTGTATAAACTTACCTACAGTTAAAGAGTTTTAAGCCTGAAATCGAAGAACTAGATCTTTACAAGAATTACATCTAAAGAAAGTCTAGATTAATATCTGGAGTTCTTATTACTAAAAGGTGTTCAATGACTTTCACATTATAGAAAAGTCAAACTGTCAATTTCAAAGATACAGCGCCATATTTCTTCAATGTGACTTTAGAATATGGTCTATTTATAGTGTGACAGGCAATAAAAGGTAAGGGGGTGTTGACACACAAACGGGCCGCGTGCTCGATCGGGAGGGTGTGTACCCCCCTCCCCCTCCCTATACCACCCGCCACCCCCCACCCCCGGCGCCGGACGTGCCCTAATTAGCGGCGTCTGCGCCACTCGGCGCGTGCCAATGCTGCCAATGAACTGTAAGTATCGTTTACGTTATCAAGATCCTTTTTTACAGCAACCGGCGACCCAGCGCTGAACGTGATTGAAGGAGCTCTTTGAGCCGCGGCGTGAGTTGTCGGCAAAAAACTTCACGCAGAGTGTGCAATAGGCATGTGGCTTTATGTCTTTCCTGTGAGAGACATTAAAGAAAGCGTACTTCATGTCAGCTGAGGCACAGACAACATCTATGGCATGTGAATCCGCTAACAGTACAGCGCACGGCCGCAGATGTTTTTCACGAGCCATCGTCATCGCACCCATCGGACCGGTCGCTCCACACTCGCCTCCGGTTGACTGATGTGTGATGGACGGTGTTCGACGCCAGTAGGTTAATGTTAGATTGATTGCTACCGGTGGACTCGATGAGAATCGCGATAACGGTAGATCATGACCTATATCTATAGCTGCACATTCAGAGACGGCAATATTCTAGCTTAGTTTTAATGCTGTGTAGCTTAGTTGTAATGTTGACAAGGATTGGGAAGTGGAATGTGAACCTGTACTATTTGTGGTAACCCAACGAGAAAATTAGCCATCGGAGAAATATTTGATAGTTATATTATACGGATATTCATTCATATATCAACTAAACACTTAAGTTTCCTGGTTTAGAAGCACTGACAACACTAGGTACCAGACTTTCTAAGTACTTATTCATACACCACCAGTCACTAAATTCGTACAAAGCCAAAAGTACGTCTATTACAACGAGGACATGACAAGTACTTTATTTATTGACACATTATAAACTACTTGCGTTTCATCCACGTCAAAATTTCCACGCACTGAAAAAAGTATACTTAAAGTTAAACATTTCCTTACATAAACCTGTCGTGTAGGTAATCATATTCTGTTACATTAACTAGTGCATTTTGCAATAGCTGTCATAAATATCTGTGAAAAAACCGAGAGCGGTGATGCGGCGCGTCCATTTCACGGTGCTGCCCGTCACGCGACGTTCGCACATACCGTGAGCGATACAATATGACAAGCGATCACTGGCAACGAACTGCTTAACCCATTAACATTACCAGATGAACAAGATAAGCTAATGTTATCAACATTTACTAGTACACAAGAAACACTTCGAGTAGTAAACAGCACGCACCACCATACAAATCAAAGATCGAGAAAGACTATAGAACCTAAGGAGATAATCACGAAAGATAAATAATTGGAGAAACGTTAGAGTTTAGACTCATGTAATAAACGTTTAAAATAACGAAACACGCTCATGTGCCAGACGACGAGGTTGAAGAAAATTGTACCAAGCAATAGCATTGTGTTGGATATAACGTTATATAGGGCCCATTCCTCCGTCATTTGAAATTTCGAAACTAAAGTAAAAAAATAGAGATATAATCCATTCATAATGGAATCTGAGCTAATTTCCTAAATTCTGACACTTTGCTGAAAAGGGAAAAGCTGATGGCGAACAGGTTCTTCAGTTGGAGGTCACCAGGCTATTGTCAACTTGGTGGTACAGAACCATCAAATTTACAATGCCCGTCCAATGAGAATATTTCTATTGAACGTGTTATTTACATCTTTATATGTCGCAACAAAACAAACGACACAATTGCTTCCCATAAAGTGGAAGATAAATGATAGATCTGCAAAAAATACATTCTAATATCAGTTCTAATCTAAATCTCGGGTACCGTATACCATCCAGCCCTGATCCAATGAAACAAAGGCCTGTTAGTCAGTTATCGCGATCTTGTTAATGTCCCAAACATTAATTGTTATTTATTGTTCATCTATAGAACTGTTAATAGCATTTGGAGAGCAACTCGCAATCAAGAGTAAGCTTTCACCGAAACAAAGACAATATTTATTTTATATTTTAAATAAAACAAATGAAATAAATTAACTATGTCACCTTCCAGGTCTTGGTCTACCCATGAATCAAATTTTATCGCGATCTGATAACTACAATGATGCTGAGTTTTATATTTATATCCTTTAAAATAGGGTGTATTTTCACCCAGTTAAGGGATGGTTTCCAGGGTAAAAATTTGTCTATGTATCTATGTATGTTTATCGAGTCTCAAAAAAATTTCATTCAAAATTTAATCTAAACCGATTTAGCCGATTAAACGTGAAATGCAAACAGAGAATGTTACGCAACAACAACGCAGACTAAGTTAAGTAACTTATTGGATCTTCCCACGGGAATGAGGTGCAGCCTCTTAAGTATCTCCAAAAACAAAAATAATACTATATCCTTTCTTCATTGCGTCGTGAAAGATGGACAAACAAAAAATTACTTTCCATAAAATTAGAATGGATTATATGGACATATAATAGTAAATAATCAAAAATATACAAATGCAATATAACCATTTACAAATCGACAATAAGTAATAGAATCGCATACAAAATGAAAGTATAACAGATTTGTAATAACCTTATAACGCATAATGTGAATCAGATACACTGTGCATAAAATAATTTAGATAAGGATCGCGATAAAAAGCAAACCGTTGCGTAATTAATTTGCGTTAAAATAATTATTAATTAAAGTATAATTTCATTAGTTCTTCTTAATTAATTAGGGAAAAAGTCGACCTTCATTCGAGGAATAAATTATGCTCCATTTAGGTTATCGTTGAATTATGTTATCATGACGTTCAAAACAATTATATCGTATTATAAATATTTTTAGCTTAAGCTACAATTATTCGAATGAAAGCTTAATCGAATAAACAAATTAACAACTAATCCAACGACCGCAATCATTCAATTCCACAAGAACTATCTGTATCATACACCCAAGACCACTCGGGTGAATAAGCAACGCTGCGACTGTATAGCTTCGAATACAATAGCACTCGATCAAAATTACGCAAACAAACTAAAGAGTACTATAGATAATAATATAATGCATAAACCTAATCACTTCCGTATACAAACCAAGGCGTGGTTTACACGTTACCTATATCGGTTGGAAAAAAATCAAAACATCGTAACTGACACATAGACCAGATGACCCAGAAACGAATACAATGGATGCGCTAATTGAGAAAGAACATGGCGAGAACAATGACGTCGTTGACACAGCTGATGTGTTTAAATAAACGGTAGCGTACGAAACAAGAGAAAGAGGGAACCTTACAAGTAACAACGAGGGCTTCAAAATGCAGACAAAACTTTTATACAATTCGCAACCTTGGATATTTCACAGTGTGCAATATTATGAAGTAGTGACTCAGTTGTTCGCCCAGATGAGATTTTCTGGAGCAGTTTGAGTCGAGTTATGACAAGATTTGTGGACTTTTGTATGTAAAATAGTGCATAAATCTCCCCGAGCGGGTATTTCAACGAGTCTTTAACGCTACGCGGTCACGCTCGCTGCCGTGCTCTCGGCGAATACATAAACATTCATAAATGTACTGATTGAAAGAGAAACCTAGTATTTAAATAACATGGTGGTTACATGATTGAGCGAAATTGAAATGATACGCTTGCTATGTTAGCGTTAGCGAACTGGCTAAGACAGGTGGTCATCCATGGTAATTGCTCCTACAAGTGGGCTTATGTGAGAAATGGTAATTAATTGAATGTTCTTCTAAATTAATTCTCATATTATAAAAGTTAACAAAACATTTATTTATTAAAATAACACGAGACTTGCATACATTTTATAAGACATGTAAACATAAGTTTAAAATGTTAATAATATATAATTAACTATATTCCATTAACTATATATTAATAATATTATAGTTAATGGAATAATTTGTCCTTGTAACTTTAACTACATATTTACGCAGCGTACAATCAAGATGTTATTTTCGTTAGTTTACGAATATCACTGTATCTCTAGCTAATTCTTGTCTTTGTGGTTTAATTCATTAAATATTAAACATTGCCAATGCCAAATAATTATTCAAACAAACGCTATAATTCCAGATACATCCACAGACAGACAGACGCGAAATCCAGACAGACAGGAAATCCACTTTCCCTTTATAAAGTTTATAATATCAGAATATAGAAGTAACTACTGTTTCATATCTGAAAACGACAACGATGATAGAGCTCAATAATAACGTTTTATTTCAAAAAGCATATGACATCGCCAACGTGAGAAATGCTTACCGGAGTGAATGCCAGAATGTTCGCATTTAAATGAATTACGATGACGAGAGAGAAGAAAACAAGACTTCCAGGAATATATAATTCACGGACCATAGAAAACCAGTCTAATCTCTATTCTAGGCAATCCTGTTTTATCACTTAATAAACATGACACAGAAATTGATGCTTAGTATATAAGTATGCTTTGACAAGAAAAAACTTCAAAGACAATGTGATATGGAAGTTAATAAAGTTGAGAATTTTATCTCAACGCCCGAATGATAAGACAGTATTAGGGAGTAATCGCGGTGAAATATTTGATAAATGAAAACTATCAAGGCCGGTGATGATGTAACAGCAACAACAATAGAATTCAATTGTGTAAAGTGTTAATGGAACCAACTTTTATTGGTGTGACGTCGCCATACGGGCTCTGAGGCGGCCTGCGTAATGGCAAGATGACATCATGATGAGAAACGTCGATAAAAACTCTCACACTTAGTTTAACGGGATTGAGCTCTAACCTTTCTTCGCGTGCTTCTCGCGCTCCTTCTCCTTCTCCCTCGCCTTCTTCTCGCGCTTTTCGCGCTCTTGTTTCTCTTTTTCGAGCCTCTTCATCTCCTTTTTCATTTCTTTCTCGCTCTTCTTCGACTTTGTGTCATCGATTTTCTCGGACAGAATGAAGGTCCCCGTCTGGACCTTCGCGTCCGACTCGTCCTTCGGTCTCATCGCGACAACCTTCTACGGTAGGGTCGAATCACACAAGGGTAATGTAATTATAGAAACAGAATCCCGTGTAAATGCACTATCGGGACGCCCGTCGGCGTTTAAAAAAATCGATTCGGCACAGATCGACCGATAGTTTATCGCACGCGCACCGACCGCTCGCGATTGGCGGAGCGGTATCGGAGTTATCACTGGCACCTTCGGAACCGAGACTGCAAGCGTCGAGCGGAGATCGCTGAGCGGGACCGACCGCGACCGAGACTCGGGGAGCACTGCCGCGAGCCGCCGCCGGCCTCGCCACTGAGCGCGACTCATGCGCAAGCGCCGCGTGCGAGCGTCAAACTCTATAAATAAGCTTCACTTCCTATACAATATGGAATCAGAAGACGATTTATGGCCAATGAACCCATGAAAGCTTTTCGCAGCGGATGACTAAGCTAAGTTCGCGTCGACCCATTATTTACATTCGATTCGATGCCAAGGTCAATAATGCGATCATCACTTGACATTTCTCATAACATGAATGTATCGTCTATAATTAATTAATATATGCTAATTAACTTTATATACAGTTACGTTCTCGGCAAAAACTTAACACTCAAGCGCTATTTGAATCAAAGAAACAAAAAATAAATTGTGAAATATTTATGCAATATAGTAAGTAGTTGATAAACGATATGAGGGGTATAAAAGCAAAACCGCTTCAGTCCAAAATTGCGTTTTTTGAACTGAGCACACCAAATTGTTCCTCTCATAATTTGCAACATTATATCATAAACATCATAGTGCATATCCGCCTCGATCCTATGTAAAATCCACATACAAAATTACGATTAAATGCAAAACCGCTTCGATCCAAAATATCTTAAAAGCAAATCCGCCTCGGTCACAATCGACCAATCAGAAGCTGCCATTTCAAAATTTCTAAAATGGCGTCTCTGTTACTTTTCATAGTGAGTCGTTGTGAATAGCATCTGTTATATTTTGTGTTTTATTATTATATTAATATTAAGATGGAAGAAAGAATTACACCTGCTCTTATAGGACACGCTAGAAAACGTGTTAGAAACATAAAACAGTGGCGGCGAGTAAAAGAAAAGGCACAAAGCTAAGAAATAATTCACTAGTATTTTGCTCGTTTGGTAGGGTATACAGAAGAATTTTATAATGATGTAAAAACATTTTATTTCAGTTAATGTTTTGCTTTCGCTTTCTTTTGTTATTATAATTTTGTTTTAAATTCTACTTTTGGTAATGGTTTATTTTTGCATTTCCCTCAGGTATTCTGCAAAAAATTTACCGCAATTGCCTGCATGCCAGCATAATAAAAAAGCTATTTATGAATGCAAAAAAGTAACTTTAGCTGATGCGAAGTCCTTTCATGACGCATTTTATTCCAATAAAACGAAGCAAGACCAAGATGCCTTGAAAATTATAAAAGTCTGATTAAAATTTATTTTTTTATAATTTAAAAGAAGTATATAGTAGGGCCATTTTAATAGGCCACATTTGACAGTTCGTCAAAATTTTACAAAGTAACCTTGTAAGGGAGGCACCCCATAGTATTTAATACATTCCATACTAGATATTGTTAAACTTTTTACACTTAAAAGTAAGGAACTGACGTCGTTACAAAGTTACGTCAGTGAACTCTTTTTCTTTTTAAATATCAGGGATGGTACCGAAAGAAAATGATGAGTAGATAAGTTGAATTCGAGAAGTCGAACTAATCGTCAAAAAGTATTTTACGATTACAAAATAAAATGTATTTTAATACAAACAAAATTTATTTTATTAAATTTTAGGCCAAAAAATATGTAATCATTCATTTATATAATAACGTCTGGCTCACAAGTCAGTATCTAGAAACGTGAAATGTTACAAAAAAGTCATGATTTCATTTCGCGCCATTATTTGACGCATTATTTTTGTCATTTTTTTTAGTCGTTGTGTGAACTGTGCGCTTATTAATACTTTTTATAACAATCGCATTCAATTTACAGATGTTTGAAGTCCTTATCGATTAATTAAATTAATCGATGTTTTTCAGCAGGTTACCCTCACTATAAAGCAAAGACAAACAGTTGTCAAATGTGGCCTATTAAAATGGCCCTACTTTAATTTTGTTAAAAATTGTAAGTCTATAAGTTTTTTTGTCTATGATTATAAGTTTTTTATTTTTCTAAATACAGCATAACATTCGGTAAAACATGATATCTTGAATTAAAATATATTTAATTATTTAATAAAAAATTGTTTTATTTTGTAATCAGTACTTTATGTCGTTGTCATATTAATAAGATGCAAATCCGCTTCGATCCGAACTATTGAAAAGCAAACCCACCTTAGTCCAATGTTTAAATGCAAACACGCCACAGTCCTACAGTATTTCTTATATAACTTGCAACTAATACATACTTCTTTGTTTTTATTAATTTTATTTAAATAATTAGCCCTTGTTTGATTCATCACAATTTGATTTTGACATTGAAATTATTTATTTACTGTACAGTACAAATTTGTAAATTGCTCCGTTTTGATGTTTTGTGACTGAAGCGGTTTTGCTTTTATACCCCTCATATCTTCTTTAACATTAAGCGAACAGAAAATTTTTACGCGCACATAATGTTACAAAGATTAAATCTCAAAATGAGGGTAATTTGTTGTACCGAAATTAATGATTAAGTATAATTATATTTGGAAGCCCGCTGCAGCATTGCTATAGCTTCAGTGCCTTCAGTCTAGCATTAACCTTTGCGTAATACTTTGCTTATATGGCCCTATCACTTGATCCGTAAAATGGATTAAAATAAAATAAAACCAGCCAAGTGCGAGTCGGACTCGCGCACGAAGGGTTCCATTATGTATCAAAACGCCAAAAAAATCTAGTCTGTTGTATGAAAGCCTCACTTAAATATTTAATTGTTTTATTGTAGCCACATATTACCCATAACGCCATCTCTTGGACCGAAAGGTGACTAAACTATCGCTGAGGCGTCAAAAGTATGGGCGCTCACTTAAATATTTATTTTATTCTGCTTTTTAGTATTTGTTGTTGTAGCGGCAACAGAAATACATAATCTGTGAAAATTTCAACTGTGTAACTATTACGGTTCATGAGATACAGCCTGGTGACAGACGGACGGACGGACAGCGAAGTCTCAGTAATAGGGTCCCGTTTTACCCATTGGGTACGGAACCCTAAAAAAGAATCATAAAACATAGATATTGCGAATTTATGGTGAATTAGCTTATGGATAAGGCCAATCGGGAAGCACCACGTCTCGGAGTCGTATGTCATCACTGGCAACACACACTGCTCGAACATCTTCGACTTCACGCAAGGTATTTTGGACCTCAAGATTTAACTTACTAACATTAATATTTATTGTGAAGTTGGTAGTCAAATCACTTTTAGATTATAGATAGACAGATAGATGAATATTGAGGTGGACCTTAAGTCTTTTATAATGTACGGAACATAAGTCATATTTGCAAATGGGGACCAAGATCTGCCGTTAATAAAAATGTGATAAATCAGTAATAAAAACGAAAATTTTTCATAATGCAATATATACCAGTTATCTTAGTGGTAAAATAAGACCGGAATATGATACAAGTGAATTTGCCTCCACAATAGCAGACCTTGGCATTGACAAAATGTTTTTTAGAGTTAAAACAACTAGAGACGGTCTAAATAACTACTACAATTGATAAACATTAAAAAGTCACAGGTTCCTAAAAGAGCCAAAATATAGGTACATATATTAGTGTAGATTTGCAGGCAATGCAGCGATGTAATTGGACTGTCACGGCGTCCGAGACGGACGACGCGAGGAAACTGGTTATGGTTAGGAAGCGGCCGACTAAATACGACGCGGTCGAAACAAAGGCCCGCTCTGAAACAAAAGGTACGTTCGGGATGTAAAAAGCGAAGTTTCCCAGCGCTCGGTGGAGCGCGACGCCGGCAACGCTCCGCCGGCGCTCCGGTGACCGCCCTGAGAAAGCTGACCATCGCACCATCGACCGAAAACACACCTAAAGCGAAACTTTCTCAAGCATCTTCTCAAAAGAACTCGAAAGAAAATGATCGATCAATGAACCAACTTCTAGGAATTCAAAAGTCAGACATACCATGTAAATATAATTATGAACATACTTATTATAGTTTTAGGTGTAGATAAAGGCAATTCAAATCGTTCAAAATTAACTCAAACTGTATAAATGTCAGGAATGGATTTTGGAAGGATACGTTTATCAAACGTTAAGAATTCATATGATCATTCTGCAGAACACGAGATATATAGCGGAGATACAGCGGTGGAACATGCAGCTATCCGCCGGCGATATCCGACACCTGATCGCGTCGGAGGCGAGCTCGAATCACACTTGAAAGGAATTAAATGGAAAGTCGTAATTATGTGACTCGGCCGGGATTCGATTGCGACCGGTGCGAGCCGGACGCGATCACAATCGGATCATATCGACAATTTATTGAATCTTGATACAGCGAAACGTTAGCTTTTATAAAGATATTCGTTGGCATGCTCAGTCCGATACTAAAATTTAAATTGCGATTAAGCCTCAATTTATTACATTCATATTCACGTTACTTTTTGACAGGAGATATTAAATGTAAATTGCGCTGTCACTTCCTGCTCGCCAGGGGCCACCCAGAAGGCAAAGTAAATAAATATGATTATCTACATACAACTGGGCACATCAATACTTCGCCAAATATCTCGTAAAAACGGAATCATCGCACTAATACCAATAAACAATGAACGTACTTATGTCTGTATTGTATATGGGAACTTATATCTCACGAACAAAGGTTAAGTCGTAACAAAATCATGACAAATCGCAGTGATCACAGGAAAGCTTTTCCCTCGTAGTATAATATCTGACCTGCGGAGTTATCTGCAAACATCAAGATTAGCTAGACTTAGTTCACACGAAACCCATAATTCGTAGCTCGCAAATGAAAGTGGCGACTGCGTGGAGTCGCGCCCCGCTGGCTGGCATGCTGGCACAGCGACACTCCGAGCACAGCCACTCGGCCCACGCTGTTTGGGTTACGTACCTCGCGGGCAACTCTTGGATAACAATCAATCTAATGAATTGTCGTCAAATAAGTCACCGCCCCAGTCATCTGATTCTCTCATTGCTACGAAACCCGCTAAGAAAAAACCTTCACAAAATGACTGTAAATGTCGGAAAGAGCATTGCTACAGAAACCTACTTCCAGTGTGAAGGAAAATCTACTACTTAAAAACGGAGGAAGCTTTTATAAGGTGGTGTCCGTTGTTACAGCGAGCAGTATTAGCAGTACTTCCGGATAATACAACAATGATTCGACGGCTATAGTATTAGGCTATAGCGCCTATAACTCTACCGTTAGACTCAGCGGCCACACTCGTAGTTAAGCCTAAGGAAAACCGATCGAGTTTAACAAATTCCTTTCACTACCGATGTAGGTTAGTTGTGTAGTTACAAAACAAACAGATCTCGTAGACTGGCCGAGTTATAGACGCCGCGCCGGTCGGTTCAGAATGTGGAGCGTCGAACGAAGATGCAATAAGCAGAGGGCGCTGAGTCGGCTTAGCCAATCGATTGACGGACCTCGTTGTTGCCCTGCTTCTGAAGCAGCCAGAACGTTTACACACCCCGTTTATGTAGGCAACACAATAAACTAACTCTTGAGGAATGCATTTCGACGTGGTGGATACTATAGCAACAACACTAAGACAAATGAGTTTCTATGGAAACTTGTAAAACCATAGAGAGATAAATAACAAGACCCATTATATTTAGGAAACATAAGATAAATTACTGTAATGTTACCTGTATATTGGCCATTTCACCAGAGTTGATTGTACACTTCCGAAAATAACACTAAGAAAATTTAGTGCATCCAATAGATAAATCCCCATAAATATATTTTATGAGGTAAACACATTTACGATGAAAGTAATCCATTACGAACGCCGATTAATATTATAGGCAATCATTAAAATGAATGAATACGATGGGTAGGAACTGAGCAGGTACACACACTATACCCAAACCTATAAAATTTGGCAGACATGGTGACATGGGTGAACGAAACGGAATCCTAATAAAATTTTAAAAATAAAATAGGAAATTAAATCTTTGTATTCAGAGTAATTTCTGACTCATGAAAACCGAAATTCACTTCTTTATCAAACTTCATTGCACAGATGTATAATAGGCGAACTTAATACCTAGAGGCACTCCCTCGCTCCCGCCCCATTCAGTCAACAAGGTATCAAATGATCCATTAATAGCCGTACACAAATAAACATAATGCATTCACTTAGGCACTCGATTCTAAAGAGCATTCAACCAGCAAAAGACGAACAGACTTCTATAGAGACTGGGTACGTTTGGGCTATTGAGCAATGAGCTATTACTTCGTGCCGAATTACATAATGTAATTGCAGGCAAATAAATATACAGGCGGTCGCTGGCCGCTGGTCGGTCGTACTGAATGCATAGTCTGCTACAGCGCTCAGATGGAGTTGGGCAACGGCGCTCGGAGACTGTCGGTTTCAAAACTGCGAAAGTGAAACTGCCGTAGATGGCTAAATATAGCCGCGTCCGCGTTATCAATCGTATCAATAAATTGGATCTTCCTCATAGAAAATCCATTAAGCCGTCCGTTGGAAAGCCGGAGACGTTCGCGGGATCTGATGAGGCTAACCCTGAAGTGAAAGACGGTTTCCAGTTTATCTCGCGAATTGCAAAAACGATTATCTCGATGTGTTTTATGACGCTTTCTGATGAGGCGACTCTACCTCTACCCATACAGGCGTCATAAAGTATGCACCGCTAATTGCTTAGACATGTTGTAATGTAATTTAATGTACTGGAACAACAACAAAAAACTAATTAGGACTTAATGGTCTAGCAACTTTTAAGGTAATGAGCATGAAAAAGGCATAAATAAAATCGAAATGCTTCCTTAAGCGTACTGTGGGCACTAGCCAATGCCACTGTCATACACAATCACAGGCACAAGAGCGATTTATTTACTAACATAGCGTGTTTGCTCAAACGATCTACCAAATAGTCAATTGAACGGTGCAAAACGACAACACATACAATAATACTCGACATACATGTTTCCAAAAACACTCTCGCTTAGATAACCGTACCTTAGCTCGCTCTACTTTAGTCGCCAGATAAACATTGCGCCAGAGTCACAAATACAATCCATCCTAATTATAGCCACATATTTAACTTAACCTCATTTGGTTCCCTCCGTAAGCCACGGTCCCTTCTCACAACAGGAACACAAAAGTGTAGATATAGAGGGTGCTCAACATTGCGCAGGGAGCATCGCATAGTCATTATTCCTACGGTGGAAACGAAAAAGATGAGCACTGTATTCAGCCCTGCGTCCGTTGTCTGTGGCGAGTGGTCAGTCAGTCGGTCGAGCGTGGACTCGTGGATCAGGCGACAGGTGCGTACCGGAGCCCGGCCGCGGCAAGCTGCGGAGCGCTATATACGGAGCTTCCGGGGGCGGCGACCGACGGCCGGAACCAGCGCTCCGAATGCTCCCGTAGTCAGCGAGGGGACGACCTAGCACCCTACTACTTTACAAATTTTACAATGGACTCGGTACACTAGTAACTCTTCGAGGAGATTCGTGTTATCGGTGTTTTTATTAGGTACCTGCGTTTCGTAAATTGATTATTGAATGCATTCAATATGCGGTAAATTTTCAATCATTCTTTGAGTTTTGCAAAATTCTGATAAATCACATAGCGCAGCGTTTCGAACGTCTTGTGAAACGTGCGGCATGTGCATGATTATAAAGGTTTAAGCAAATCAAAATAACTCTTTTTGGGGTCAATAACTTATTAAATGATTACCTTAAAGATTAAAGATAATTAACATTTAATTATATTTTTAATGCAGGACTAAAATTATGTATAATTTACAGTGTAGGTATAGGATGTAACCTTCGTTCATTTTGATGAATTTCAATATTAGTTAAAGAGGGGAAGGAGGCGCGGGTCGGGCCGGTTGCGCTCTAATTGCATTTAATATTAACCAGCCGTTTGATGATAAACAGCGAATCAATTAAACCGCGGGCCATCGTCGAATTGATTTGAACCGGCGAACATGACCGCCGCCAGCCGCGCCCGGCCCTCCACCACTCAACAAACAACGTAGGTGCACCTACGATAACGTTAGCGTGAACGATATTCATTGCTCGTAAACGAAGGAAGAGTTCAAACGAAAAATAAAATGGGAAAAATCCAAATGACAGATCTTTATTGGAACGGAGTTCCTTAACACACAGTACGGATGGAGGCTAGAACGTAAAAAGAAATTTTTTTGTGACGGAAATCGAAAAGCATACGTTTCGATTTCCGTCTTTTCGATTTCCGTCACTACCTGTGCAAAATCGTAGTTGCACGCTTATTACACAATCAATTATTGGGTCAATTGCAGCCAATAAGGACGCACTCCGCACGTGTTGTTGGTAGGCGTGGTAGCGGTGATAACCTAGTGACTAAGATATCGGCTCCTACTCGGACACACACTTCTGACTTTTTGGAGTTATGTGCGTTTTAAGCAATAAAATGTCACTCGCTATAACGGTGAACGAAAACATCGTGAGGAAACCTGCATACCGGAGAGTTCACATACTCAAAGGTGTGTGAAGTACACCAATCCGTACTTGGCCAGCGTGGTGGACTACGGCCTTTGAACCTCCTCATCCTGAGAAGACACCCGTGCCTAGCAATGGAACAATTATGGGTTTTGATAAAGGTTGCGCTGTTGTGCCAACTGTCAGGTCAGGTATGACAGCTGCTATGTGCATGTTAATTTGTTAATTTAGGTAATAATATGTGTACTAAGTATGTTTCAACGCCAGTGGAATGTTAACGACGTAAGGATGGGTACCGGCCGAGCGATGGAGGAACGAAGTAAAAACGAACAGGGAGCATAGGCATAGTCTTGTTCTAGGTTTGTCACAGTTGCCACGGGCGGCAGCGGAAAGGTCGTGCTGCATGCTCGTTTGATACTTTCATTCAACTATGGTCTCTTTTACTAGAACCCAGTGCGAGCAGTGATGGTGCAAATCCCGCAGTGTACACTGAATAAGTCCAGGTGACGGTATTACCGCTACCACACGGCGCGGTTCGCTATCTTATCGCGGACCATTCGCAGCGGTCGATTGCAATTCGGCCAATAGCGCTATTCATAAAAACATCTGGATCGCGCATCGTGGAGCACATCATGCGCGAATGCAATCCTACCTATTGTTACGTACGCTTTTATCAGCATTTAGGTACAAACCAAACTGAACGAAGTTAATGATTATTTAATTCCCTAAGTGCCACAACAATCGATACCGCAGGTAGAGTCAATCCATGTATCGACGAATTCGAAGATTTCGTGGCAGATACAATTGAAGATCATTTACATAATCTTTTACCATAGGCATTGGAGCGACCTGGAATATTGACCTCAACTTAATGCTGGTTAACCAAGGTATCGTAAAAGGCGACTAAAGCTAGCCTCAGCTAGGTGGTAAGGCTGAAGGCTGGCAATCTTGATACTACACACACTAACAAAGTGTTTGTTTGAGTCAGCCGCCAAATAACATGTTGTGTTCGGGATCGCAACTTGCGAAACAGGACTTGGTTTCATTTCCCTTCCTTCTTTCTCTGAAGGGAACGCATGGCCCTTGGTATTAGAGATATGTATGGACGCCGGCGACGAGTTGGCATCAGGTGGCTCATCTGCTTGTTTGTCGACAATTACCATAAAAAAACTGATATTTTAATTCACCACTAAGTTTTCGACAAGCACTGCGTAAACACGAGATTTTCCTTCTATTACAATATTGAATAGCTTCCGTGGAATTTAATAGTTTTTGCGCGCTTCCAAAACAAGCTCTGACAAACAAAAACACGCGGAGTGCCGCTGCCGCGAACCGTCGAGATAGATTTCGTGCTAAACGCTTGGATTACCAATTCGAAACGCTGTAAAATGCTTTGCATTTCGAACAGTATGAACTGCCTGAAATCAAGTAGGTACATGAAATAGAGTACAAACAAAACAAGCAAAACGTTCGCCTCGACTAGAGTGCGTCAATACGTAGTACCGGTACGAGATCGACGTACCTACCTACTTCGCAAATTTGGTAACAGGTGTCTGATTCCGAGGCCCGGAGTGGACCGCAACGGCTCATTTGTCAGCGAGAGCCGATAATTAACTTCCTTACGAAACGATAAGTGACGTCATCAGCAACGGATGTTGCTGTAACGTTATTAGTAACTAATCACTATAGCAACTTAGCGATCGAAGGAGTAAGCAATCAGTGGAACAAAGGCAACTCTCACGGAGCCGGCGAGATCGGAGGTCAGCCCCGCGCCATGTGTAAAGTTACTGAGCATAAACGATCGGCAATCGGCACATTCTACCTTTCTGCATTCATTCTGAAACTGTTTGGAATAACACAACAGACTCATTGAAATTCAAACACGTTGATTTCGCCAAATGGGGAAACCTGCCCGACTTTATTTGAGAGCGGTCTCAACTTTTTAGAGCTAAGGCAGCTTTTTCGAGTCGGCTGTTCAAAATTCGGCATCATTAGTCCGGGGCTAAACAATGTGGGTTGATGATCGATAGCCACCGACTATAGGCTCCGGGCCTGGTATAAACGATTAATCATCTTTTCATATTAAATAATTCTTATCTCTGCAAATATCCTATTCTACCGATCTCCAAGCCCGAATGTGCCGAATGCCTACAGTTGTTGCCCAATGCCGCACAACCGAATGCCCTGTGCCCCGCGCCAATCCGTCGCCGAATTACTTATTGGCCGATAACACGACAACAGTTCGCTGTTTGTGCCACAGTGAGGACCTATTTAGAGAATATTTGGTAAATTTATCGACTAATGACGTCATGTAACCTTCAGACTGTTTTAGTACCGACTCATAATTTTGAAGACGTGTAAGAGACTAACGAATAATTGATATGCTTGCAGTAGCTGCGATCAATCGAGCATTAATTCCACTGTAAGGATCTTGTCCTTTCGGAATTTCTCGAGTTCAAGAAAACATAATATGCACACGCAACAATCTTACCCGTCTTAGTTGAAAATATGGCATGGCTGGGGGTTTTAGACATCTGTAGTAGATACTAACCGAACACAAAGCGTGAAGCGTAACATCAGCCCGATCGCTAAGTCACGTTTTAAAAGAATCTGCCTCCATTCAAAGAACCTTAGAAGTGCCTTTCTTTATCATTCATCGCGTTCAAAATTAGGTCAACAGTTCGAATAGGTCGGTCTACAGAGCGGGGGTCGCAATTGTACGGAATATTCAATATACTCTAATATGTTTCCAAGCTGTACATAGTGTACATAAACAGGAATACTTCATAAACAATGAATATTTCCATATGTTTCCTTAAAAGGAGCAGATAGGCTACTTTCACGGTTCATTTTAGAAAAATTTTAGCCAGTAGAAGAACGTTATCACTCTTCAAATACATATACCATTATATCTACCTACATTACTACTAATACTATACATATACGAGTACTACTACTATACTGATAATATCAAAAACAAAAACCTTTCCAATTTTTGTCGGTACAGGAAGTCGCCTGCCCACAGCGCACCGCACATCATTTGTTGTTGGCGTGGAAAGAAAAGGTAGATCTCGCGCATACTCCGACCTTCACCCACTTGCACACAAATTTAGCAATAACATCACATACCTACACATAAACTATGTTTTATGGTGTGCCAATTCATCGCTGCCTGCTCTGTGTAATATTCTGCTCTGATCTTCGGCCGAGGCAGATATTTGTAACCACTTTAATTTCGTAACATTTTCACGTTGTAAAGACACTGGTAATTAGATTAGTGACCGTCACTAATGTCATTTTAAATGACCAACAATTAACATTCATGGCGAATGACAAACGGATATTGTAACACAATACGGGGCTCGAGTAGTTCGCATTCATTAATAATCTAGTACAAGGAAAACTGTGTAATATAGATTCCAAGGAGCCCCAAGGAAGTGCCGCAGTATTCTCTAGAGGCAAGTTGCAAGGCGGTTGCTTCATGCCGGCCAGCATTGTCCTGCGTCCGCCGGGAGCCACCGTCCATGGTCGGCCCGGGGGACCTCGCTCGCACCACCAGTTAACACATACCCTGGTGGCCCGAAGCCGTCACACTATTGTTTGCCTTATCATGCCGATTGTTGTTCCTTATGCCACGACAACTATCCGATCATTACCGAGGTCAAGTCTCCAAGTGTGGATTGGTTGGACTCTACACAATTTGGGACATCGTGGAAACTATAGGCACATTTCGTTTAATTACGTAGCATTAACTTATATGGAATACGCGACGCACTAAACTTTAAGACGAAACTTTGAGGTGCATCCAAGACTTGAACCATGGCCCATGTGATCTAAATTAATTGTAATTAATTAGCAGTCCTAGGTTGTTACTTTCTTTCCTTGCTAGGCTTTTTGGCTAAACTTTGCATTCGTTCCATCTTTCTCTCCGTAACTCTGAAGACAGTATGTAATGTGCCTCATGCTGTCATCATAAATAACTGCTACTACTAATTGTAATTCCATAATCAAATTTCTTCAATTAATTTCAGAGTTAGAGCACTCAACTATGTTCCTTGAATATTTGCAGTTTGCAAATTTCAAGACGACGCACGGCGGCAATACGAACACTTCATCGTAATAAAATGCGTGCTTTGGATTAATTAATCAGCTAGTCGGCGACTGTTGATTTATACAACTGACACGCGAACTTTGGCACTTAATCGATACCGCCATGAAGAGATATGCGATAATGAGATAGGCTCCGAGAGGTGGGGCCTTTCCACAACACATGTGATCATATCACCAATTAATTATGGCCTCGGAGTTGAGATGCGTCAGGGAGCAACATATTTTTGCTCGCAAAGCGAATTGGAAAGTTTTATTTGTAGAGCGTTTCTGCACAAAACTGTTGCTTAACTGCAAGCGCTGCAGCCTTAGCAGGTGTCTCTCCAACCAACAGATCCGTAGTTACATAACAACAATGTTGTTTGTATGTGTGTACCGAGTGTAACCCGAGAGCAGAGCCGTGAGCCGACACCGCGGACACGCATCGCCACCGACACGATACACCGATACACCGTGCCGCGCCACTGCGCCATCAGCTACTGCTGCCATGGATCCCAAGATATTTATAGCCCGCGGCCGGATTTATTATTATCGTCGGACGGGTCACTGGAAAGTGGACCACCATCGATTGAAGCCTTAGAGAGAAAAGAAAACAGTATTTGTTGCATACGATGACCGGTATACCTTAGCGGACAGTTAAGCAGGTAGTTGGCCTCGCTTGCGACGATTTTAAACGAAGGTTCCACAACGCTGCGTTGCATAATACTTCAAACAGGTTGCAAGCGTTATTGGACAACACTGGTCATTGAATATCAGAACAATGACAACAATAATACTCTCAGCACCCGACAAATTACCATTTCGACATTTTATCTATCCATAATCCTTAGTAAGATGCCCAGCAACTTTAAAAGTCCCATACACAGGTGAGTTACTTGTATACTTTACCTTGTAACTTATATAATGGGTAAAATATTGGAAATTGTCGTATACCTCGTCGGCCAAATTGCAGGTAAAATTAGCGTTGGCAACGGTAAGGCTTCAAACACTTCAAAGTTGTTTAACCACATAATTTGGTTCAAGTGCGAAATCACCGAAAACCTTTGACCGCAAGCAGGGGCCGAGGGGCGGGCGGGGCGAGGAGGGGAGGGGAGGACATGCAGAGATACCGAAATTTGCTAACAGCTTGACGAATTTATCAGTTTTGTATTTAATAGCTACTGGACATTATGCGCGAAATTGAATCTTAAAAATACTACACAAGGTGTACCAACTACCAACAATAATGTGTAACAAGAAGCCAACCATTTGCGTATAAACAACTTTTTTATTTCAATACCCGTAAAACTTTCAGACAAGGCAATTGATGGCAAGTAAGTGATAAATGGAAAGGCTCTTGGATACCAGTTAAATCAAAAGCATCAACAATTCAGTGAAGTAGATGGAAAAATGAAATGAAAGTTTAACCAACGCGTTACCCTGTAGAAGAAAGAAGAAAGGAAGAAAGTTTCAGTTGATAGTTCAGCTTCAGCCTCTCAGGTGTCTCATCCGCCCTTCGAATTAAAATGTCACCACCAAAACAACAACAAGACGATGGCGGACAACAACCCCATTAAAGTTCATTTCTCGCAGCGACAACTAATTCTCACGGAAATTAAGAGAGCGCGTCGACGATTTTATCTTCACACCTCCCAGCGGCACGCGTTCGTGGAATTAATGTAGTTGGTATTGGTAGTTCCGAGTGCGAACTGCGAGGACGAGTTGAATGTTTCGTACGTTTTGCTAATGGCGATGGCGGCCAGCTGATAATGCCGGCTGACACTGGAAGAACTAAGATTACTTATTCAGCCAACGCTGACGCAAGATTAATTATAATAGTTTGAAAAAATAAACACACACTTATACATTTATACAGATGAAGCTATCTGAAGTGTAAATTCTCTTGTGTGGAGCCAATTCTGAGCATGCTATTTCATATTTTCATAAAATTACGGTGTCATCGGCTCTTGATCTCTGTCCAAATTTTATTTATCTGAGCTTTTGAAGTGGTGAAAATTAGGCTGAAAGATTCCGTTACATACATTCGTGCCGGTGAAGTTAATAAGAGCGTGTTAAATAGGTATCTACAATGGAAATATGGCAAAGGTACGTAAGTCCTAGATGAGAATGTGTTTTGCTTTAGTAATTATGTTGCCTAAAGACCGACGACATATTATTCTGATGGAATCATGCAGAACCTCTTTCACACTCGAGCAAATTATAAGATACGCTACTGGTGTTGTCCTTTATCATGCATCGCCGAGCGTTGCAGGATTGCATGTAGATTATGAACAATACATACTTCTGACGACTTGTTAGTATCACTTGAAGACTCTTAGTCATACACTGCGCTATGGTAAGACCCATTTTAAGTAATTCGCTACTGGATAGGATTCGTAACGATGAAGTACATAAAAGAAAAGTTACCGTAACAGAAAGAACGCACGGAGTCCAAATGACTATCTTAAGCTGAACTTGAGTGAGTACCGCAGCATTTCAGAAGTCGTCTTGTTGCGCAAATTAAGGGAAGCGTATGTAGAGCGGTGAACTTTTAAAGACTAATAGATAAATAGAGCGTTTTTGAAAGATGATATAGATTATATAACCGTTTCGAAAGCTACAAACGAGCGGCCACGTGCAGTGCAAGTAGTTCAACTCGGGTGTACAGATTTTGATAATCCATCACGGCAGCCGTAATGGCCGAATGTTACACAATGTCCGGAGAGCCGGCCTGCGACATACAGACGTTTTGCGATGTCATAACCAATGTTCGATGTAGTTGCACTATTTAATATTGTTTCCAGTATTATAGAGAACAGAAAAAGAAAGAACTTTACACTCACCACATCGAACATGAAATTTAAAAATATTATAACGAAAAGAAGATATGAAAATTATACGAAATGAGAATTATGTTTATTGTTCAATTTGCGAACCATCCCGAATATGCCCGTCATTGCCTTTTAAGTAAACAATAGAAACTCTATCTGGCAACAAAACAAATGTAATAAAGGAAATTTATGAATATGAGCGTTGACGATTTTACAAGGATGTTTACGAAAGTTGAAGTGTGGTGGCTGCAGCCAGCACAATATTCGCCAGCCGGCAGCCGGCAGCCGCAGTCGCCATTAGCCGGTCGTCGAACCCGCCATCCTTGGCCCAATGTTATGGCAACTACAGTGGCGCCCCCCGCGCCCCCCGCGCCGCCCGCCCCCGACCACGATATACATCGGCTTTGCGTTACATAAACGTCATAAACAAAGATTACGATATTTCAACAAAATAACGATACTGGAACGCAGCACGTTTTACGACTGCAGTAGAGTTTACCGTCTCGGAAGACGAGTAATATCCCGGAACGGAATGGTTATTCTTGAGGAATGGGAATTTTTATTTATCAAAGTAGAGCACTATTGCAGTATAATGTAACGTAAGGCGCATGGCGCGCCGCGATGGTCGCAATGGCAGTAGACAACATGCAACAACGTCTACGCCCAACTTTCCTGCTGGCAAACTTATCTTCACAACTCACGGCCGCCGTTTTGATAATATAGTTAACTGTCTATTACTAAGGACACAAATGCAAACAGAAAGCAGTTTTTTGCAGTTTATTACATCGCAAATATAATTTTTTTTTCTTCTTTAACTTTGAGCGTTGTTGATATTGGTGAACTTTTAAATTGGTACTTTTGTTTCTAAATATAACTAAGTACGTCAGCAAGCATTGTTTTTTGTCACTTCTTGTAACTTGCCTTCTAGACAACTCCAGCAATCCGTTGCGAGCCCTATGAAGTTTACTATGTTTTCTTTTTGATATCCAATTTTATTTTATTTACTTTAAACAAAAATACTTCTTTTCATATCACTTAATAATGTACGGAGGCCGCGGCGCCGCATTCGCCCAACTAGTGAATGCAGCAGGCGCGGTATCGAGCTCACTGCAGGCGGTAACGCATTTGCATTAATTGCCAAACTGACCCAGTTGCCGCGACCGACCTATCCTGAACTCCGCATTGGGGCGCATAAAAGGAACTCCGGGTTCTCCGTTCTCGGGCAAGTCTATGATCGATTCACAATACCATGAGTTTTACGAACTCGATGATGTCTTCCGTCCGTATGCGCCTCGTTCATTACGGGAGCGCCCATTTATCGGCATTTCATTACGCCGACCCCTCGTAATGTTGCTTCCTAACAATATTTATGCTAATCCATAATTGAATATAATGAATGATACTTAATTAAATATAATGACTCGCATTTCTATTAATGTAACGACGTAGAATGTCATGATTACATCAGATAAAGTTCTAAACTCTAAAGTAGGTACATTATTGGGCGGCTATTAAATTATGATTTCTGCATTTTGCAAATGTTGTATTGCAATCAAATATTAAGGTTAATGATATACTATTAGATGTGTATATGACGACTGATATTAGTCGTAGGTAATACTCGACAAAATCAAGAGTTAATAACAGTACTGAGCTATTGGGTGTAATCAGAGGTGGGATGATCGTTGCCAATGAAGAAGATTCACGCCCCTTTCAGTGCTTTTAAAAACAAAATAGAGTCAGCCCCGGCAGACGTTATTCATACTATTTAGTCCTCCAAATAGTAACGATTACATAGCAACTGCATAATATATGGTCGTATGTTTTAGTCGGTATTTTTTCTGCTGCTGTAGAGAACTGTATCTGCAGTATTCACGTAGAGTTTAACCATTTTACAAATATTATTATAGAGTAAAACATAAGTTTGTTTTTAATAACTTCGACATCAACAAGTTGGGGAAGTCCCCCAATTGTGTAATGACAATTATTGGAGAAGCATCGTCCCTATTAAAAAGTTAATATAGCGAAGGACACATCTCATGATTCAGTAGTAATGACCTCACGCCAAGAGACAACAAAAATAATAAAAAGTGTAAAGTGACACGTAAGTCCGTACTTTTTAGGGTTCCGTACCCAAAGGGTAAAACGGGACCCTATTACTGAGACTTCGCTATCCGTCCGTCCGTCCGTCCGTCTGTCACCAGGCTGTATCTCATGAACCGTAATAGTTACACAGTTGAAATTTTCACAGATGATGTATTTCTGTTGCCGCTACAACAACAAATACTAAAAAACAGAATAAAATAAATATTTAAATGGGCGCCCATACGATATGCGATTGTTTAGTTTACCTTTCGGTCCAAGAGATGACGTTGTGCGTAATATGTGGCTACAATAAAACAATTAAAATATTGGCTTTCATAAAACAGACCAAATTTTGTTTGGCGTTTTAATACATAATGGTACGGAACCCTTCGTGCGCGAGTCCGACTCGCACTTGGCCGGTTTTTTTCACACTGTGGGGCAGCAACAGTGCAAATATTTGCGAATATGTACCTACAACAAAACGTCTGCATAAAGTGTTCCGTCCAAGGATGTGTGGCTTACACGGTTGTTTGCTCGCTTAGTGTACCAAGCAGTGTACACGGAGATTTGTGAGGGCTTTACTACCAGGTATGTTAAAAATTACGTGAATATTCTTGAAAGGTTCAACCGTGATTACAATCCAAGCAAACAATCCAAATCATTATGTCTGTTTAGCATCTGTTCTCAAAAAATCCATCTGTCCTCAGGGGTAGCAACGCATCTGTGACCGAATTGGAACAAGACTCACACTAATCATTACTAACTGGACAATACTAATATTAACTAACAGGACTAACCTATCCCTAACAGTCCCTGTCCTCACACTTATTAACAAACTAACCAACTAACATTCTAACACCATCTACTAACTGGACTAACCACCCTAGTCCCTAAATTGGGTCTTGTTCTATGTCGGTCACAATTGCCATGGGCGGCAGCGGAAGGGTGGTGCTGCATGCTCGTTTGAAAAAAAAGATAAATTTTTTCGAAAACTGACACAGAAAAAATTATATAACTCTGCGGAAAAGACGTATTTAAATGCGATCTGGACATGACCATTTTTTTTGTTTTGATCTTATACCTATCTCTCCCACAAAATCATAAAAATAAGAAATTAGTGACCCAGGCCCCCCTCTCACAGATCAAATGTCTAAAATGTAACAAAAGAATAACCAAGTCATGGCTTTACCTATTTGCCAGCCTGTTTCAGCAATAACACCATAAAACTATGTGGTATTCTCATTGGGTGGTAAACTGTACCCAGTAGGTGCATTAATTATGTATGTTTCAGAGATTAATCGCGTATTACAGAGAAAATTTAATCTAAACAATTCAGAACTGAGATATTAATGTGTTCCGAGAATTGGTTAAGATTATTCTATAACACACTTGAACGCCAGATAGTAAGATAACCTTTTGCCTTGGATGTGTGGGGATCTAATTAAATTATGTATAACACTTAGAGAAATTAATTTACAACATAAAATATACAAAGAATCTATTTTGCTGCATAAGGTGTTAATAATTACTATGGGAGTTAGCAAAAAAAAACTTAATAAGTGCTATATACATATTTATGTATCTATGTAGCTAGAACATATACCAATTTCCAGGGCAACCGACACATTTGAACAATCCTTAAATGCCTCCTTATCTTATCAAGTGTGACTTAATATGCAATTATATCAATACTCTTGATTATAGGCTGATAAGACACACTACCTGTACACTTGATCGTAAGGGCTCTTACATTGTTGAGGTGCCAAGCCAAGGTAATGGTATAATTTCTCAACTTAGTCCATTACAGATTACACTTTTGCTGTGATCTGGATACCAAAATTGTATATCTTGTATGGCAATATTCCTACTCCATTGTACATGTCATAGTCCTAGCCAAGCTTAGCTCAAAATTTATATAATAGATACCCATATAACAGCATTATCTACTTTATTTTGGGTCAAATTACAGCTTATTACAGGTAAGTAAGATGAACAGTACACTGCATAGCCTCTACATGAGTTAAAATAAACAGTAACTGCCCAAATAATGATTTCCGAAGCTTACTTTGATACTTTGTCAGAATAAATGACTATAATGTAAATTGTTTTTAGCCAGGACAGTGTTACAATATAGAAATTTTAATTGGGTTCATTGCAAATCTCAATTTTACTACTCTGTCTCAATGCTTCTTATCTTTAAAGTTAAGTAAATTGTCACTGTTATCTTGCAGCCTTTTTTGCATAGACGTATGGAGCAGGCCCCTCAAGGACAGAGCGATTAGTGTGGCTGCCGGCTAGCAGCAGTGATATAATCACCTGCCACATTACCACTAATGACTTAGCACTGCCCCGCTAATTGCATTACCTACTTTACTGACTTATAGCGTAACAAAATGTTCTTCAATTTTCCTAATGAATATCTAAAGACCTGTTAAAACCACTGAATATTTTTTGAATTGAAAATATGTAAAAATGTAGCGACAATTACTTGGCAATACAATTTTTATAGAGCTATATTTTTTATATACATGAATAAACCATTATTCAAATTTTATTGAACACATAGCAAGACGAGAAAATCTATGCGATAGCAGCAATAAAAATATCCTATATTTTAAACCTACTCCAGGAAGAGGGACGCATGAGAAAAATCGATACTTCCACCAAAACAAGTCGCTGCGACTTTTTGCATTCTAATAAGAAACGGTCCCGAACAAATACCGAGTAGAAGGTCACAGTTCTATTCTGTAAGCGTGAATACTTCCAAATAATTAGTAAAAAAAGCCAACAGCCGGCTACTCACCCATTTTGTCGGAGCCGCTCGCTCACTCCGCTGAACAAACAGGCAATTCACTAAGAAAATCTCTTCGACTTCATCACAAAGTACACGTATTTACACCAAAGCACTATATTTCTCGTTATAAACTAGAGTTATACTCATGAAACTCGGTTTATTTTATTTTAAATGAAAATTGCAAATCAGCGCTCCCTTCTGTATCGCAGGCACAGAGCAGCCTGAGCAGCTGTCAGAAAGCGCGCGTGCGTTCGTAAGTTTCGCGTCGTTTCGAATGCGTTCAAGTTGTACAATTCTTATCTAGCGAACGGTTCGCTGGAGCCGCCTGCCGCACTTACTTCATATCTAATTATTTATCTATATAAAATGCAAGATCACGCTCTTGAAATCGTGATTTATTACTATCTAAATATAGCGCATATTACAGACACAGGTAACGATATCGAATTGCAATTTGTAATTTAGTAGTCCGTGGCTCCGTGCTCTACGTAAATACTAAACCGGTCATGTGTGAAGTCTGTTCTGTTCATGCGCTAATACTATTCGTCCTTTTACGCTTGGAATACGCAAACACAGTTGCTATCGGCGGCAGGACGTAGCTTCTTGTAATGTAATAAATATATTATTAAAGATTGGTTTTAAATTCAACCATTGCATTTTATATAGGAAAGCTATTAGGTGACTGCGTCTTGCGTCGCTTCGTCAGCTTGCTTTTATCACCAAAGGCTGTATCGATGATTAAATGTCTGTCCTTACCCCTTATTCTTTGGATATTAGGAAAAATGTTATAAAACAGTAACAACATCGATAAATGTTTGACGAATCAAATATTTATAACAGCCGCAAGAATTTTCTTTAGTTGCTTTCTTGTATTAAACTAGTGTTGGAAGACTCGTGTAAATTGACTATGTGTTCTGTTCTGACTTTCTGACCTTCTGACCCATTGTTCTGACTTCTGACTGATAATTCTGTTGACATCACTAATCTCAAGTCAACCTTCAGCTAGGCTGCTAATGGAACCAGTAATTTGCTGGACAGTAGCTGGGTAATATCCAAATCAATACCTACTGCTCTATTGGGTAAACAATAAAAAATAATAAACGCTTCATAAAATAAGTGCTTTATTGATTAAAATTTGTAGGTAATATAGGTACATAATTTAAAATTAAATTGTACGTGTTTCAACGAAATGTCTAGCCGAGAACCGTTCTATTGATGAGGGATCGATACAACGGGAGGGGATGGGGGAGGAGAGACACGACATACAAAAATATCTCGAAACTGTATTAGCTACCATTTTAATCGTAACTATTTTAACAAATGTTCTTACATGTTAACAAAAATAAATGAAAACGCTATTTTCAAGGCAACAACAAAACCAACTCTGACAGCGCGGCGCGGCCGCGGCGTCCACCGACCACCGTCCAATACCCACCACAATATGTATAATAAAGCTAGTTCATACATGATCTACGGATTTGCAAGATTAGCAAGAGATACAGGGAACCTATACTCTGAGGCGGGGCGGGGGAGGGGGGGGAGGGGACGCCGCGGCTGCGCGCGCGCCGGTGTAGCGCACGTCCGGAGACGTCATCTCGCAAACCAATGCTTTCTATGTACATACAACCCACGATATAATAAATATTAGATAGAACCTTATACTCTCTGTACAATGTCGTAAAATATTTATTTTAATAGACTCTTCGTTTTATATCTTTTTTATTTTCACATACAAATTTTGAAAAGCGAGTGTCCGGACACTTGGGGATATACGTGACGCGTTGCGGTCGCGAATAACTAAATATTTTATCTATCCCGTCTCTGTTCCTACGACCAGGGGATACATCGTTATCCAATTGGTCCTGGGACGAGGCATTAGCTTCTAATTTTGTTGGTTAATTCTGCAACGTGTTTGCATTGTAAATATTCTAGTAGCGGCATGTGCGATCAGCCTTAACGTTAGCGTCCTGTGGCGGCTAGTGTCACTATCAGTGGTACATAATAGTATAGAGCACGCTACGTACAAAACACTATTCCGCCGGACGCGAATCGAGTCCGATGCCAAAGTGACCCTAACCTAACTTTAATCATCGGTAAACCTTATTCGACTCGTGTACCTTTAGCTTTAAATATTTACAGAAGACGCGGCGAGAGGAGAGTCTCTACAACTACAACTGACGTGGCAGGACGAACCGCGCCCGCCGCTATATTTTACTTTAAAAAAATTCAAATCCGATAAGTAGCCGTCAAACAAGGAATTTACATTAACTTCACTGTAACTTTATATAGAAGGCGGTCTAAGGTGAATGAGATTATACTTACAAAAAATAAATTCAAATCCTTTATTACTATAATTATAAACTCGTTCAATTTGTCTTTTCGAGGTACGCTACGGGCGATATAATAACATTGGCTGCACTGACCCAGTGCCTATATTCCCAGACAATACACTGTACATGTACTGTACAATCCATACGGAGCGAAGACAACTATTGATTATTATTAAATACTAACAAGTGATACACATTGGTCGTTTAAAAACGCACGTTTCGATAACGCGCGTTTAAATTTCTAAAAGATCATTTGCTGCATACCTACTTATGTTGGACCTCTTAGTTTTTAAATCGCGCGTTATCTAACTTCGTCCTTAAACGCATTCAGTGCTACCGGGGGTAACGGTCAGTTTCTATACCCTATGCTATGTATTTCTTACTGGTGATTTTATCCGATCACTTCTTTATCCCTACTTATCTTTGGTGAGCGGAATACCCTCGAGGCGATTGCTAACTTTTAAGATCAGAAATGTGTGAAAACGTAAAATAATTGTTACATACATTAACATAGTTACAGCTACTGTAAGCTAGAGATGGATTAAAGAGACCAGCACGAGTGAAGCACCGCGCCGCCCGCGCCCACCAACGATACAGTCAAGCCGCCATCTTGTAATGCAATACACAACCGCTAATTTGACACAGTACAACAATAAGCGAGTTGTTCGCAAACCTAAACCATTAGTTTAATGGCAGCCGCAGACGAAGCCGCGCTCCTAAAGACTCCTAATTTCAGCCACAATCTATCAGTCAGTATATGACATCATAAAGCTACAATTTCCTAGAACAGCGGTGTCGCCACCTAGCGGGTACGGTCGCTGTTACGTTGTCTGTGCCTTGACGCTTCGACTCTGCAATGTCGAGCGGAAATATTACGATAATTATTGTAGTTTTCTCAATTAAATACATAGAATTATCGTTAAATGAGTTGTTCATTCTCTGTATGTATAATTAATTACGACCCCGCTCCTCTTGGAAACTATAACTTGAGTGAAGCCGCTGCACTATAAATTATGTACAATGTACATTCTAGTTCCATTCCTCTAGCAAACTCCTTACGGACCTACCTTCCTATTCGCGTGTGTTTATTCTACTTGTAATTTATCATTGCGCACGCGCTACTAAAGATTTTCGACGCGCACCCCCAGTGAGTTGCCATACAAATTCAAAAACATCCTGTGATACAATGCGATCGGCCATGGTTCCTAGAATTACTAGAATATATTATTAAACTGTCTCGATGTGATCGTGAATTCGTATTTAATATTCGATAACGCTATTCTATGTAAACGTTGACTTGAAGTAGTGTGAACTTATGAGAGCATAACCCTGCGCGTGCGACGGTCGCCGGAACTGATGCCGAGGTCTACGCGTGGATTTAAAATTAAAACCTAAAGTCCTAACTTGTACTAGTTAGAAAAAAATTAAGCACAAATACCATACAGTAGGAAAATCGACCTGTTAGATGCCGCTTTTGATTTTTTTATAACATTATTATGATAATAATAGTTTGTTAGTAGACGTTAGCCGATGTTAGCTTCCTGTAGTGAGGCGTTCGGTTCACACGCGGACGGGCCGAGCCTCGTCCGTTGAGCAAGTCACTTCACACTTCACACCACTCGTCCACTGAACTACACGACGTCGAAATGATACCCGATAGAGAAACTGGCAATATTAAATATTCAACTGATTTCAAGTCTATTAGAGAGACAGAAAGTATTGTTAAGATTGCAAGGTTAAGATTGTCAAAACGGACGGCAACTCTCTATACAAGAACTAAATTTCCACCAAATCATAACCTTACACCTTCGTTAATCAATTTCAATGTAAGGTATATGTGGTCGGTAGTCGCCAGTCGTGTAGTTCAGCGGGCGGCGTCGGTGTGTGCACGTGTGTGTGTGTGTGTCCGTGTGTGCGTCACTCGTCGTCGGTGTCGGGCCCGCTGGAGAACTCCGCGGCGGCCGCCTGCAGCCGCGGCGGGAACGGCCCGCGGGTCTGTTGCCTGCCACACAACACATCGTTTTATTACATGTTATTATTATAATTACATGCTACATATTACGAGTATTTATTATTACACACTGGTCAAAATTTTCCTTTTATTAAAATTTATCGATTGACTAGTTTAACAATACTTCGTGGAGTCGAATGAATAACTCTTGGGGTAGCTGGTCTGTTCGGCTCGAAGGACCATTTTTTTATTTTACTATCCGACAAACGACCTGACGACCTATTAGACTGTCCGATAGTAAGTGGCCACTATCATCCATTAACATCAACAGAAAAGAGGAAATATCCTCCCACCTCTTAAGCCTTAGTGCCTAAAAGGCAAATTACCGCCCCCATTGAGACAGACAGTAGTAGTTACAGCAGTAGTCGGCATTCATTCAGACCACCACCGCGCCCTCGCTACCTGCAGCGCTGTGACCTGCGGCGCTAGTGTGTTACTCACGCGAGGCGGCGGTAGTGGTTGAGCCACTCCTCGAGCAGCTGCGCCTGCAGCAGCGGGCGCGCGGGCAGCGGCTGGCGCGCGGCCAGCACGCCGCCGCGTCACCACCGCGCCCTCGCTACCTGCAGCGCTGTGACCTGCGGCGCTAGTGTGTTACTCACGCGAGGCGGCGGTAGTGGTTGAGCCACTCCTCGAGCAGCTGCGCCTGCAGCAGCGGGCGCGCGGGCAGCGGCTGGCGCGCGGCCAGCACGCCGCCGCGTCACCACCGCGCCCTCGCTACCTGCAGCGCTGTGACCTGCGGCGCTAGTGTGTTACTCACGCGAGGCGGCGGTAGTGGTTGAGCCACTCCTCGAGCAGCTGCGCCTGCAGCAGCGGGCGCGCGGGCAGCGGCTGGCGCGCGGCCAGCACGCCGCCGCGTCACCACCGCGCCCTCGCTACCTGCAGCGCTGTGACCTGCGGCGCTAGTGTGTTACTCACGCGAGGCGGCGGTAGTGGTTGAGCCACTCCTCGAGCAGCTGCGCCTGCAGCAGCGGGCGCGCGGGCAGCGGCTGGCGCGCGGCCAGCACGCCGCCGCGTCACCACCGCGCCCTCGCTACCTGCAGCGCTGTGACCTGCGGCGCTAGTGTGTTACTCACGCGAGGCGGCGGTAGTGGTTGAGCCACTCCTCGAGCAGCTGCGCCTGCAGCAGCGGGCGCGCGGGCAGCGGCTGGCGCGCGGCCAGCACGCCGCCGCGTCACCACCGCGCCCTCGCTACCTGCAGCGCTGTGACCTGCGGCGCTAGTGTGTTACTCACGCGAGGCGGCGGTAGTGGTTGAGCCACTCCTCGAGCAGCTGCGCCTGCAGCAGCGGGCGCGCGGGCAGCGGCTGGCGCGCGGCCAGCACGCCGCCGCGTCACCACCGCGCCCTCGCTACCTGCAGCGCTGTGACCTGCGGCGCTAGTGTGTTACTCACGCGAGGCGGCGGTAGTGGTTGAGCCACTCCTCGAGCAGCTGCGCCTGCAGCAGCGGGCGCGCGGGCAGCGGCTGGCGCGCGGCCAGCACGCCGCCGCGTCACCACCGCGCCCTCGCTACCTGCAGCGCTGTGACCTGCGGCGCTAGTGTGTTACTCACGCGAGGCGGCGGTAGTGGTTGAGCCACTCCTCGAGCAGCTGCGCCTGCAGCAGCGGGCGCGCGGGCAGCGGCTGGCGCGCGGCCAGCACGCCGCCGCGTCACCACCGCGCCCTCGCTACCTGCAGCGCTGTGACCTGCGGCGCTAGTGTGTTACTCACGCGAGGCGGCGGTAGTGGTTGAGCCACTCCTCGAGCAGCTGCGCCTGCAGCAGCGGGCGCGCGGGCAGCGGCTGGCGCGCGGCCAGCACGCCGCCGCGTCACCACCGCGCCCTCGCTACCTGCAGCGCTGTGACCTGCGGCGCTAGTGTGTTACTCACGCGAGGCGGCGGTAGTGGTTGAGCCACTCCTCGAGCAGCTGCGCCTGCAGCAGCGGGCGCGCGGGCAGCGGCTGGCGCGCGGCCAGCACGCCGCCGCGTCACCACCGCGCCCTCGCTACCTGCAGCGCTGTGACCTGCGGCGCTAGTGTGTTACTCACGCGAGGCGGCGGTAGTGGTTGAGCCACTCCTCGAGCAGCTGCGCCTGCAGCAGCGGGCGCGCGGGCAGCGGCTGGCGCGCGGCCAGCACGCCGCCGCGTCACCACCGCGCCCTCGCTACCTGCAGCGCTGTGACCTGCGGCGCTAGTGTGTTACTCACGCGAGGCGGCGGTAGTGGTTGAGCCACTCCTCGAGCAGCTGCGCCTGCAGCAGCGGGCGCGCGGGCAGCGGCTGGCGCGCGGCCAGCACGCCGCCGCGTCACCACCGCGCCCTCGCTACCTGCAGCGCTGTGACCTGCGGCGCTAGTGTGTTACTCACGCGAGGCGGCGGTAGTGGTTGAGCCACTCCTCGAGCAGCTGCGCCTGCAGCAGCGGGCGCGCGGGCAGCGGCTGGCGCGCGGCCAGCACGCCGCCGCGTCACCACCGCGCCCTCGCTACCTGCAGCGCTGTGACCTGCGGCGCTAGTGTGTTACTCACGCGAGGCGGCGGTAGTGGTTGAGCCACTCCTCGAGCAGCTGCGCCTGCAGCAGCGGGCGCGCGGGCAGCGGCTGGCGCGCGGCCAGCACGCCGCCGCGTCACCACCGCGCCCTCGCTACCTGCAGCGCTGTGACCTGCGGCGCTAGTGTGTTACTCACGCGAGGCGGCGGTAGTGGTTGAGCCACTCCTCGAGCAGCTGCGCCTGCAGCAGCGGGCGCGCGGGCAGCGGCTGGCGCGCGGCCAGCACGCCGCCGCGTCACCACCGCGCCCTCGCTACCTGCAGCGCTGTGACCTGCGGCGCTAGTGTGTTACTCACGCGAGGCGGCGGTAGTGGTTGAGCCACTCCTCGAGCAGCTGCGCCTGCAGCAGCGGGCGCGCGGGCAGCGGCTGGCGCGCGGCCAGCACGCCGCCGCGTCACCACCGCGCCCTCGCTACCTGCAGCGCTGTGACCTGCGGCGCTAGTGTGTTACTCACGCGAGGCGGCGGTAGTGGTTGAGCCACTCCTCGAGCAGCTGCGCCTGCAGCAGCGGGCGCGCGGGCAGCGGCTGGCGCGCGGCCAGCACGCCGCCGCGTCACCACCGCGCCCTCGCTACCTGCAGCGCTGTGACCTGCGGCGCTAGTGTGTTACTCACGCGAGGCGGCGGTAGTGGTTGAGCCACTCCTCGAGCAGCTGCGCCTGCAGCAGCGGGCGCGCGGGCAGCGGCTGGCGCGCGGCCAGCACGCCGCCGCGTCACCACCGCGCCCTCGCTACCTGCAGCGCTGTGACCTGCGGCGCTAGTGTGTTACTCACGCGAGGCGGCGGTAGTGGTTGAGCCACTCCTCGAGCAGCTGCGCCTGCAGCAGCGGGCGCGCGGGCAGCGGCTGGCGCGCGGCCAGCACGCCGCCGCGTCACCACCGCGCCCTCGCTACCTGCAGCGCTGTGACCTGCGGCGCTAGTGTGTTACTCACGCGAGGCGGCGGTAGTGGTTGAGCCACTCCTCGAGCAGCTGCGCCTGCAGCAGCGGGCGCGCGGGCAGCGGCTGGCGCGCGGCCAGCACGCCGCCGCGTCACCACCGCGCCCTCGCTACCTGCAGCGCTGTGACCTGCGGCGCTAGTGTGTTACTCACGCGAGGCGGCGGTAGTGGTTGAGCCACTCCTCGAGCAGCTGCGCCTGCAGCAGCGGGCGCGCGGGCAGCGGCTGGCGCGCGGCCAGCACGCCGCCGCGTCACCACCGCGCCCTCGCTACCTGCAGCGCTGTGACCTGCGGCGCTAGTGTGTTACTCACGCGAGGCGGCGGTAGTGGTTGAGCCACTCCTCGAGCAGCTGCGCCTGCAGCAGCGGGCGCGCGGGCAGCGGCTGGCGCGCGGCCAGCACGCCGCCGCGTCACCACCGCGCCCTCGCTACCTGCAGCGCTGTGACCTGCGGCGCTAGTGTGTTACTCACGCGAGGCGGCGGTAGTGGTTGAGCCACTCCTCGAGCAGCTGCGCCTGCAGCAGCGGGCGCGCGGGCAGCGGCTGGCGCGCGGCCAGCACGCCGCCGCGTCACCACCGCGCCCTCGCTACCTGCAGCGCTGTGACCTGCGGCGCTAGTGTGTTACTCACGCGAGGCGGCGGTAGTGGTTGAGCCACTCCTCGAGCAGCTGCGCCTGCAGCAGCGGGCGCGCGGGCAGCGGCTGGCGCGCGGCCAGCACGCCGCCGCGTCACCACCGCGCCCTCGCTACCTGCAGCGCTGTGACCTGCGGCGCTAGTGTGTTACTCACGCGAGGCGGCGGTAGTGGTTGAGCCACTCCTCGAGCAGCTGCGCCTGCAGCAGCGGGCGCGCGGGCAGCGGCTGGCGCGCGGCCAGCACGCCGCCGCGTCACCACCGCGCCCTCGCTACCTGCAGCGCTGTGACCTGCGGCGCTAGTGTGTTACTCACGCGAGGCGGCGGTAGTGGTTGAGCCACTCCTCGAGCAGCTGCGCCTGCAGCAGCGGGCGCGCGGGCAGCGGCTGGCGCGCGGCCAGCACGCCGCCGCGTCACCACCGCGCCCTCGCTACCTGCAGCGCTGTGACCTGCGGCGCTAGTGTGTTACTCACGCGAGGCGGCGGTAGTGGTTGAGCCACTCCTCGAGCAGCTGCGCCTGCAGCAGCGGGCGCGCGGGCAGCGGCTGGCGCGCGGCCAGCACGCCGCCGCGTCACCACCGCGCCCTCGCTACCTGCAGCGCTGTGACCTGCGGCGCTAGTGTGTTACTCACGCGAGGCGGCGGTAGTGGTTGAGCCACTCCTCGAGCAGCTGCGCCTGCAGCAGCGGGCGCGCGGGCAGCGGCTGGCGCGCGGCCAGCACGCCGCCGCGTCACCACCGCGCCCTCGCTACCTGCAGCGCTGTGACCTGCGGCGCTAGTGTGTTACTCACGCGAGGCGGCGGTAGTGGTTGAGCCACTCCTCGAGCAGCTGCGCCTGCAGCAGCGGGCGCGCGGGCAGCGGCTGGCGCGCGGCCAGCACGCCGCCGCGTCACCACCGCGCCCTCGCTACCTGCAGCGCTGTGACCTGCGGCGCTAGTGTGTTACTCACGCGAGGCGGCGGTAGTGGTTGAGCCACTCCTCGAGCAGCTGCGCCTGCAGCAGCGGGCGCGCGGGCAGCGGCTGGCGCGCGGCCAGCACGCCGCCGCGTCACCACCGCGCCCTCGCTACCTGCAGCGCTGTGACCTGCGGCGCTAGTGTGTTACTCACGCGAGGCGGCGGTAGTGGTTGAGCCACTCCTCGAGCAGCTGCGCCTGCAGCAGCGGGCGCGCGGGCAGCGGCTGGCGCGCGGCCAGCACGCCGCCGCGTCACCACCGCGCCCTCGCTACCTGCAGCGCTGTGACCTGCGGCGCTAGTGTGTTACTCACGCGAGGCGGCGGTAGTGGTTGAGCCACTCCTCGAGCAGCTGCGCCTGCAGCAGCGGGCGCGCGGGCAGCGGCTGGCGCGCGGCCAGCACGCCGCCGCGTCACCACCGCGCCCTCGCTACCTGCAGCGCTGTGACCTGCGGCGCTAGTGTGTTACTCACGCGAGGCGGCGGTAGTGGTTGAGCCACTCCTCGAGCAGCTGCGCCTGCAGCAGCGGGCGCGCGGGCAGCGGCTGGCGCGCGGCCAGCACGCCGCCGCGTCACCACCGCGCCCTCGCTACCTGCAGCGCTGTGACCTGCGGCGCTAGTGTGTTACTCACGCGAGGCGGCGGTAGTGGTTGAGCCACTCCTCGAGCAGCTGCGCCTGCAGCAGCGGGCGCGCGGGCAGCGGCTGGCGCGCGGCCAGCACGCCGCCGCGCGTCACCACCGCGCTCACCCAGCGCCGCACCGTGCCCTCCTCGTCAGACATCTGCCGAGCACGTTACATTGTCACCATCGACAGCTTCTTCACTAGTCGGTTTGAACGGGCGTATCTCAGGAAGTAATCGAGCAATGTAGGTCGTTTCCTTTAAGTGCCCCAATGTCACATGATAGGGGATTTAAAATTAATTTTTGTGACTTATAGTCCGTTTATCTGGAAGGCTTTCTAAGTTTAAAATCTATTTTAACATCACACTTCGAATAATAGGAGCGGTGCTTAAAGCAAGTTCTCCCGAAGTACACCGAAATTTATAGCATGTACAATGCCTTAACTAATTAAATAAGTACAGTGTATATTATTTTTTAAGGTGTAAATCAGTTTAACAAGATGTAGAAGTAGTACCTCGTCGAGGTTGAGGAAGTGCACGGGCAGCAGCTTGCCGTCGGGGTCGGTGAGCGGCAGGAACGTCATCGCCTCGCCGCCCTCCTCCTGCCCCTCCCTGCGACACACAACGCGGGTTAGTGATCACTGCAGCGGTACGTGTGTGTGTGTGTGTGTGTGTGTGTGTGTGCGTGTGGGTGTGGGTGTGTGCGTGTGCACCTGCAGATGTAGGCGTGGCGCGGCGCGTAGGGCTCGAGCGGCACGAGCGCGGAGAAGTGGCCGCGCGTGTAGCCCAGCGCCAGCGGCGACTGCGAGCACGTGTGTGTGTGCGTGTGTGTGTGGGCGTGGGCGTGTGCACCTGCAGATGTAGGCGTGGCGCGGCGCGTAGGGCTCGAGCGGCACGAGCGCGGAGAAGTGGCCGCGCGTGTAGCCCAGCGCCAGCGGCGACTGCGAGCACGTGTGTGTGTGCGTGTGTGTGTGGGCGTGGGCGTGTGCACCTGCAGATGTAGGCGTGGCGCGGCGCGTAGGGCTCGAGCGGCACGAGCGCGGAGAAGTGGCCGCGCGTGTAGCCCAGCGCCAGCGGCGACTGCGAGCACGTGTGTGTGTGCGTGTGTGTGTGCGTGTGTGTGTGGGCGTGGGCGTGTGCACCTGCAGATGTAGGCGTGGCGCGGCGCGTAGGGCTCGAGCGGCACGAGCGCGGAGAAGTGGCCGCGCGTGTAGCCCAGCGCCAGCGGCGACTGCGAGCACGTGTGTGTGTGCGTGTGTGTGTGCGTGTGTGTGTGGGCGTGGGCGTGTGCATCTGCAGATGTAGGCGTGGCGCGGCGCGTAGGGCTCGAGCGGCACGAGCGCGGAGAAGTGGCCGCGCGTGTAGCCCAGCGCCAGCGGCGACTGCGAGCACGTGTGTGTGTGCGTGTGTGTGTGGGCGTGGGCGTGTGCACCTGCAGATGTAGGCGTGGCGCGGCGCGTAGGGCTCGAGCGGCACGAGCGCGGAGAAGTGGCCGCGCGTGTAGCCCAGCGCCAGCGGCGACTGCGAGCACGTGTGTGTGTGCGTGTGTGTGTGGGTGTGTGCGTGTGCACCTGCAGATGTAGGCGTGGCGCGGCGCGTAGGGCTCGAGCGGCACGAGCGCGGAGAAGTGGCCGCGCGTGTAGCCCAGCGCCAGCGGCGACTGCGAGCACGTGTGTGTATGTGTGTGTGTGTGTGGGTGTGTGCGTGTGCACCTGCAGATGTAGGCGTGGCGCGGCGCGTAGGGCTCGAGCGGCACGAGCGCGGAGAAGTGGCCGCGCGTGTAGCCCAGCGCCAGCGGCGACTGCGAGCACGCCGCCGGCTCCCACAGCAGCGGCAGGTACACGCCTGTCGACACATTTCATATAAAAATGACTACCAATTTAACATCAAGGACTTTGTCGTTGAGCGACCAAAACCCCGGTATCAATTTAAATCAAGCAACTAGTAAGATTTAGAGAAAACTTAGAGTAGTTCAATTTTCTTCATAATATATCAAATGGGGCGTACCTTGAAAGCGCGCGTAGCCGAGCGCCTCCCCGCGGAACGAGTTGACGACGTCCACGCCGTACACGATGATGGGCCGCCGCATCACGTGCGCCAGCGCGAACACGTGGATCTGGAACGTTACACATCACTGCCGTTACATTGTGAACACTGAACACAAATCGGTGATCGCGTCTGGCTCGAAGGACCAATTTCATTATAGATAAATAAAAAAATAAGGTATTATATAGTACGCACGGTCTAATTGGTTCCTGCACAAGAGTTGCGTGCTAGACATTAATGCTACAAAACTGCCGCTGTCACCAGGTGGATCCTGTGGTCCCCCCCTCCCCGACAGCCCCTACACGTACACACTGCAGGCGGTGACGTCACGCGCACACGTACCTGGTGCAGCGCGGTGCCGGGGCGCGCGGCGGGCGGCGGCGGCCTGCAGGCGGTGACGTCACGCGCACACGTACCTGGTGCAGCGCGGTGCCGGGGCGCGCGGCGGCGGCCTGCAGGCGGTGACGTCACGCGCACACGTACCTGGTGCAGCGCGGTGCCGGGGCGCGCGGCGGCGGCCTGCAGGCGGTGACGTCACGCGCACACGTACCTGGTGCAGCGCGGTGCCGGGGCGCGCGGCGGCGGCCTGCAGGCGGTGACGTCACGCGCACACGTACCTGGTGCAGCGCGGTGCCGGGGCGCGCGGCGGCGGCCTGCAGGCGGTGACGTCACGCGCACACGTACCTGGTGCAGCGCGGTGCCGGGGCGCGCGGCGGCGGCCTGCAGGCGGTGACGTCACGCGCACACGTACCTGGTGCAGCGCGGTGCCGGGGCGCGCGGCGGCGGCCTGCAGGCGGTGACGTCACGCGCACACGTACCTGGTGCAGCGCGGTGCCGGGGCGCGCGGCGGCGGCCTGCAGGCGGTGACGTCACGCGCACACGTACCTGGTGCAGCGCGGTGCCGGGGCGCGCGGCGACGGCCTGCAGGCGGTGACGTCACGCGCACACGTACCTGGTGCAGCGCGGTGCCGGGGCGCGCGGCGGCGGCCTGCAGGCGGTGACGTCACGCGCACACGTACCTGGTGCAGCGCGGTGCCGGGGCGCGCGGCGGCGGCCTGCAGGCGGTGACGTCACGCGCACACGTACCTGGTGCAGCGCGGTGCCGGGGCGCGCGGCGGCGGCCTGCAGGCGGTGACGTCACGCGCACACGTACCTGGTGCAGCGCGGTGCCGGGGCGCGCGGCGGCGGCCTGCAGGCGGTGACGTCACGCGCACACGTACCTGGTGCAGCGCGGTGCCGGGGCGCGCGGCGGCGGCCTGCAGGCGGTGACGTCACGCGCACACGTACCTGGTGCAGCGCGGTGCCGGGGCGCGCGGCGCGCGGCGGCGGCCTGCAGGCGGTGACGTCACGCGCACACGTACCTGGTGCAGCGCGGTGCCGGGGCGCGCGGCGGCGGCCTGCAGGCGGTGACGTCACGCGCACACGTACCTGGTGCAGCGCGGTGCCGGGGCGCGCGGCGGCGGCCTGCAGGCGGTGACGTCACGCGCACACGTACCTGGTGCAGCGCGGTGCCGGGGCGCGCGGCGGCGGCCTGCAGGCGGTGACGTCACGCGCACACGTACCTGGTGCAGCGCGGTGCCGGGGCGCGCGGCGGCGGCCTGCAGGCGGTGACGTCACGCGCACACGTACCTGGTGCAGCGCGGTGCCGGGGCGCGCGGCGGCGGCCTGCAGGCGGTGACGTCACGCGCACACGTACCTGGTGCAGCGCGGTGCCGGGGCGCGCGGCGGCGGCCTGCAGGCGCGCCCACTCGGCGCGCAGCTGCGACTCCTCGGGCGCGTACTGCAGCTGCGACGCCTGCAGCCGCTCCCACGCGCTCCAGCGCGCGTAGAAACTGCAATACAAACGTACGCTTTATTACTTTATGTGACACTAGCTTCCGCCCGCAGGCTTCGCCCGCGTTTAAACTTCAAAATTCGTTTAAACTTCACCCCCCTATTTCACCCTCTTCGGGGTGGAATTTCCAAAAATTCTCTCTTAGTGCTCCCCTACACTGTCCAAGGTAGATACATGCCAAATTTCAGCTTCCTCTGTTCAGTTGTTTTGGCTGTGCGTTGTCTGTCAGTCGATCACTCAATAACGCAAGAGTTTATAAAATTGATGATAGGCCACATAATCCGTACCTGCGATGCGCATGCGCGAGCGTGTCCGCGAGCGCCGTGCGCAGCGCGTTGCCGCGGTCGAACACGCCGTACGCGGCCTGGCACACGGCGTCGGGCAGGCAGTCGCCGGCCGAGCGGTTCCAGAGCGCGCGGCGGCGGGCCAGCGTGTATATGTAACGGGTACCTGCGATGCGCATGCGCGAGCGTGTCCGCGAGCGCCGTGCGCAGCGCGTTGCCGCGGTCGAACACGCCGTACGCGGCCTGGCACACGGCGTCGGGCAGGCAGTCGCCGGCCGAGCGGTTCCAGAGCGCGCGGCGGCGGGCCAGCGTGTATATGTAACGGGTACCTGCGATGCGCATGCGCGAGCGTGTCCGCGAGCGCCGTGCGCAGCGCGTTGCCGCGGTCGAACACGCCGTACGCGGCCTGGCACACGGCGTCGGGCAGGCAGTCGCCGGCCGAGCGGTTCCAGAGCGCGCGGCGGCGGGCCAGCGTGTATATGTAACGGGTACCTGCGATGCGCATGCGCGAGCGTGTCCGCGAGCGCCGTGCGCAGCGCGTTGCCGCGGTCGAACACGCCGTACGCGGCCTGGCACACGGCGTCGGGCAGGCAGTCGCCGGCCGAGCGGTTCCAGAGCGCGCGGCGGCGGGCCAGCGTGTATATGTAACGGGTACCTGCGATGCGCATGCGCGAGCGTGTCCGCGAGCGCCGTGCGCAGCGCGTTGCCGCGGTCGAACACGCCGTACGCGGCCTGGCACACGGCGTCGGGCAGGCAGTCGCCGGCCGAGCGGTTCCAGAGCGCGCGGCGGCGGGCCAGCGCGCGCAGCTCGCGCGACCACTGCACGCGCGGCGCCACCGCCGCCTGCGCCTCGCCGTCCAGCAGCTCCGCGTACAGCTGCTCCTGGATCGCCGCCGGCAGCTCCTCGATCTCTGCGCGAGAACACGCCAATACAGCGGCCGTATCACTATATGGCTCTTATTTATGTCAAACTCTATGGCCCTTCAGAACATTTAACAAATTGATGAATGCAAAAATGTAAATAAAAAAAAAATAATTGCGTGTACTTATGTACGCACGTAAGAAGTTATACTTCTTTGGCATCATTAATAATAAATATTCAACGTTAATAATTTAATAATATTTAGTATTAATTATACTAAAAAAGTTAAAATCAGTGCAAACAAACGTGTTTAAAGAGTGGACAAATCAACAGAACCAAAACAAAACAGTATAAAGTGCATAAATCCAAAGCTAAATTTTTAAATAACCTCAATTATAACGCATCAGAGTGATGATTCATTAACTTTTTCCTCAAGTTCAGACTGACAACGACATCTATTGTTACATCATACGAAGTACGCAAGCAAGACCGCCGCATAGCACCCTAAGATCAATATAGCCATCTAGTGTCATTTTCAGAAACTATCTCCGGCTATACTGTTAACAATAGTTCGATTTGCCGAGATAGGGCCATACATAACAAATAGAGGTCGCTAGTTGTCAGTTGACACATGCCCATACAATACTTCATACTGCTGCGCGCGCATCGTCACGCGCCTAACTTCATGCTGTTAAATTTAGGTGTCGGTGTGCGCGCGCATCGTAAAAATTCACTCTCATCATTTTTCTCCATCGCGCCAAAAGAAGTATAACTTCAAAAAACTAGGCCGTAGCACCGATAAGTAATAAAAATGAAGAAGCAAACAAGATACCGGCGGGCAGCGAGAAGGTGCAGATCTCGTTGAGGTAGCGGCAGGGGAAGCTGCCCTTCTTGTGGCGCACGCAGCCCGCGATGTGCCGCCGAATCGCCGTCGCCAGGTCGGGCGCTGCAACAGACCACGTGCCGTTACCGCGCTGTCTGCTCGCTTCACGGTTAGGTACGACTCAGACCAACCGGCTCGCATCGGACCGCATCGGAACGGAGCCGTACGCGTGCCGCGGCAGCCGAACGTATGCCGCGGCAGCCGAACGCGTCCGTCGGAGCTGTCGCGGATGCGTCCGGCTACCGCGGTAGCCGTACACGTGCCAATCATATGTCTGAATTAAAAAAATAGTTTTTCTTCTGTATCCATTTTTGACTGTAATATATTAACTGTCGCTTGAAAAACATAAATGATTCGCTAGTTGCTGCACCGTAATCTCCGTTCGTATTCCACGACGCACGGCCGAACGGCCCCGACGGAAGCCGATAGGATGCCGGCGGCGCCGTTCGCAGCCGATCGGGGCCGGTCGGCCGTCGCGACAGCCGAATGCATTCTGCGACACGTCACGACGCGTCGCGCGACGGAGATAACTATGCGTTGAATGTAAATATGAACTGTAATTACTGTTGATAATGCTATAGACGCACGATCAACGTGCAGACTATGATCTCAGGCTCGAAATGACAGTCGGACTCGACTCGAATCTCCCTTTACGAAGGGTACTGCTATGTATAATAAGGCGCTTTGCCCACGGAGCAACTCAAGTTGAGGCAACTATCAACTTTTTAAAAGTTTCCTGTAAAAGTTGCTAGTTGCTACAACGTTTACGGTTGCGGCATTTTTATAGCAATTTGTGAGCAACTTGATTGATTGATTTGCGATTGACAGTTGCGGAAACCGGCTACTTTAAAAACCGGTATAATTTGTTGCTAGTTGCGGCAACTGAAAACTGTTGACGATTGCCGGAACTCGAAACTCGGATTGCTGTGTGCGCATTCCATTTGAAATGTATGTAAACAGCTAGTCGTCAGTTAGTTGCCAGTTGCTGCAATAGTTGCTCCGTGGGTAAAGCGCCTAACGATGACGTTGGCGGTTGGCGGTACCGACCTACGTAGGAGGGCGAGCGCTTGAGGCCGGGCCCGCCGCCCGAGATCCGCGACAGCAGTGTAGATAATATCTCTTGCCGCTGGAACCTGCAAACATTACATATCTTGTTATTAAATGCACCATTAGAGAACGTATTCATCTGGTATTTACTTTACAATTAATTAATACTTGTATTTATCATACTTTGGGTAAAATATGGTGTAACATATAAGATTCGTTTAATGTGTACATTTTGGTTAAGTTTCGGTATATATTCGGAAATATCATCTGAAAATACCGACCAAGGGTTATTTTCCGTAGAAAAACATTAAATTGCTACCGTTCATTTGACCTTGATCGCACAACTAAGTGTAGACGGTGTATTTGTATGCGTGCGCGCGCGCTTTCGCACGCTGTGAGCACGAGCCTATGTGTCTGTTTATGAATGTGTACCTGTCTATGTGTGTACCCGTGTATGGGTGACGATATCCACGTGTGTGCGCGTTTATGTCCACGTGTGTGTCGATGTCCACGTGTGTGTTGATGTCCATGTGTGTGTCGATGTCCACGTGTGTGTTGATGTCCATGTGTGTGTGTGTGTGTGTGTGTGTGTGTACCTGATGGCGAGGTGCACGAGCGTGTGGCCGGCGTCGAAGGCGGAAGCGCGGTTGAGCAGCGCCACCTCGGGCGGCGTGAGCGCGCGCGCCGGGTCGCCGCCCGCCGCCAGGTACGCGTCCACGCGCCGCGCCTCGCCCTCCACCACGCCTGCACACACACTATTTGTATAAAAAACCACTGGCCACATATCACTCCAATTTATAACGTACCACATGACAAGCACGACCTTTCGAACAAAAAAATAAGAATAAGAAAACGAAATAAGAACCCCGCATAGCAAGGTACCGTTGAGCTCTGTTGCATACGTCGTTCTAACTTAAATTTCTTCGTCTTTCCTTAAACTTCTTGCGCTCTCGAGTGTATCAAACAAATCATGATAAAACTCATTTATGTAACAAAAAGTAGATAACAAATTAAATAAATCACAGCACATAATTATAATAAGCTGAGAGATGTTATTATGTAAAAATGTTTCTGTGTGTGCGCTATACGTTCGTTCATGCGTACGCAAGTGCGTGCTCGTGTACTCGCGTGCGTGCGTACGTGCGTGCATACGTACCGAGACAGGCCTGGTCATTTAAATTAAACAAGTCTAAGTTGATGCGCTTTACAACCCAAGATTACATCACCACATACCAACAGGTGGGGTCGGGGTCAAGCATTAACTTATAAGAAAAAAAAACAGAAATAAGAACCCCATACACATAGGTCCCGTCGAGTTCCGTTGTATTCGTCATTCTAACTGACATTTCTTCGTCCTACCTCACATTTCTTGTGCTCTTAGATAATAACAAACTCAGTAAGCGACACCTCATAATTATAGTAAGTTCAGAGATGTAATATGTTTAATTATTTCTGCGAGTGCGCTATACGTTCGTTCACGCGTACGGAAGTGCGTGCTCATGTACGTCCGGGCGTGCGTGCGTGTACGTACCGAGACAGGCCTGCAGCCAGATCCAGTCGGGGTTGTTATTGTTGTTGCGCCGCTTGGAGCGCCGCCCCCCGCCCCCGCCGCCCCCGCCGCCGCCCCCGCCCGTCTCCACCTCGTGCTGCGACGCGTTCTGGCTGTTGCAGATCTCGTTTATACCTGCATATACACACGTGTTTGCATTAATAATAATAATAATAATCATTTTATTTCGGATTTCTCCATAGTATTGTTAGCTGTTACAGTCTGCCTTACACCTAATGTTAGTAGATACATACAGTTAAAATTAAATTAAATTAACTTCATAATTCTATGTATATATATCTAATAGGTAAATTAAATTCATTATAATAATAATAATCCATATTCAAAATCGGTATTAAAATGTCAAAATGTCACACCTTCATCCTTCATTCTTTCATTACTCCCTCAGTCAATAAACATCCATGCCTTATACAATTATTTTAAAATATATTATAATTATTTATTTGATAAACCATTTCGACGGCCCGATATGCAAGGTGTTCCAGTGCTTAAATATCGGTCCATCGAAACGATCCGCCACCGTACGCAAAAGACTGTTTGTGCTCCCACGCAACCGCAGCCACAGGGATGCTATACGCTTGCGTATTATTGCGTGAAAGCCATCGATACACTCTGCCGCGAACATCCCCGATGCACTGCAATACCGTGGGAGCCCCATCAGTGCCCTAAACGCATTATTGTATTGTATACGTAGGACGCTATAGGCTTTCTTTGTATATGCAATCCACAGGCTGCCTGTATAGAACGATTGGCAATATGCTCTAAACAATGTAAGTTTAACACTTCTTGTGCATTTTCCAAACCTGCGGATCAGCATGTTACTCCGTACCGCCAGCGCCCTACGTTCCCTTTCCAGGTCTAAGTCATCCTTCTGGGTTGCGGTCACCCAGTGCCCCAAGTATTTAAATTCCGACACTACCTTAAGCGGCGTACCCCTTATAGTTACAGGCGGTATTTTCTCATAGTTCCTGTTCCTAGCCTTGAATATGAGTATTTCGCTTTTGTCCGCATTATACTTGAGGCCATGAGTCTCCGCATACCTTTCACATATGGCTAGCATCTTTTTTAGGGCATTAATGGAGGGGCTCAGCAGTACCATATCATCGGCATAACTTATGTTATTAATAAAAGTCCCATCCACGGAACACCCAACCCCGGCACTGCTCAGCTCCTCTATCAGCCGGTTTACGTACAGGTTGAAGAGCCTAGGTGACGTCACTCCTCCCTGTCTCACGCCGCATTCAAGCCTATAGGGATCCGTAAATGACCCCGCCCAGCTGACAACATTGGTCTGGTGGCCGTACCAATGTTGGAACAGACGTATAATTTCCATGGGTACCGTCGTTTCTGTATACAATTTATGCCACAGCTTATCATAGCACACCATATCGAAGGCCTTGGACAGGTCCAGAAAACATGCGTAGACTGGGGTCTGCCTGTCAGTATAATATCGGACAGTATGCTTTAGACATAACACTGCACTTTCAGTACTTAACCCCGGTCTGAAACCAAACTGCCCGTCATGTAGTTTCAGGTGTTTCTCTAGATGACTACTAAGCATACTGTCCAATATTTTAGCTATGACTGTGGCCAACGATATGGGTCTGTAGTTCTTTTTATCAAATACGTCTCCAGTTCGATTTTTTACAATAGGCACCACCACAGTTTTCATCATCTCCTCAGGAAGGTAAGAATGATGTAAGCAAGCCGTGAAGAGTAATGCCAGTACACTAAATATATGCTCACCTGCATGTTGTATATGTTCAATGCTCAGGGAGTCATGCCCCGGTGATTTACCCCGCTTAATACTCTTCACAGCTGCTCTCACCTCCCCCTCCGTGAAAGCAACCTGCTGGAACTCATTAGAGTCGTCGCCGTAAAGTTCTGTGCTCTGTGGTGGACCAAGCAAACTACGAACCTCAAAATGGTTCTTAAAGAGTTCTGCGATCTGGGCGGGCTCACTACTTAATCCCATTTACGCTTACAGGTACGCTCGACCTAGGACTCAACCTACTGGTTTCTTTCCAAAAATTTCTAAAATCCTTACTAGAGTGATGTGAGGCAATAATATCTAATTTTATTTGCCTCTCATTCTCTTGACACCACTTTAGTCTTTCCTTGAAAATATTTCTCGTCTTTATCATCATACAGTATATATCACCAGTTCTCGGCCTACCAAACAAAACCCAGTTTTGAAACTCACGTCGAGCGTCCTGATGTGCTGACCTTACATATTTGTTCCACCCAACTATATATTTCTTTTTCTTATTTACATACTTAATTTTACTTTGATTTGATGCCATTTTTAATATACTAACAATACTATTATAATACTTATCAATAATTATTTTATGTTCCTGATTTTTACAATGTTCACTATTACAATTAATTAGCTCTTGAGTGTATTCAATACTATTTAATTTATTATTACAAAGCATACGATACAGTTCTATCTCCCGAGAATTTCTTTCCCCCCAAGTCACATTATTATTCTTAACATAATTACATGAATATTTACATTTAGTTAAATTTAAGTCGCATTTTATTTCTAATGGGTAATGATCTGACCAATATACATCATAGTGTACTTTTATATCCTGTACAATTTGCCAGCCCGCCTCAGACACAACACAATGATCTAACCAGCTCCTTGTATGGTAAACATCACTTACATATGTATATGTATCCGAGTCGAGTCCCAAAAAGTCAACGTCAGCACACCTCCACCTTTGTTCTACACTAAAACTATTAAGCTCATTCATAAAACGAGATCCTGGGTGCGAATTAAAATCTCCCAAAACAAAAACTAAGTCAATATTATAGTCTTGTATAATTGCCGCTACCTCACCTAGGCACTCCGTATATTCCGCTAGGTTCTCAGCCGAGTCCGTTGGCATATATACACTGAACACTAACATCTCTCGGTCTGACAACTCGATCTTAATAGCCACTAGTCTCACACTTTTACATTGCACCTCTGTTACCGAACTAAACACACTTTTTCTCCACAACAGTGCTACACCTCCGTAGGGCCTACCACAAAGAATACCAGCACCAGTGTCCACCGCTGATTTCCCTATGTACTGAAAGTCTGGATGTATGCTTTCTAGAAAGGGTATATCTTGTGGCAGCAACCAGGTTTCCTGTAGCGCTATAATATCAGCTGATCGACAGATATTTCTAATACACTCCACCGATCTTTTGACAGATCTACAGTTAAAAGTCATTATTGTGGTGTGTTGATCCATTATATTATTGATATTTATTTTCCTTAGCCCCCTGAGTACCAAATCGATTTGTATCAAAATTTACAAATCGTCTAAATGTTATGCCCTCTGGCCACAAATTTTCGTCTAAAAAACTGGATATCTTATGTTTAGGAACGAAAACCTTATATGCTTTGTAGTCTTTTTGCCGTTTCATTTTTATCTCCACTAAATTCACTTCTATTTGCGTTTTGATCTTAATATAATCCAAGATATCTTCAGGCGATACTTGCTTGTCCACGTTGTTTATAAACAACGGTACTCTAATGTCCGCAGCCTTAAATTTACAAAGAGGATCCTTCGCACAACCTTTTGTACCTATGAACTGATTTCTAAGTTTTCTCCTCTGTACCTTAATCCACTGCTCATTCGGCCTATTATTAAACTCCCCTCCTTCTCGCGCACGTTGTGAGTAAAGCGCCGCATTAGGTTTCAACGCTGTCCCCTCAGTCGCCTCCGAGATCGCGCCCGCGCCGTCCGTTCCTATGTTGTTGCTAAATACACGCGCCTGCGACGGTGATGCTTGAGGCGCATGAGACGCGGTTTCGTACCCCACTCCGTTCATCGAAACCGCGGTGGCGGCCTCCACGCGCTTACATGCTGTACCTACTTGGCTGCTATTCACATCAACAGGTGTCGGCGAAGACAAAACATCCAATTGCCTTGCGTTGAAGAGGGATGGAGATAGTAACGGTTCAGCCGTTGCAATATGATGATTCACATCAGCCGGCCGCTCACCTTTGTTACTTTTGCCGTGTGAAAAAGACGACCGATCATCAGTTTTCTTCAAGTGCAACCGAGATGGCGATAGTACCGGCTGGGAGGTCGTTAGATTATGACTCATATCAGCTGTTTCAGTTTGCTCTTGAATTTGCTGTGGACTTTGTGACAAATTTAAAAGACCAAACGGCCCACTGTCTCTTTCAATTGACCGAAAAGCGAGTGAATTAAATGCGCCCCGTTTTTTATTAACATTTACATCTTGTGTGTGCTCGTAGACATTAACTAATGAAGCCTGTTTTAAAATATTTAATTCTGATCTTACTTGATTCAGCTGTTCAACTGTCGCGTATTGCTCATGTATTGATTGAATTTTGTCATTCATTATTATAATATCCTTCAGAAGCCTCGTTACGTCAATGTGGTCAAAGGTTACCGGGGGCAATTTGCGAAGCTCCCTTGCTACAAAAATCGGCATCAACTCAGCTTCCACGCACTTTATTAACGAGATAATATCCTCTAAGTCTCTCTGCACTCGTCCTTCCGCTTTGCCTCTACGTTTAATCTTCTTTTGCGAACTCACCGACTGATATAGCAACCTCTTCGCTTCTGCTACTTCCTCTATCGAAAATGCAGTCACACATAGTCGAATGATACTGTCTTCGGTCATCACATCCACTTGATTCTGTATGAATGCGAGAACTTCATTGATAACAATGTTGCAACTATTGCATTTCACCACGTTAACCGCCATAGTGACACTACACCGATGAGTCATGCGAGACGTGCGATCGCTACCGCGCACTGACCGTCAAAATGAAATTAACATTAACATTAAATGCATTAAACATTTCATATTTTCATATGGTGAATTGGTGACTATGGTGGTGGTATTCAAGAAAAAAATTAGGACAGTTTTGGTTTACGTGTGGGTGTAGATAAGTGTTTCAAATCGTCGATTGCCTATATTATCGTGTCTATATTTAAATGAAGACATTCAAATACTCGAAGTTTAACGATTGAATTCAAATCAATTAGGCAACAAATTTTAAAGCTTTACATTATTATTACTTTTTTGATACATTATTTTTTAATTTTACTAATGTTTCTTAAAGGCGCAGAAACATTGAGAAGAAACAGCGAAACAATCTCCTCAACAATTTTGTCTGCCAAAATGATGATAATTTTAGACTGACGTATACATATAATATGCATATGGTACAGTAGACGTGATAACAAAGCAAGCGGCGTACCGGCGGGCGCGCGCGCAGTGTCGGGGCGCGCGGCGGGCGGCGCGGCGGGCGGCGCGGCGCCGCACATGGCGCACTTCAGCGAGCGCGGCCAGTTCTCGTACGTGCACGTCTGCAACACAATACACCGGTACACACACTGGGAGTCTTAGGCACTTCTCACATTACGCTATTTATTAGCTACGCGACTGCGACGCAATCTCAAAATTCTATGTATCTGACACTTTTGACTGACAGAAGTCACAACGTAGACGCCTCTCCTGTCAGTGAAAAGTGTCAGATACATACAAATTTTTGATTGCGTTGCAGTCGCGTAGCTCGTAAATAACGTTGTGTGAGAAGGGCCTAACACTACAAATACCAAAATTGTTTAACTAGAGAACCGCCCTCGCTTCGCTTCGGGACCCGTAGGTATTCAGCTCCCGTAGGAACCTAGAGATAAAAAGTAGACTAATGTTATTTAATTTATAACATTTGTAGGAAATAACATTGTTCAGTCACAAGCGAGCTCTCGTCGCCGGTGGCTCCTGATGACGAACCTCGGAATCGGTTCGAAACTAGTCGGGCGAATCCGACAAAACAGTACGTGAGGTAAGCCGCGTTATATACGTAAAATGAATTCAAACACTCACGAATCATTCAGTATCTATTTATGTGCTTAATATATAGTCGATAGATGTAGATAATGAACTAGCTGATTGAAGTTTTTGTGACATCTTACCCTACTATTCGTGGTTAGATTAGAGAGAATTAGATTAGTACACACCACGACACAGTAGTTAGCCTCTAACACGTAGAGGTAAAAACCGAATTACAATAAATTATCATAATGAAATCCCAAGAGTATAATCGTCGGACTAGTGACGTAACGCTATTGTTGCGTGTTAGCGGGTGTTGCGTGTTTGTGGGGGGTGCGAGGGGGTACTCACGGTGCAAGGCCACTTGCTGACGGAGGAGGCGGAGGCCTGGCCCTGCGGCGACGATATCCGCAGCGGCTTGAGGCGCTCCGCTACCGCCTCCGCTCCTGCCAACGACCACACAACTAATCATTACCACTGTGGGACCATCGTGTACAATAATTATTCACTTCACATTATGTCGAGTCGACTGTGGTACTATCAGACACTCAGTATAACAATCGGACATAAAATATTAAACGTTTGAAAAATAGAAATCACTCTGCTCAAAGTATAGCAAGCTCAGAATTTCTAGAGGAACAATGATTAGGACGCCCCAAAAATGTTGTTAGTTGGTACCCAATTTCAACGAATCTAAATAATGAACTAAAGGTCTAAAGGTTAAGATTAATTTTTGTATGTGCACTTCTTTTGTCCCTAGGAATGCTTGAACGCGTTTCGTGTGAAATAATAAGAGTATCCGATCGGCTCTGATTGCGTGTCTCTCTCGCTCTTTCTTGGTCTATGTGAAAGAGTTGGCGGCTCCGCTCCGGCAAATTTTCCAAGCGTATGATACGATCCGGTGTGTATGAAAAGAAAAATGCGACCCGATGCTCTGCGAGCCGGTCTGTGTGAACGGACCCTAAACAAGTGCACAAGAGAGCGAGTGTAAAGCAAATATAGCAAGTAACGGTGCGCATACGCACCGCAGACGTCGGGCGCGGGCGGCGCGGGGGTGGCGAGGTTGGCGGGGGCTGCGGGACACGCGGGGGGCGCGGGCAGCGCGCTGGCGCCGTCCTGCAGCCGGAAGATGTCCTCGCCCAGCGACGGCTTCGGCGTGCGACACATAGTGCACTGCAACACGCACACACACACACACCACTGTACCACCAGATGCTTGCTTGCTTGCTTGCTGCGACCTTCTGAATCCTGGCCACTCACGGGTCTTTTACCCTAATGTATTGCGACTTTTGCAAATTATTAACTGCGCAAATTTTGTTATAAACTACCGGGTTGTTACCCGGTAATAGTCCAACTTAAAGGAAAGCAGTCAATTATAATATTATGATCTTTATGACTTGGTTTTTACGGTTGAACTTCCATTCTATATTTGGTGTTGGTGCGTAATTGGTCAAGAGTAAGCGGCGAGTAGTAAGTTTTTCAAGAATACAACCGTAATTAATATGACATAAAGATCATATTTGAATGCTTTTGTTTTAGTCGGTCCGTTCTCGCATCGTTGTAATGTGCTCAGGGCTATAGTTTTACAAGCTGTGTTTTGAAAATCAGCCGAATTTTCGACATTCATACAAGTGTACAAACATTTGACTGACCGGGGCTACAGACGTTCTAAAGGACCATGAAAGATTGGAAAGCATATTGATGTCTTCTTGTCATCCCGACTGCAGCATTCATGGTGGTAGGGTTTTACACCCCTGGCGGCTGCCCCCTTAAAATCCACCCTGAATTTTTCGTGTATGTTTTTAAGTCGCAATATGAAAAAGCCAGAGATAACATGGGTAACCTCGCTTTTTTTGGTTAATAATGCATCGATGTTATTTTGCCTTAAGTTTTACGAAATGTAAAATCTTCACTGCATTTATGTTTGTGATTTGTCCGAATACGAAATGCCGACAAGTGTGAACGCTAATTATATTCATTATCACTTTTATATTCTGAACATACGGAACTGTGTATGAAAATTTGACACGATATAACGAACACATTAACAAAAACATAATAGACGATTTGACTGACAACAATGGATCACGAAATTCACGAATGATCATGCAACAAAACCATCGCAGTACGGGGCAAGAACCGGCCGGGCGACGTTGTGGGAACGTGTGGCGTGAACAATGTCACAATACCTTTCGTGAGAGCGGGAAGTTTTCGTATGTGCACACCTCACAGCTCCATTTGGGACTCTCGGTAGAGGGCGCGGAGCTCGCTGTCATCTGCCAACCAACAAAACACAATTTATTGTCATCATACTTTACACTACAAAGAGTAGCTTGCTGACTGTTCACACCCCCAGCGAGTAGGTACTCGCTTGCATATGCATCCCTTTTGTTTACACTGAATGTCATATCTCTGTACGTTCTTGAGCGAGAAAATAGCAGAGCTTTACTCACCGGCGCCGTCGCCGGCGGTGGGACACTTGCCTAACATAAAAAACCCTCTAACTACTACACCAATTTTGAAAATTCTTTGAACAATATGAAACTACATTTTCAGCAAGTAGGATGGGATAAATTTATAAAAAAAAAGTTATATCCGGAAAGGAATCTAATGAAGTTCCAATAACATCCCCAACGTTTTACAGTATTATCTCCAAAGCAAAGTGATATTGAAATTGCCAGTAATATAATTTCTTAAAATTTATATTCTTCACTTTTCAAATGATTCTATCAACTCATTTCAAAACTTTAATTTGGATTTTACCAACATAAATAATATGCATGTGGGTAGTTATGAAATAATAACAATACTAATTAATGATTTAATGTTTATAAAGCAAATAAACATTAAATCACTCATTATAATTATCCGATTGGAAAAATATTGATAGAGCATTTTATGTCTAGCAAAATAAGTCATTAAACTGTATACAACGTAATCGCATTGTGCTATAAAAAATTTGTGATAACCTCCACAATCAAATAGCAACTAAGCCAGGCAAATGAAATTTTTATACAGTTTCAATAACATGTTATCATTTTATGCATCACAGAGAGAGGATAAACTTGGGCTGGGCAGATACCAGCTTAGTCCGTGGCTGTTTACCCACTACTTACTATATTTGTCTTACTAATTATATAATTAAAAAATCCACTTGCACCATTGACAAGTAATAAAATGAGTTCATCATCTAAATAATATAGTATATATATAGTATGTACAATATATAGTATCTGAAATAAAAATAAAATAAAAAAATAAAAAAATACTCAGTCTTACTGTATTTAACAATATTAAGAATAACTCAAAAATGACTCATCAGTCGTCATTCAAATTAAAATAGTACCATACAAATTCTAGCTTTTGAATATAGAAAGTACTAAATCAAAAAGTAAATAAAAAAATAAGATTATATAAATAGATGATATAATATGTATGTATAAAGTTTCTGGAACAAATGTGAGAGATTCAGATTCTCCGAATAACTTTCTTTATTGAGTACAAAATTTGTATGCTATACATAATTATATTTTTCTAGGTTAGGACTTAAATTTTATGTTATTTTTGGATGATGATTAACATGGATTAAATTTATTTTCTGTTTAATAGTTAGTAAATGATGCTTGTGGTATGTTATTCATTTAATACAATAAAATCAAGACCTCTGGAAAGTTATTGAGTAACACTCATAATTGGTTAGCGATTATTTTAATTAGACAAACATTTAGGATAGAGGGGCTGGATGCAAGGCAGGGGCAGGGGAAAGGGATGAGGTGTTCATTTTAATAACTTGAAAGTTTCAAGCTGAAACAAATATTCAATTCATCCTCTCCACTCTTGATCTACAAGAGTCAATGAGAATTGAGAGTGGTATAATGGTAATCAGCAAAGGAACCTTCAATGAATCCCGTTGTACAAATTCTTGTGACAACAATAGGCTTAAAAAATGCAAAATTGTAATTAGCATCAGTTACTCATACACAACAGGCCTGTTGAAGTAAGAAATAGACTATTATGTAGTGTGCTTAAACAAGGAAATGTGTCACAATATATTACAGTGCTACCTGATTGTGCACGGATTTAAGTAAGAATAGAAGTTCTAAGTAAGAGAGAAAGTCCACAAGATGCAAACCTGAGCTGCCTGTGTGTGAGAGAGGTTGGTGGAGGCGCCCAGCGCGGGGCTGTCGGCCGCGATGGCCGCGATGGCCGCCGCGGCGCCCGCGGGCGGGCTCTTCTTGCTGCCATCGCTCGCGGCCTCCTCGCTCATTGTACCATGCACTATAACATGTGTCCTACACTCGCCGCCGCTCCGCTACGACGCGCTCATCCTTCGACTCCGAGATTCCCTCCTTAATCTTATTTACCCGAGTGCACTCGACCTCCGCCCGCGGCGACGCGCGATGCCGTCTCTCTCACCTAAAAATAAAACGTTCACTGTTCAGCGCGAGGATGCGACGTATCGTAGAGCGTCTCTAATCTACTTATGCGTCGCGTGAACTGCAACGATAAGGCTAAATTCACTTCACATTTTCTTATTGGAATCTGTCAGATCGCGACGCCAGCTCGGCCCGTTCCGCACCTCGGCGCTCGGCGACGGGATGGCTGACGATTTGGCATCGGCGACACTCATCCCAGAATTTGGCGTCGTTACACAACATAAAACTGCACCTAGCATCGACGGCCTAAGGTCAAGAACGGGAACTCTGACGATACAACACACTCACTCGCACAGAAATATGCTCACTGTTCCGTGAGACGATGGACGATTGTGATTGTTGAGGTGAAGACTCCGCACGTTGCTGCCGAAATGTGCACTTGGGAAACGGACGAAATAAACTGGGGGCGATGGGAGAAAACTTAGGAGAAACAATTGTAAGTTTATACGGTATTTTGACAAATAAATTTGTGTCAGCTCGGATCGACGGGCAGCAACATTGCATCAATAAAATGAAAAAATCAAATGTCTGTATTGGTTGATTCCCGATGTGTGTACTGATTGTAACCAATGAGAGAAAAGCACTAATTTAATATGGCCAATAAAAACTTGCCTACTTATAAATATTTTCAAAATGGCCTCTTTCATGGTTTGCAGATATACGTTCCATTACATGCAAGCATTTTCTTTTCACTCAAGGTAACTGAAATTATAGAAAATTAGTATGAACATTTTGCAAAATAACAACGGTCTTTTTAATTCGTTTATATGATGACCTTATTAATAAAGATAATAAAAATAACAAACAGTTAATTACTAAAAACAGAAATTATAGATTAAATACTATATTATTTTTGAAGTAGAAAACGGAAACACTGAATGGAATGACATCTTGATGACTAAAGTGTTGTATGTTAAAGGTAAATTTCCCTATTTATAGGTAAATATAAATATTTTGTATGTGCAAATTTCATGTTTCCTTTTGAGATTGCAATATTTACTTGATTTCTTGATGATGAATACTTATTTGATTTTTGTTTCGTAATAAATTAAAAAATACGTATTATCTTCAATTCTTGTCGAACACCTAATTAAAGTAAATATTTTAAATTTGAATCCTCATTTAAATACTACAAGTTACATTTCATTAATTACAATAACAGAATTCACAAGTATTGACTGTTGCTCCTATAAACAAGTAGGTATACGTCATAATGGCTTGGATTTATTGATAACGATTTGTATTTTCTGGAATTTGAATTGTGCGATTAAAGTATAAGATTAAGGCATAATTTCAAATACACTGTAATGTATCGTAGCAAAAAAACAGGCATTTTTATTTGACTGCCCGACGCCGATGTGGGTAAAAGTTTATTTATTACTATATATATTTCTGTCTTTGTAGAATTTTAGCTACCAAAATGTGTTCACCGATTTTGACGATTCATAGGTACGTTTATCGATTTATCATCATCATCTTGCGAGTATCACTAAAAAATCAAAAATGTTAAATGATAAATTAATTATTCAATCTGTAACAACCAGACATTATATTTAGTAGAATTAAAAAGGAATAAGAAACATTTTTAGCCATCTTTTATAATTTTTCATTATTTACTAATATTTATGGATTAATATTTGGTTTAATAGTGAGGTTTTAAGTTAATTTGACCTCATTTATGATAGCACAGACAAATAACGTCGATAAAATCATTCGACTCCGATTTCAACAAATTTGAAAAGTTCTTTTATAAGATCCCACTTGAACTAGTAGCATATTAAATACTAGTTGAATATTTTAGTGTCCTTATCAAAGTCTTGACTATGCTGTAGGCAACTTATTATTATAGGTGGTTTATACTAAAATATTAATTAATGAAACTTAAATTCGTTCTTAATAATAAAAGTTTTTTATGGCTGTTTCTTTTAACTTACTCTTATGTATATTATGTACATGTATATGGAAATAAATTTTTACTTTGAACATTTTTATAAAGATATTTTTGTTGCTATGCTTGGAAATCTTTGAATTGTATTGCTCTTGAGCTGTCAATTGTATTGGCTTGTTTTTGAATTGTGAACTTGTGAAGTAGCGTATGGCAACATTGGTCTCAGATTTGTGTGCGCCGGCATCGCACGTGAACGTGTCGCAAAAATCTCAATAAATTAGTGAAATCATCATGTCTGACGAATATTTCTACGGTATGTATTAATCTTGTGTATATTCGCCATACGTTGTTGATATTATTTAGCGTCAACAACCTGTACTTTGACTCCAACAGCTAGATAAATTTAGCGTCAGGTTTGACACCCGGCTCCCTTCGCCATTTTATATCGTGTAATTTCTCGTAATAAATTGTTATATTTTCTTGCAATACTTTAGTAATATCCGTTAAGTCCCGAAATTACTCAAACTTTCATATTATTGATGTTTATAACATGTAACGATGAAGGTTGCCGCCATTTCTACCTTGTTGTAATGAAACCTTGTGTGAATTTGGGGTAATAAGTAGCCGGATAAGTTTGACTCACATCGTTGAAATCGTATACATGTTATGTACGATAATTCTTATCGATCATGTAGATGGGCGCGGCGACTCGCGAATTTACGTCGTGCCAATACTGCCGGCGAGGCGGGTAATTTGAAAGTATGGCGTCCAAGCGTCTCGGGTAACCGTCGGCACATTCTCTCGGCTGTTGTGTGCGCAGACCGCGGAGATTGTTTATAACATTCGAGCGGTTCGCGCTTGTAGTTAAATTGAAGGTCCACACCCATCGTTGTTTACGCGGCGAGTACATGCGCGTGTTGTGGTGTTCCAGGAGTCACACTGTCGACGTCACACCCCACGGAGACGTGGGACCCCGAGGCCAAGGCGGAGTACCCCCGCAGCAACAAGCTGCTCATCCGCCAGGCGCTGCTCGGGCCGGACGCGAAGCCCGACGAGCTAAATGTCGTACAAGTGAGCACATTGTATTGCCTTCTGTTGCCGTGATGCACGAAATGTTTGATGTGGTAAATAAGCGAGCAGAGAGGATGCGTCGAGTGTCAATTATTGCAATGAAAATACTAAAACTGTTGAGTATAATATGTGAGTGGTAAGAGGTGATCAAATGATTCATTATAACCTCAAAGTGACAATACAGTGTTGCTAGCGGCCATTGCATGAGTTTCATTTACTACTCTGAAGCATCACAGTATTAATTATTTTTAATTTATCGTACATTTAATTGTTGGCCTTGTGATGTCAACAACATTCTCTGAGAGTCTATTGAAAGTTTGTATGAAATGTGCCATCAATTGGCAGTATCAAGATGATGATCACACCATCAATAATTGACAGGTGTGCAATGTTGTTTTAATGTTTCACACCTTATACAATGATTGCTTGAGGCATTTGTCTGATTGATATTGGTTTAACTTATGATTCTGGATAGTAATGAATGTCACATTGTATAAAGTTGTGATGTGTTATTGGATGATACCTGTCCCCAGGTGGAGACAATGTGCCTGCAAGACACAATCAAAATCCCGGTGGCCATCCTGAAGGTTGGAGAGACGAGGCATGCACGCCTCGACATTGAGTTCCCAGATGCACCGGTCACTTTTACACTAGTACAGGTAAGCTGGCTTCTATTCATTTCAAATGTATTCGTATTAGATACTTCAAGTTTTCTTTGCATCTTTTTACATTGGAGAATGTGTTATTTCAAACACTTGAGTGCATTCATTGAACTGTTTTGATGTCAATTGTTTTGTTTTCAAATGATGTTAAACCCACCAGTAGTATTTGATGGGCGTGCAGTGTCGTTTTGATGTTGCTCTGCCTTTACATGATTTATTGAGGCATTTGTCTGATTTTTATGTTTGCAATTACTCAATCAGTTTAAAATATATGCTGAGCTGTTTTACAACATGAGTCTATGTTGTAGGGCTCTGGACCAGTCCACTTAATTGGTCAGCACTTACTGGGTGCTTTGGTGGAGGAGTTTGAAGATTTGGAAGAGATGGAGGAGGAAATTTTGGATGAGGAGGAAGGCGATGACTCCCAATTCAAGGTTAGTACACATTGATTACTGTTTAGCAATGTGCAGATGTCAAATTTACTCATCCTGGGCTAAGTGCAGATTATTGTACAACCTGTGAAGAGTTTACTACAGACTTTGTTGGAGTGTATATAAATCTATTTGAGACTTGGTGTGTAGGCTGTAGAAGTCTAGTAATATATTGAGAAGGGAGCTCAGGTTGAGACTTGAGACTGTCATACTTATGACACACTATTGACCCAGTATCTCTGATTTTATACTGAGTCAACAACCTCAATGTTTACATAACATTGAACTGGCACAACCTCACTCCCATTTACTAACTCCAAGTCAATGCCAATATAATATGTTTAATCTAAATTTATGCAATATTTATGTTTTGTACTTTGATATTATAATAGATGAGTACAATTACCTCAGTGATTCAGTAGATAACTAAATTTGCAGGAAGATGAGAATAAAAGGAAAGCATCAGCAAGCAAGCGCAAGACGAATGAGGTACTGAAAACCTTCAACTAATAACAAATATGATACAAATGTAATTCTAAATGTCTAACAGAGGGAAAAGGGCTTTAACGCCCAATTGTGCCAAACAATGACTGCTTTTTTAAACATTTTAATACCCAGTATCCAATTTTTAAATAAGTGGATTCTAGTTCAATCAATCAATGCTGTCATTTTTTAGTAAGACTGGGCCCTTGTACATTAAATGTTCCTCAAAATTTGTAACGATTGAGAATGGCCAAGATGCTGTCTCAACCCTTCAATTGGCTGGTGGTTTTCTGTACTCATTCTTATTCCCTTTACCTTCTGATAGCTTTTTTGTAGTTAAAATGTTTTTGCCTGCATATTTTTTGATGCTAGTTCTTCCATTACATACAAATTGTTGGAGCTATAGTTATCATATATTTAGTGTTAAGCATTGTTACATTTGGTAACCTTCGCCGCGACCTTTTAATTAGTCTGGCCTGCATATTGACTTGCTAGTAAGTTGTTCTCATTTCATCTGTGGGTAAGCTCCACAACAGTAACTGTTATTGTAATGACTTGCTAGTAAGTTGTTCTCATTTCATCTGTGGGTAAGCTCCACAACAGTAACTGTTATTGTAATGTTTACCAGGACGAGGACGACGAGGAAGGAGAGCCGAAGGGAAAGAAGGCAAAGATTTCAAACAACGCCAAAGGCAAGGCCGCGTCGCCCAAGAAGAACGCCAAGAAGTGAAGCGCTTCGCCCCCCGCCGGCCGCCGCGCCCGCGCGCCCGCCCCGCAAGACTGACCGCGCCGCACAGCAGAGCAGCCCTACCTAGTGTAATGTTCCGAGCGGGCGGCGCGGGGCGGCGGCCCGGGCGCTCCTAGTTGTACGAATAGTGTGGTAATTCATTCTAGGTTAGCGATGTATCGACTCGGGCGTGACTGGGAGAGTGACCGTGTGCGTGTATGTTCGTGATAAGTTTCTACCGGTCGTATCCGCAAACAATCGGGTGTGATGTTTCACTTTATTTTTCTGAACTTAAATTTTTTCCATTCCTTACTGTGGTATAGTGTTATTGACGTCAAATTTATTATAAGTTTTGAATTCACCCTGACGTATTTTTAAGTTAAGTCGTAAGCATAATCAGTGTATGTTAGGACATTGATCATTTTGTATCGAGTAGTAGCTGCCTGTGCCGTCGACAACACATGTAATTGAATTGCTAATTATTTCTCATTTCAGAATGGAAACTGATAATCTAATATAGTTTTGTTTGTACATATACATAAAACATAAGAACGGTAATAATAAAATAAAAGCATTTCTAAACATCACTATGACTTTTATTTTGATCCCTAATTACCTACTACTACACTTCTGCACATCCCTAATTACCTACTACTACACTTCTGCACCAATAGTTGCCACACCCTGGTGCTGTGTGGATCCAGTTCTTATTGGTTGAAGGTCTCCATGAATTCCACACGTAAGGGTGATTGCATAGATAGTCAAGCTGAAGCTAACCGCCAGCGCGGTTGACTAACGCCCGGGTCACGAGCTACAAGTCTCTTGTACAGTTTTATAGTGAAAAGAGACCCACGCGGCCGTACGTCACATGACGAACATTTGTAGTGACATTAATTGTGTGTAACTCGAACCGGTTCAAATACACAGATCGCATGGACTTGAGCTGTTTAGCTGCGGCTCAGTCTAAATCAGCAGCTCATGACTCAACTTATACTGAACTGAAACATCAAACATCTCAAGTGGCTAAATGTTTACATAAAGCTCCGCTAGATCGCGTCGAGTTACCTATTTGATTCGCCGACGCGGTAGGTTATTTGATTCATGGCGGCTCAATCAAGCCGTAGCCGCGTTACGAGTTATTCGCCGACTCGCAGTTTCATACCACGAAAATGAAGTAGGCAACTTGACTTGAGTGACTAGGCTAGGCTGCCTAGCTGAACCGCAGCTCAAGCGTTTTGGTTGAGTTACCCATGCCTGTTTAGGTGACATTCATCGGCGCGGGCGCGGGACAACCGCGCTGGCGGTAAGCCTGACTAACCAACCACCCCAAGACGACTCTCAACTCTCAACAGCACCTACCTACTTACTGAAATTACATTCAAATTCAAATATTTTTTTTCGAAGGTTTTTTATAAACACAAAGTCAAATTACGCCATCGCTTCAACATATCCCTACGCTGAGTGGTCTTGGGAAGAAGAAGCGGCAAGCAACTCCCAAGGAGCTTCTGTTACAGATTGCACTTGCTACTATATACGAAACTCGTGTCCAACCTGTTTTATCATTAATCATTGCAATATCCTAGAGCTCTATGATAACAGTATCATAGATGCTTAGTTTAGGTATTTCGACGCTGTAGAGCTCTTACATATTCGTAGGTAACAAGGATCTTTTGGCGTGTGGGTGACGGAGACAGTGCCTTACAGGTAAGGCAAACTGTAAGGCGTTGTAGGACTATAAATTGAAGACAGTTGTGTTGTGTCGTTGCGACAGTTTATGTAAACACTAGATGTCGTGCGTGTGTGAAGTGAAAGTAATACAGAGTCGTATTTTTTTAGGATATCAGTTAAACATTAAGTTTACAACAGCCTTTCTTTATAATTAGGACATTGAGATTAAGAAGTTTAACTGGAATGGGAATTGCAAAATAATTCATTTCATAATACAGTAATTTAATTAGCTTAACAATGTTCATCAAAGTTAAATTTGGGCAATAGCTAAAATGTAGAATAAAATACTGTCGGAACTAATTGTACATATTGTGAAATCTTAATAAAACTACAGAACATAATAATGTCATAAGTTTTGGCTAAGAATTTTGGCTTCTCTAGGATTGGAAGCCAAGACCCAGGACCCTATGAACAGCAGTCTTGTATGGTAATCATTGTCATGGGGTTGCATGGTGATGTCATGTCATAAGTATTCATCACATAAACATTTACAGCCACACTACAACACATTTAATATGTTGTCAAGTACAGCACAGAACTACATTCATCTTCTGTCAAGTAGTGCTTGAAGTATTCTATTTCTTTCCCGTTGAATATTGTTTGAATCTTCTATAACTTGTACCAATTTTTCGAATTTATCTTTGTCCTTGGTGTCACAGGCGCTTCGCACCACTTTCTTGATTTCAGATAGAGTAACATTATCTATACTGTACACATGATTACACTCCTTAGCACTTCTTGGCTCGTTGTAAATTTGTTCAAAGTATGAATAGTAGGGCCAACTGTTTCCTTTGCCCGTTTGCCTCTTCCTTTCCAGCAACCTCAAATATGTTTGTTTTAAGTTTCTGAACTTCTTGTCACATCCTTCTGACGACAGTCCTATCTTGGGGCTAATCATTCTCCACAAAGTTTTATTCCTTACAAGCGGATCCCTGAATTTGTCCTTATGTTCCAAATAAAATGTGAGGAGTTGTTTAATATAATCCTGATCTCCACAATTGTAAACATACTTTTGTAATCCATCATCTACTGTGTTGTAGTTTTGATTTTCAAATATAAGTTCAAACTCCTTATAGTAACGCCATTTCGTCATAGGCCTCCCTTTTTGAGATCTCATTTTAAGTCTAATATAAGTTTGTTTCAAGTTCCTGAATTTTCTATCACAATTATCAGGGCTTTCTCCCACTGACGCTGATATTTCCTTCCAGAGCTCTTTCTTTTGGAAGGCAGGGTTCTTGAATTTGTATGCAATTTGTGCATACGCATATAATAGCTTCTTTATATTAGTCCTGTTCCATGGACCTAAATTAGGGCTATAGTTATAAAAAATTCTTTCAAAGTAATGGTGGTATGGCCATTTAATTGTTTTGCCAGTTTCTCGGCTCCGTTCCACCCAGTTCCAATAGGTTCTTTTCAAATTTTTATACTTGTGATAGCAACTTTGTTCAGTTGTATTTAATTCATTGGCTATTTCTCTCCAAATGTCTTTCTGTAAGTAGGAAGAGCTGCGAAACTTTGTGATATTTTCAATGTAGAGGTTCAACAACTTTCTTATTTTCTCATCATCCCAAGATTCCAACATAGAAGATGCCAGTGACTTGCAATCTACAAATACTTCTTCACACAAGTTGTAATGGACCCACTTTATATCTTTTCCTGATAATTTTTTCTTTAGAAGCCTAAGGTATGTTTTCTTTAAATTCCTGTACTTCTTATTGCATTCGGGGGCTGTAGTTCCCACTTCTGCAGCTATTTCTTCCCAGTACGTCAAGTCTTTGTTGTTTGATGAAAATCTGTTTTCTATGCACCATTTAAGCAGTGTTTTGATTTTGGACCTGTCCCAGAAGTTACCTTCATCTTTGACTGGCTTTGGGGAATCTTTTTTACATTCGGATTGCCCAGTGTCCTGTATTTGTATGTACTGCCTGTTGTCTGCAGGGTCCACTATATATCTGCCCTCTTGACCACCAACTGTAAATAATAGTAACAGTACTCCATAAATCAAATCATTTATAACCCGAGGCCGCATTAATTCTAAGTGAAAGAATAAGCTAAACAACTTGACTGTTAATAATGGATGGGTGACCATTACTGGGAATTTCGTAAGTGCATATGCGCGTGCTTCGGAAGGCACATAAAGCCATCAGTCCCAGTTGTTAGTTTGTTACTGATACACTGCAGTATACCATTTCGGAGGCGTTTGGACGGCATGATAATGCCACCCCCTCCACCAATCCACACTGGAGATGGTGGTAAGTATGCTCCAGGGCTTTTCAATGATGAGGATTGAGGAGAGACCGGTGATCGGTAGTGGGTCATGAATAGGTTGAAATCATATCATAAAAAAATTTTGGATTGGCTTTTGACAATACTAAGAATACATAAAGGAAGTGTCTTACTATTCGGAGGATTCTGTATGGTAAAGTTGTTGCTGCTGAATATAACATTGCTTTGATCTTCTCTTACAACAAACCAGTAACTTTGGCTATGAGGATTATTTACTTCCATTATTTATGTCAATAACTTATTTCTTATTTTATAAAGGCTTGTTAATCTTGTAATACTTTCGAGAGTTTAATATTCTTAACTCTTGAGTGATGAATTGATGATCAAGGAACTTATTATAGGTACTAGTATTGATTCTTTACAATCGCATCGCACATAAATTCACTCATCTGTAGTCAGGAATTCATCATTTGATTCTACGTTTAATATTCCTGAAGGTTCATGTATTCCTGAAAGAACTTTGTTTTCAAAGCAGCTACAAGGCTACAACACAATAATAATTTATAATTTACGTTGAATAGGTAAATGAATGAATTTCTATAAGAACTATATAACTACAGTAACTACAAATGTAAATTGTAAGGGCTGCAATAGACGTCCGATTTTTCTCTCCGATAGTCGGTTCCGATAGTCTGATGTCTGATCAGACAAATTCAGACAATCGAATCGGATGTGTATTTAATGTAGGTATGTATTCAAACAAAATGTATGGCACGAGTGCTTTCCGATTGTCTGATCAGACTATCGGATCTAAATATCGGAGAGAAAAATCGATCGTAGAGTAAAATCGGACGTCTGTTCCCTCCGTAAGGGTTGCAATAGGCCTCCGATTTTGTTTCAGATTGTCTGATCAGACTATCGGATTCAGACAATCGAAGCGGACGACTAGCAAATCAGACGTGTACAGTACCCGGCAAGAAATAATGCACATCGATATTCAGAAAGAGATAATCTGTTAGTTTCGGCTTTGTAGAGCGTTGTCCTTACTACATAGTCCTTACCGCTGACTTATCACTTTTCTCTCGAATTCGAGAGAAGACGGTCGCGTTCACTCATAAATAAATATAAAGAGTTGTTAAAACCTCCAATGGAACATCAATATTATTATTATTATAAGTACTGGATAGGGTGCTTTATCAGCTCTTAATAGATATTGCATTATTACTGCAATGTGCGAGAGAAACAACGCTCTACAAAGACGTAACTAACCGATTATCTCTTACCGATGTTCATTATTTATTGCCGGGTACTGTATTTATGTATTCAAACAAAATGTATGGCACGAGTGCCTTCCGATTGTCTGATCAGACTATCGGAGAGAAAAATCGGACGTCTTTGCAGCCCTCAATGGACAATTAGGTACCTACATCAATTCTCTATGACACAGATTTGTTCTATTTGTACCTCTATGATTTGTACCCTTTGTCTCTATGATCATAGACAACAAATAATTTGTGCCACAGATGAGAGATGACTCTAGAAAAACCACAGAACCATAGAGCTACTAGCTCTATGTCATTCAAAGAGTTGATGCCATTGTACGTGTATGTAGGTAGGTAGGTACCGTAAAACGGGGTGAATAGGTACAAAATTCAACTTCACAGTCAATTTTTGTTTATTTACTGTCGGAACAATAACTATTACAAACTTTTTCCGGTTTCCTTTATTTTCCGACTAGAGAACCGCCCGCGCTTCGCTTCGGGACCCGTAGGTAACAGCCGCGTAGGTCCCGCTCCCGTAGGAATTTAGGCTAAAAAGTAGCCTACTACTCGCTCTCTTCACTCCACCCTCTCTGAGGTGTGTGGAGCCCTCGGGACAGTTAGTTCCCCTTTGGGGGTGTCTCTCGCGGCCCGTTAAAACGGGCGGGTCCTTGGGTTGGGCCCTAAGGCCCTTGGTTGTCCATCTGTGGTTAACCAATAGGTCAAGTCCGGTGAGTGGTGGCCTTTTTACAGGCCACAGAGTCTTAAACGGGATGGGGTTCATCTTCGCGCCGCCCAGGCGATCGAGGCTCTACCGGGTGAATCCCGCTTGTGGGAAGCCCAGCAGGAGCCGATCAGCGCCGGGCGACGACTTACGAAGCCCCAGTATCAGTCAGTGCTAGGCCCGTCCCGCGCAACCAGCAAGTCGCGCGGGAAGGCCCAGCGGTCCGGTGGACGGGTGTGGAGCGGCGCCAGGTCCTGCAGATGCGGGAACCGCGACGCGTCGACACGCCCGAACATGTTGCGTGCCAATCTCTCGATGAAGTCGTCCAGGCTCTCGACTCGAAGGTCCCTCTGGATGACGGCGTTCCTGACGTACCTCGGCGCACCAGTCAGCCGGCGGAGCGCAATCGCCTGAACCGCGCGCATCCTCTTGCGCTGCGGTTCGCTGGCGAGCGCGTACCACGCCGGTGCCGCGTACGTGAGGCGGGATCTGATGTAGGTCTTGTAGACCCCGAGCTTCAGTCCGAGAGGGAGGCTCGAGGAGAGCACTGGTTTCTGCCATAGCGCTTCTGGAATTCGCGACGGCTTTCGTAACCTGTGGCTTCATCGAAAGTCTTCCGTCGATTTTGCCCCCAGGTATTTGGCCTGTGGGGCCCATTGGATATCTTGTCCGTGAAGGTCCAGAGTAGGGTCCCGCCTGTTGAGGTATCCTCCTATGTTCACGGCCTGCGTCTTCCCGACATTCACCGACAGTCTCCACGCGGCGAGCCATTCGGGGAGGGCATCAAGCGCACGCTGCATCTTGACGATGGCGTGGGTTCTATTCAGCGACGTAGTGATGTACGCCACGTCATTGGCATACAGGGCAAGCGACGCCCCCCCCTGCCGCCGGGATGTCGTCGGTGTAGCAGGCGTAGCAGACCGGGGACAGGCAACTCCCTTGCGGGACGCCGGCTGCGATCGGACGCTCGGTGGATTCGGCGTCTTCAACCACTACTCTGAAGCTTCTATTTTCGAGGAAACTGGAGATCACCTTAACGGCACTCCGGGGCGCCGAAGACTGCGTTATCCTGTATAGAAAGCCGTCGTGCCAAACACGGTCGAACGCCTTTTCCATGTCGAGGAATACTGCACACGCGCGTTCTCTCTTATTCAGAGCCGCGGTAACGGTGTGCAACACCCTCGACAGTGTAGCCGTGCTGTTCAGCGGCATCAAAAAGTAGCCTTCCACTTCTGTTGGCATCTAGGCTATTCCACCCCGGATGCTTGCAGTTCCAGTCGCCCGCGCCCACCACCGATGTCGGCGAGTCCAGCAACTTGCGGACATCAGCCAACAGGATAGTGCCAGCGGGCGGGCGGTACACTGAATACAGCCGGAGCGGGGAGTTCTCGAGGCAGAGCTAAAGTAGCCTATTACATTTGCCTATGACTTAAGTAAATTACATGTAGTATTTGATAGCGTAATTCAGAACTTGCAAATGAATTTTATTAACGCCATCTATTAACAACTCCGAAAATAAATATCTAGCAACTAACAAAACATCGATCTTCCCATGGGAATGGGATGTTTTTCCGCGGTAAAAAGTAGCCTACGTCACTCTCCACCCTCCTAACTATCCCCACACACATAAACCTTACCATATAATAGCTTTGTTGCGACGTGAAAGCGTCACAAACAAACAAACAAACAAACAAACAAATAAACAAACACACTTTCACATTTATAATATTAGTAAGGATGAAGATAAATAAATTACATAATTTATACTAATTCGACCGGATTTTTGCGAAAATATACGTGTCCCTATTCATACCCGAAACGGGGCGATTAGAGACGGCAAAGGGGATAATAGAAAATTAAGCATAGGGCTGCCAAAAGGCTTTAATTTGGTTAAGTGGCATTGCCCTACTTAGATCTTTGAAAGTATTAAAGAAACGTCCATTTCTAAGTAATTTAAGTTAAAATGCAGGTAGATAGAAAATAAAGTAAGTAGATTTAATAGTAGATTGTATGACAAGGGAGCAAAGTAATATTTTTACGGCGAGGGCGCTTTTTAGTTTTAGTAGAATCCTGAACGTAGCGAGGGATTCAAAGTATGTCGCCCAAGCCAAAAATATTTGCTCCCGAGTGATACAGAAGAATGTGGGAAAATGTTTATATATATGTATATAAATATAAATATGTATATATATATAGATATATATACACATATATAAATATATAAGATTTAACATCTCGACCACATCAGCTTTAAAACAAAACTGCATCAAAATTGGTCCATTCGTTTAGGAAGTACGAAGGTACAGCAAACTGGGGTTAAAAAGAACGTAATCAACTAACTTTTAATGTAGGTAAATAAAGATTCATTTTTGTTCATATTAAATTTAAATTTAAATATTTACATAAAGTGCCAACCCTGTCGTCATTCGAACTTCACCGTTTCTTTTAAAACCTTATTATTCCCTATTGAAACGGTCGGAGTTTTTATTCATACCTAGGACTTTCCTATTCGCCCACAATCCGTTCCTTTTAACCCCAAAAGATAATACAAAATACTTCGACTCGGAAAAGTTTATTGTTTTTAAAAAATGCTAAGTATTTTGACTTGCCTTTGTAATTACCACGTCTAATATGAGTTACATTATGTATTTAATAAACTTTTATCACGTTAACACTGAAACTTTTTAAAATATCGTACAAGTTTTGAGACCAAAAAACCGCCACTGTTTGAATACCTGTCTTCAATGCGTAGTAATTATGACCATTTGTTGCTAACTTTATTTTCGTTTGGTGTTGCCATTTACAAAAGTAGATATTCTACTACAAATTAAAAAACAAAATATACCCTTTAGTAACGTTTCCGTTTGAATATCACGCATTGAATTACGTTTTCAGTTTCGTCCCTATTCAACCCGCAATCACTATTCACCCCGTTTTAGGTATTTCCATTGATCTAAGTTTATTCCTATCTCTATGACTACCTATTTCCGTATGTACTCTTTGGTCTACCTATCACCACAAATGCGAAGAATATGATTTTTTAATTTTTTTATAGAATTATTTTTTACCACATAATGTTCGCGTTTCGATGTATTCAATCTTTGCCATAATTATTATTGTACCTACTCGAAATAGCTTTCTATTTTTAAATTCTTTTGTAATTTTTTTAGACCGAAGACTGTACATAGTCTGTGCTCTATTTAGTCTGTGGACAATTTACAATGATTTTTTATTTGAAATTGAAGTTTACTCCTCTACCTCGTCTGTGAGTTTACTGGACGCCATTATTATTTCGTTGATGCGTGCGTGGTAATAAAGAATACTAATGTTTTAGTGGAATTATTTTTAAAACTGAGACGTTTGAATAAGGTTTAAGAGTAAAATACTTCGTTTCACTGTGTTATTTTACGTTGATTATGTTTTGAATATAGTAAAATTGATGGCAGTTTTTTGACATCGGTGAGTTGTTGTTTGTGTGACCATTTTGATTTAGATGGGGCCCATTGCCGGCTTGTTCCAACTAATGTTGATGTTGAATATAGCATATGCATACTTATTGCAACAAGACTATTTACAACATGATTAAAATATTTAATTTTGTACTCGTTCAATAATATTGTCACAACCTTGTCCTTGCTATTGACAAGGAACACCCAATAAAGTGGCGGGAAATTTTACGTTTCAGTTTCACGCAAATGTCACGCCAGTTGAATGATGAGGACAATCGGACTGCGCGGACAGTACGATTGAATTGAAAATATGTTTATTAGATTTAGTTATTTCAAAATTCATAATTTATTCTAAGAAAAGATTATTCCAAATTTACTTTCCTTCGTTTGTACTCTGATATTGTTAATTCTATTTCTTTGCTCGGATGTTTATTGTTCGAGTTTGTTTTGTTGGATTGTTATGAATGTTCCTGAGCCATTTATTATCATAAGTTTCCATAATATACAGCTGTAGCTTCTGCATCAAGACTAACACACAAGTGAGGAGTGCAGGCTTTATATTTGTTTTGGTGTAAAGCTGTTTATACATATAATTGTAGTTGATAGTAAAGTTGATAGTAAAAAAATATAAGGCGAATTTAGGTTTTCTACGTCCTTCATATTACATGGTATCATACTATTTTTCATTCAATTTTATTTATTATAAGTAACTCATTATCATGTTTAATTTGTGACTGACTAGATATATTCTTTTTTGAACAGTATTGTTGTTGGAGAATCATGATGGAATATTGTAAAACTTTTTACAAATCCAACAAACTTTGACAAGTACAGATAACACAAAAACTCATTGTCATTCACATTCATATGGGACTACTCAATAAGCACCAGAACAAAATTAGAATCATCAAAATCTGTCCACCCAGTCTAGTCTTCTGAAGTAATAAACATAAAAAAAACATACAGTTGAATTGAAAACCTCCTTTTTTGAAGTCCGTTAAAAAGATTCTTGTTTGTGAGGACAGATTGTTGTCTAATAAAAGTAACAACATCATTGTCAAGTACAAATAGTTAAAGAGATTCTTGTTAAGCTATTGTATAGCTTTTATCGCGGGCCGGGGACCGAATGCAGAAATTTCGTAACGAAAATTTATTACACCCTGCACACAGACATAGTTACTATGTCTATGCACCCACACATCGATAAATACCAGAACTTTTAACTGAGTTAACTAACTTATACTTTATAACGGCTAAACCGATTTGGCTAATTTTAGTCTTGAAATATTCGTGGAAGTTCAGGGAAGGTTGCAGCGATGAGAAAATATGAAAAATTGCGAGGTAAATACTAAAAAAATGAAAATTTTAATTTCCCATACAAATCTTACCTGTCAAACATTTGATTTTCGCCCCGTCGGTTCGGTGTTTTAAGAATAATTACATGTAGATCTGGATTAAATAAGGCGTTGGAATCGACAACATGTATTCATAATAGTCGAATTATCGCGTATTTAGATTTAAAACATACAAAATAATAACATGACATAAAATAATGACACTATATTAATGACTTGAGGGTGATAGAGACAGTGCCATACAGGCAAGGCAAACTGTAAGGCACTGTCTCTGTCACCCACACGTCATTCACGCGCCAAAAGATCGTTGTAGGACTTAAATGTCAAATGTCAATTTTCTTTTTAAAAAGAATTATTTTGTCAACTGAAATAGTTCTTATGCTTTTGTTCAGAATATTTAAATCTTCTTTGCACAAATTAATGCATTATCCGTTTCTAATAAACTTTGATGTAACTTTTGATAACTAGGCAACTAAATGAAAACTGGTACACCACTTTCTTATCCCACTGTAAAACAGTGAATATCTGTACTCGTATAATTTGTGTACAAAGTGTTTTAAATATGAATAAACAAAGTGCATTTATTAATGAAGAAAGTCACGAAAAAATTGTGAAAGAAAATGAGTTATTACTCTATATACATTCATTTTATTATTATTATCACAAATGCAGTATTATTTTTTGTTTTGTTAATTTATATATAATGCTATGCAATAGCTTTACCGCGGCAGTCTCCAAGTGCCACACGTCTTTTTTCTTCTTGAGGACAGATAGTAGTCTCTTAAAAAAACTAACAGCAACATTATCAAGTACTTTTATAGGTGGTAGGGCATTTTTTAGTTCGCTGGTGGTAGGGCCTAGAGCTCACCCGGGGAAGTACCACTGCCCGCCATAGTACCTAGTACCATTCCTACCAATAATTGTTTTAAGAACAATTGTGTTCCGGATAAGAAGGTGTGGAGCCGGTTACACTTTTTTAGAGGCGACCATCTCAGTCCTCAGGGGTAGCAACACATCTGTGACCGAATTAGAACGAGACTCATTGAGTGTAGTTCTGGGTCGGTCACAGTTGTCATGGGCGGCAACGGAAGGTGGTGCTGCATGCTCGTTTGCTATCTTCATTCCATAAAAAAAATACTAGCATCTAAACACGTGATAGTGGGCGGTGCAACCCACCACCTCCCATGGCCTTACCAACCTCGCGGTTATGAAGGCCGAATCTTGGGAGATGCACGCGGAATGGTGCCACGTGCAACTCTTGACTCCCTACAAGTTCTTTTTTGCCTGTTCCTTGTCCCTGCGTCCCTGTGGGCGGTGCAGTGTGCAGTGGTGCAGTGATGTCGGGCGGGTCGCTGGTGGTGCTGGACCGCGCGGGGCGCGCGGGCAAGGCGTTCCCGCTGCGCGCGGGCGCCGCCACGCTCGGCTCGGCCGCCGCCTGCGACATCCGCGTCATGCTGCCCACCGTCGCGCCGCACCACGCCACCGTCTCCGTGCTCTGCCACCAGGTACTGCCCACTGCTGTGCTCGTGCTCCTACTGGCTTTTGCATATCACTGCTCTACCACCAGGTAGGTTAGCATATGTCAGCTGTGGTCGCTCTGGCTTTTAGCTATGCCCGAGTCCATTTCGCACAATAATTTAATTTTAATTGTGGCGACAAGTAATATCTACAAATTTTAACAAACAATAATTAACTTCATAATCAATAAGTAGAGGTAACTCAAAAACTACCCATCATATGTCGCACAATTTTTTATCTATTTTGTTAATTATTTTCTATTTGAAAGGTCGCGTTTGTCGTTTCGTAAATTTTAGCGACATCTGATGGGTAATTTTTGAGGTCTCCTTAATGATTATCTGTTTAATTTATGGTCCACATATCACAACTTTTTACTAAGTGTTCCGATTTTGGTGGTTCTTTTTTTGAAAGCAGGCACTTATCGTGTGGTCCCATATATATTTTGTGACATCTGGCAAGTAGTTTGCGTTGATTATACTTTACGAAGTTGGCGATTAATTCTTTGTAAAAATTTAATTACACAAAATTTAAACAAAATTGGGGGGTGCTAAGAAATAATTAAGTTTAAAAGCGCGCGGCACACAAGTGATCGTTGAATATGTATCGCAGACGGTGGTGCGCAGCGTGTCGGAGCGCGAGACGCTGGTGAACGGCGCGCCGGTGAGCGTGGCGGCGCTGCGGCACGGCGACGTCATCTCGCTGGGCGGGCGCGCGCTGCGCTGGGAGTACCGAGCGGCCGACGCGCGCCGCGCGCTCGCGCCACAGCCCGGTGCGTACCTGACACTGACACTGTAATAATAATAATAATAAACGCTAACACACTCACACCCCCGCAGTAGGTTACCAGGTACCTGTGTCGCGGGTGGCATGGGCTACACATATAACACATTACAATTACACCCATGACCCGAGTACAAATATTTATCTGCCACATAAATATCTGCCCCGGCCGGGAATCGAACCCGGGACCCCTCGCGTCGCAGGCAGGGTCGCTACCAACTAGGCTACAGGGTCGTACTGTGTAGCCGGGCCGGTGTAGGGGGCGCTCCTACAACCCTAACTTCAATTTCTTTGTTTTTCCTGCCTACTTGGTTATGATGATCGATCATCTAAAATCAATGAAGAAAATGTTTTGCATTGGCAGCGCTGGTGCGGCGGGTGGGTCGCGCGCGGGCGCCGCGGCGCGCCAGCGACCCCGCGCCGCGGCGGGTCATCGTGCCGGAGCACCGCGCCACCATGCCAGGTACACGCCATCATTGCCATCACCTCGCTGTCAGCCTAAGGGCTCATTCCCACGGAATACGTCTTTGACGATTCGGCAAAAAACACGATACGTCTTGACGAATGGACGTTCACATTGAATACGGAATCGTGTTTTTTCAAGATTCGTCATTCGGCATTGAAGTTCACATTTATTTCGTGATTTAGCTCAGTGATCTAACGTTTCGTGATTTCTAAAAGACGTATCCGTATTCGTCTTTTTTCACGATTCGTCAAGCGTGTGAACATGAGTATTTAAAAAGCATTGCCGCCGTCAAAAAAAATAACGAATCGTGAAAAAAGACAATTCGTCCTCGTGTGAATGAGCCCTTAATGACTTGTGGCGACATCGCCCAACGTCACACGGTGACGTCACCGAAGCCTGAATCACGCTATCGAAGTATTGTGGATCGCCCGCATATATACAACGCCTCGAGTACATTCACTCGGGGCCTCGGCCGCCCCCCAGGCATGTCGTTTCGCCTGGCGGGAGATCTCCCTTTGCCAAAGAGTCCTTACTCCTTATACCACCGGTAATATACTGTATCCAAATAAATAAATAACACGACACACTCATTGCCCCACACTAGGATTCTCTGTGTCGTGGGTGCCATGGAAAACACACAAGACAAAGACACACCCAGACCGAGAGCGGAAATTGAAACTCATCTCCACATTTCCGCCTCACTGGGAATCGCACCTAGAACTTCAAAAAGCGATCCGGCATGTTAACCATTGCGCCATTCGGGTTGTAAAAAATAAAAGAGTCTTAATTTATTAAGTGTTAAATTACATAATATTATGAATACACTTTAAGAAAATTAACGTCTTTGTGTGTTTTTAGCATCTTCGAGTGGCAAACAGGTGGCAATCGTCCAGCCTCAAAGGAGAGACACCAGTGACATGAGTGGTGAGTGTTTATGAGTGCGTTACATTACTTACGTTATCTTGAACCTCTCTTAGAGGATAGTGACCAATCCTTGTTTGTACATAGCGTTTCGTAAATAACCATTCCACGACTGAGTTAAGTGTAAGGGTAGTTGCATAGTCAAAAGCTTACCACTAGCGCGGTTTTGCGACGCGTGAGACACGAGCTTACAAGTCTCTGAAGCGCGGTTCATCGGCGTGGGTCTTTTTCAGTGCAAAACGGTACAAGAGACATGTAAGCTCTTGTTCCGCGCACCGTTTAATCGCGTTGGCGGTAAGCTTGACTATGCTTGACTAAGCTTAACTAAGCTTGACTATGCAACATGATGTGGTGGATATATTTTGTGATCCATTGAGTTTGAGTGAAGATTGCAATAGTGTTATAAAATTTGATTAGTTATAGACGTTATAGTTAATATAAAAGTTATTTAAGTTGATAGTATAGTATTATAGTTTAGATTTAGAGTGTTAAATTACCAATATTAAGTAATAGTTTTATTATAATTCTAAGTAACTTAAGTGTCTATCGCATTGGGTGTATAACAGTAATGATAGGCAATGTTAGATAATAAATAAATAAATAAATTCGTAAGGCGCGTTTGCAGATGGCGCGTCCCCGCGACTGCCTCCGAGCAAGCGGCCGCGGGTGTCGCGGGGCGGCGCCCCCGGCGAGGGGGCGGAGCCCGAGGACCGGGCGAAGCGCTCCAGCCCCCGGACCGAGCCCAACCTGGCCAACACCACCAAGGCTACGCTGTGGATCGAGTCTAGGAAGACTAGCCCGAGAAAATCAGCGGCCAAAGGTGGGGCTATCTATAGCTTTATATATTATATAAAATAAAATAAATTAATAATGTAAATGATACCTAATGTAATGTAATGTACGCTCACACTTAGGAGTGCATCGAAACCGGTTCCATACGTTTACAATGCACACATAGCGGCGACAATAATAATTATGCAATGCAATTCATTAGCAGTACTGTTTCCTTATCATTGATGTAAGTAAAATTAAGTATGAGACTGTTCTTACCCGCAGACAAACCTCGAGGTTTTTGCGGGTAATTTAAATGTAATTTGTATTTTGTATTGTTTGTTTGGAAATAAAAAAAAAAAAAAAAAAAAATTGAAAAAGACAGATTTGATTTAAATTTGATTGTTTTTAATTTAATTCAATTCAATGCATTTGACTTTGTAAATTTGATTATATTTAAATTAATTTAATTGAATAGGTACTACTAACACTATAAACACTATAAACATAGTTGATAAGGAATATTGTTACTAATACATATTTTACTAACATCATATGGACTGTTATAAGTATTGGTCTGAAATAAATGATTATTATTATTAATGTTATAGCGGCGCCCCCCGCGCCAGTGACCCCGCCGCCCAGACGGAATGTTCGCAAGGCGGTGTCCGCCAAGAAGGCCACGCCGCTGCGAATGGTCGTGCTCAAGAAGGCCCAGAGCGTCCAGAAGACGAAAGTCACCAAGATTCAGGCGCCGCTCAAGATGGGTGAGCCACTTGTCTATTTTCCTAGTGGTTTTTTTACTTGATTTTATATTTATATCTGGTAGGAAACTTTAAACGGATTGGTAGAAGTGGTATTACTTGACCAGAAAAATAGAAAACCTTTCATGAGTGCGCTATAGCTTCCTTTTTTATGGCAACAGCACTGACAACAGTAACTATAGTAACGCTCATGTTATTATTGTCATTTCGACAACTATGTCGGAAATGTTATTTAAGGAAATAAATGTTATTTTATACGAAATGTTATTTTAGCACATAGAAAACCACTATTCTTTCACAAATATGAACAGTTTTTGTCGATTTAGCACAAAATAGAAACTCAAAGTAAAAAGACAAACATGAGGCAAACTGTGCGTTCAAACTCACTGACAAGCAATTTGCGATTGACGTTTAGAAACTAAGCGTTGCCAGTAAAATAAATTAGTTCCATGAGTTTACCGCAATATGGCGAGGTTTTTTATATTCCTGGTCAACCAATAAAAGTGGTAATAAAATAAGCAGGAAGTACGGATATTATGATGTTTTGTGTTAGACAGAATGAGTTTGTTCCAATCGATAGTTTTATTCCAGTAGCCCATGTCGTTGATCGATTCCGTCCTTCATCGATCGAAGTATGTAGGAAGATAACAGTTTTATTGCCATTTTCGGCGCCACACCTAATTTACCTGCTTCCGACATTTATCTTTTTTTTCTAATTTTTAAAATGTAGTTTAGTAAGACAATTAATACTTGCAAAGTACCTTGTTCACACCAACGCACACTTCAAAGTGACTCAATAATATTTAGTGTAGACTTTTACACAATTGTTTTATGCTAATTAGGTCTAATCTACACCTTATGTTTTACAAGTCCATTGTTGCTTTAAATGTGACGTCATGCGGCAGTTTTAGTACCAAGGTCGAAATATATCATATACGAATACCTTGATACCAAATATTCTACAAGTGTGGACTATATTATTGTAGCCTAGAGGTAAACACATTATACTCAAGGTTTTATCATATTAAAACAATAATCAGGTATAAATTAATGGAAACATCTATACAAATATTGTGTGTACACAGTCCCGCATCAGACTGCAACTTCATAAAACAGGTTTCGAGATAACAATGCACTGGATATAAATTGACTTTGCATGTAACTCAAGTTCAATGTGAAGATGGCAGTCACATGAACTACACTTATAAATTAAATAATCAAAACCAAATACTTTGTTAATTTTATTATCATTATGAAAGGGCTGTATTACTTGAAGTGGATCATTCACAGTACATGTTCACTGTTAGATTCGACGAAGCAAGCGGCGATAATGCTGATGGCGCGGCATACGCCCAAGCCGAAGCAGCCGTCGCCGGCCAAGGGAAGGCCGTCGTTCGTGGTGAAGCGGCCCAGTCCGGTGCGGGACACTCCACGGAACAGCAGGTCCAGTGGCAAACGTGGCTCCAGCACTGCCCACCGACAGTCGGTGACCAGTCAGAACGTTTCTGGCAATAGATGTGTGAGTATCTTGTAAAATACAAAATACCCGACTTTACTTCGCTTTGAAGCTTTGTCGTCTTTGCAAGTATCCGTCTGTAACGCCATCTATTAAAAGGTGCTTTTTATTTGAGTGTTGTAGAAATATAATTTTTTCAGGTTTTAAACGTTGTAATGAGGGTAACCGTTTTTGTGCTCACCAGTTGGCGCCACTGCAGACGGCGGTCATGCTGTCAAAGCCCGCCCATACATAAACATTGACAAGTGACACTTGTCTGAATACTATTCAGTGAATAGACAAGAGAGAAGTGACAGGCAGACCACCCTCTACACTAGCGGCCTCTAGCGGCGAATCCACACGCGGTTACCCTCATTGGTATATTTCTTTTTAATGTTTTCTTAATAAATGTATTTTTTTTCAGCCCTCGGTTATAGAAATAACGGATTCCGAGACCCAATCGAGCATAAGGGAGAGCAGCGTGACGCGGCGCTCGGGCAAGAGCTCGCTGCAGTCGCCGCAGCTGGCCAGCCCCAAGAAGTCCGCCCTCAAGGACCCCAATGCCAAACGGGGCGGCAGGAAAACAGAGTCCATCAAGTTCGACCTCAGCAACCTGGATCCCGAGCCCGACAACCGATCCTCCGACGTGATGCTCGTCAACGAAACGGAAAACTTCCCCGATCAGTCCGAAACAGAGTTCACGCTCCGCTACTCCGATTCCTCAACGTCCCCTTCCCCGAGGAAGTCGATCAACTCCAGAAGCAGGCGGATGCTGGAGAATTCGCTCGGCACCTCGGTCGATCTCTCCCCCAAGTCGGACCGGAGGACGTTGACGCCGGAGTCTCCTCGGACGAAGAAGTCTCTGCGCGGCAGCATCATTCTGCAGGAGGCCTTGAGGACAAATAAGTCCGACGGGACGGAGATTTCCTCGTACTCTCAGCGCACCACGAAGTCCGTGAGTCCGTCCGACCAGAGCTGGAGCACGACCGTGGCGTCGGCGCGCCGGACGAGGACGCTCAGTCCGCGGGCGAGCCGGAACAATCTGGAGTCCTACTCCATCGTCGACCTCGTGTCCGTCGACTCCAACGATTCGACCGCCAGCCGATCGGGATCGGTGTACACCTCCGCCGATTCCAATCGGAGCGCGACCTACGACACGCCGGGATCGCAGAACTTGACGGCGGTGGGCAGACGCGCCCTCGGCTGCAGCACGCCCTACGAGCCGACGAGCCGACCTTCCGAGCGGCCGGGAAGCTCGGCCGGCTCCAGGAGACGGAGGAAGGGAGGCTCCACCCAGAGCATCGCCAATACTTCGGTCACCACTCCCGAGAACTCCGAAGACACGACCAAGAGTATAGCGTTAAACAGCACGAAGATCTCCAGGGCCTCCAAGAGACGTTTCCGAACGATCACTAGAAAGAGTGCCCCCATTTTTATGGACGACGCGATGTCCGAAGACGATTCTTCACCTAAGTCCTCCAAGAGGACCGGGAGGGGAAGTCGAGCTAGTCCGTTGGTTCCGAAGAACATTTCCGTAAACGAAACCTTCGTCAGTTCTCCGTCGGGCACCGAGGGCATGCACACGCCGGAGAACCGCCACAGCCCCGTGGAGGCCAGCACGCCCGTCCTGAATATCCAAAGACTATTAGATGCCAGTCAGAATTCTAACGGATCACCCTCAACCAGAGGAAGGAGAACTCTGAAGAGGAAGACTATAGCGGCGGTGCGCTCCGAGCCCAGGAGAGGCCGAACTTTCGTGAAGTCGAAATCTCTAAGCCTTCGAAGATCCGGCCGAGGGAGAGATTTGGGCAGTTTCGAGGGTTCCGACGACGGCACCGTGAACGTCGAGGAGGAGGTCGTGACGCCCAAGAGCGCCGCCAAACCCCTCCCGGAGGGCGTGAAGAACAAGCACTCGAGCGCAAAGAAGCCGCTGTCGAAGCGGTCGTTGATCGACAACCTGAACGAATCGGACATCGTCAAGGAACTGTTCAACAGCCCCGTCAAGAGGAAGCTTTCGCAAAGCATGACCGAGTTCTCCAGGAGACACCTGTTCGACGACGAGGATCGGCCCCGGAGACCCACCCGGGCCACCATAGCCGGGACCGGGACCGAGAGGTCTCCGGAGCTGTCCCTCATGGATGACACCGAGCGGTTCACCCCGGAGATATTCGTGAGCCCGCTCGACACGCCGAGAGGCAGCCCTAACTTGTCCGGAATAAAGCGCCTCTTCCAAAAGAACACTCCGGAGAACGATCTCCGCAACGTCCGAGGCGTCAAGAGCCTACTGCGGACCCCTCGCGCCCGGCGGTCCACGAGGAACGACCTGACCGACGTGGCCGGCGTGAAAGCCGTGTTCGGCAAATCCCCGAAGGACGACTTGAGGCGGGTTTCCGGAGTCAGAAATTTGTTCGGCTCGCCGAGGAGGAAGGAAAAATCGCCCAGAAACGAATTAGATGACTTGAGAGGAGTGCGATCCTTATTTAGGGATGACGGGCCGAACAACGATTTGCGGAACGTGTCCGGGGTGAAGAGGGCTTTGCAACGCAATTCACCGCGGAACGACTTGACTGATGTGAGAGGAGTGAAGCGAATGTTCCGGCTGGAGAAGCAGAGACACGAGGAGAGCAACCTGAGCGGCGTGGAGCGACTATACCGGCAGCCTGCTAATTACGACAGCACCTTCGACCAGCTGCTGGGCCGCCCGCCCATCAAGGCCGTCTACACTAAATCCAAGAGTTTCACCGCCCCGGGCAAGGTCCAGAAAAGAAAGAGCAGAAAGTCGAAATCCTTGCACGACCTCGACTTGATCACGAATAACGTCGAGGAATGGCTCCAGAAAAAGTTGAACGAGACGTTGCACAGGAAAGAAGCGGCGGAAACCTCGATTTCGAAGGGGAGGAAGTCGCTGAATAAGTCGCGGAACGTCTCGCGAGTGATGCGCGAGCTGCAAAAGTTGAGTACGAATACGGTGGAGGGCAGCGCCCCCGTCATCGTCAGTAGGACTAGGAATAGCTCGATTCAGCCTAGTATGTCGTCAGCAGATCTATCGCAGAAGAAGTCTGCGTCGGAATTATATGGCGCTCACATGCTGCCCATCAAGAAGAGATCCCTGGTGGAGGCGGCGGTCAACAGGAGCGGCAACGACCGAAGCCACAAGCTGCCGATAAAGAAGCGGGCGGTGGTCCACTCGACGCCCGTCAGGAGCCGCGTCAATATCACCATGAACGCTTCGGAAATGAGTCGGATGTCGCCGATATCTTCTGAAGATAAATCTACGCTGATCAACAATGTCATCGGGTGAGTAATATTTTGATACGTCAGTCGGGGGGGTTAAGTTCAGTGGTCATAATCATTGATATATTTCTTTCTTTTTTTTACAGATCGCCCCAACGTCAAGTACCAGCCAAAACTAAATCACCGCCGAAGCCTAAAGCGAAAACTCCCCTTAAAGAAAAATCGATGGAAATAGCGAAACCGTCGCCGAAGAAAACGCGTTCAACTAAGACGGCTCCGGGCGGCGCGGCGCCGGCGAGGACGCGGGGAAGGAAGTCTAAGCCCGATAATCAGGAGGCGCCCAACGTTAAAAAGCGCCGCTCGTCCATCGTTATTACCAAAAAAACGCCGGTGCTCAGTCCTAAACCTGCCCCTAAAGTGACGCGCAAGGGAAAAACTAACGTCCAGGAGCAGCCAGCAGAAGTGCCAAAAACTACTCCAAAGAGAACGAGATCTACGAGAGGTCAGAAATCTCAAGCCAGCGTGGAGAAACTGGCGACGCCCAAGCGGACAACGCGAGCCAAGGCGACGCGCGTTATCATCGCCAAGAGCACCATCGTCCTCGTCACCAAGCCGTCGCCCAACCTGAAGCCAGGGGGCGCGCGCGCGGCGCCCAAGAACACGAGTCCCCCAGAACAGCATCAGGCAAAACCCAAACGCTCCCGCAAAGTCACGATCACCGAGCCGGAAGGACCAGACGACAATAAAAGTAAGCAATCGGCGGCGAAGTCGAAAGTCGAAGGGCAGGGCAGGAGGAAGCCTCGAAAGACGGTCGTCGAGAACGAGCTTCCTGCGCCGGTTGTTGACACATCGTTATCTATAATTAAGACGCGACGAAGTCGGAAGGCGGCCGAAAGTGTCCAAGCCGAGAGCACAATTGAAAAGTCTAGCGCACAAGCTAAGAGGAGCCGCAAAGTAGCCGGCGAGGCGGCGGGTGGCAGTGCACCACGGCCTAGGAACGTTCGAGGTCGCAAGCAAGTTGACCCGCCAACGACATCCGAACCGGATCCAAAAGGTCGAAATGAGCCGGAAGTTGCTGAAACCAAACCTACAAGAGGCCGAAGAGCGAAGCAAGTTCCGGCTGAGACCAGTAAAAGCCCGGCGCCTGCGGGAAGTGAGCCCGAAGTTGCTGAAACCAAACCCACAAGAGGCCGAAGAGCGAAGCAAGTTCCGGCTGAGACCAGTAAAAGCCCGGCGCCTGCGGGAAGTGAGCCCGAAGTTGCTGAAACCAAACCCACAAGAGGCCGAAGAGCGAAGCAAGTTCCGGCTGAGAATAAAAGCCCGGCGCCTGCGCCCCCCGTAGAGGCGCCGCCCGGGCGCGGCCGGAAACGGAAGATCACAGAGCGAGACGACCCGGGGCCCAAGGATATTGCAGCAAAGAAAGAAACGCGGTCTACGAAGAAAGTAGGGAAGGAAAATAAGGATGCGAAGGATACGACTAATACGAAGATAGTGAGAAACGCTAGAGGCGGCGCCGGCGATGCGAGCAAGTCGTCCAAGTCAGTCCCCCCCGCGCCCCCCAGAACGAGGAGGGCTCTGGTTGCGGTTGAAGAAGCCAAACCAAAAGGAAAAAAGGTAATAATAACTCTACACACTCAAAGCCACACACTAGGATTCCCTGTGTCGTGGGTGCCTTGGACAACACACAAGACAAGGACACACACCCAGACCGAGAATTTTCAATCTAAATTCATCATTCGAATTACCGCCTCGCTGGGAATCGAACCCAGGACCCTTGGAACAGCGATCAGGCGTGTTAACCATTGCGCCATTCGGGTCGTCAAATATATTTAACTTGTACTTCCTAACTTCTGCGTACTTTCAAAGTAGTGACTTATCTGTCCGACAGCTGGACCCACGTTTTATACCATAACATAAAGAGTGTATGGCATACATTGAGTATTGTATATTTGTATGTATTGTCAATCATGGAGAACTCTCAGGTAGGTTGTAGGTTTCCTCACGATATTCTTCTCTGAAGCAAGTGATTATGCACACATTATTGGTGCGCGCAGTATTCGAATCAAGCAACTGATTGAATAACCCTACACATTCATAGCCCCACACTAGAATTGCTCAAATCAGATTTAAACTTTTTCATATTTTAATTGCATGCAAATTAAGTTTGCGTCTGTTTTCAGAGTCCACAGCCTCCACCGGTTAAGGAAAGCGTACCGCAAGCGGCCGGCCGCAAGAAGAGGACCAATGTGGAGATAGCTGATGCCAAAGGTGAGTGCGGAGGGATTAAATGAGAGGGGAGAGGTCTACGTTCACATACTGGTATCACTACATTAACTCCCGGTTAGCATACATATACACAACTCATCGCAAGTATCCTCAAACCTTTAACATAATTTACAACAAATATATTATTTATGTACAAGAAACGCTTGTATGAAATATTATTTTGCTGCTATATTCTAATTGTATCGATTGTGTTGCAGAAACCAAGAAGGAGTCGACGAAGAAGCCTCGTAAAGCGGCGGTGACCCCGCCCGCGCCGCGCGCCACGCGAGGTACGTGCGGCCCAGTACCCAGTCCAACAAATATGTTTTTTGTGCTCAAGTAGCCCTATAATTAGTAATTCTTGTCTTTATTAACTTTGGTAACAAAACAGTATAATATCGAAACGATTGCTAGTTATGTTCAGATTGCACTTTCTATTAATAAAGCAGTTTTTTCTTACAAACAAAAATGACATGAATTTTATAATGTACAGGATGGCAGTAACAGATAATTAATATAAAGTAGTTTGGTTGCAGGGTCAGCGAGCCGCGCGCGCCGCAGATAGCCCGCGGCCTACACGCATGCTACTATCGGACGAGGTGCGTAGTGCTATGTACCTTTACAAAACTATACATTCACTAGCGGACCCGCCAATCATGGTCCTGCAACATAGATTTTTAAGCAGACGCCCTCGCCTCGCTTTCGGAGACTTGTTGCTCCGCTCCTTTTGGTCGTGGCGTAATGTTATATAGCCTATTGTCTTCCTCAATAAATGGACTATTCAAAACAGAAAGAATTTTTCAAATCGGACCAGTAGTTTCTGAGATTATTGTTCAAACGAGCAAACAAACAAACTCTTCCGCTTTATATTATTAGTATAGATAGAAGCATAGAGAAGGCAACGCCGGTAGCTGTGATTCAACCCTAACTAGTTTGATTTACATTCGTAATTAACACTTCATATTATGGTCTTTGGACAAACTTGGATTTGGTGGGGCGAATGTATCTATCTATCCTGTTGTACATGGCATTACTCAGTGGTATTTTGTTGGTAGATGGCGCGACGGTACCTCGGAGGTGCAGTACGAGGCGTGTCTGTTGCTAGTGAACACTGAACAGCGTGCAGACGTACCGGCTCCGAAACACTCCCGGGGACCAGCTCTCACTGGTCCTACCTTGATACTACAGCGGGGTCACCAGGCTCGATGGTCCTCACTGGTCCTACCTTGATACTACAGCGGGGTCACCAGGCTCGATGGTCCTCACTGGTCCTACCTTGATACTACAGCGGAGTCACCAGGCTCGATGGTCCTCACTGGTCCTACCTTGATACTACAGCGGGGTCACCAGGCTCGATGGTCCTCACTGGTCCTACCTTGATACTACCAGCGGGGTCACCAGGCTCGATGGTCCGAGCCCATGTGCCCTGCGGGTGTCGGAAGCTCACTTCATCATGAATATAGTCTATGTATTAAGACGGAACTGCTTTGGTACTATGTGGTGGTTAAGTAATAGTGTGGAACGCTATTTGTGTAGCTCTGTTCTGGTTTTCATGTTTCTTTCCTGTAATTTATATAATATCTTGATCTTCCTTGATTTACCTGTGACTATTTATATATTTGCAAAGTATTAATATTAATACATGGAAGACATGATCATGTTAGTACAGTACGCCCAACTTATCTCTGAAATGGCAAAAATTGGAACTAACGAAAAGTCATTCATAAGTACGTTGTGGTCGTTCATCTGTTAGTTACTAGTGTGCAATGATTGGTCAAATGAATGTCAAATGCGTCCGACAGCGCCTCTTTCGTTTCAGTCTTAAGTTGGGTTTACTATATGTAATAATCTGTTTGGTTTAGATTTAGACATTGTACAAGTTGACGTTGCAATTGTGACAATACAATGAAGTTGACAACAAATCCCACGCTACACGCTGCCAGTAACTTGATTGCATTTTGATATTGAACATTTCGTTATCAATTATGACTTTTTATTTAAGTCTGAGCAGCATCCTTAAAAATTCTGTTAACAATGACTATAATTTTTATTATTGTATTTTTTAATTAAAATTTATATAAAGACATTAAGGAGTGCTAAGTACATGTGTGTAATGAACGCACAGCGCCGTGTGTGTGTGTGTTGTATGTAGTTGAAAGTTGTGTAAGACAAAGATAACGATTTATAGTTTTATACATAATATACATATAAGTATGTGGATGGCGGTGCTCTGTGGAGTTCCAAGGATTCCATTAAATCATCGAATTGTTTTACATATATTTTTTAAGTTCTTTAACCACTTGTTGTCTACTTAGTATTAGTTTGTATGTTAGTATTATTTTATAATTTATTAAGTACCGCGACAACTGTGGCGATCGCGTCGCTACGTTCTGTGTGCGCTGTATGGCGGGATCGTTCTTAAATTAATCTTGTGTGTTGTTCCCTTGTCTTTGCTGTGGAATATTTTACACTGTTTACCTCGAATTATGTACAAAATCGTTGTTAATTATTTTAAACTGTCGCGGCTCAATGTACATGTAACGTGATGTATTTCTGTTCCGTTCACACTAGTGACGTGCTGCACAACTATATCATGTGGGTCGCTCGATGTGTTCTTCTGAATATTTTGTACTGTGCACGTGAAGAGCGAGTCGCAATGTCGTGAGCACAAGATGAGAGGCCAAATTTGTCGTAGGTGTAGAGTAGGATCTGTAGGACGATGGGTGCTGAGGGTATTCGGTGAAATGTCAATGCCAAATGTGAAATGTCATGAATATCTGTTATCAACATAGAGATATTACACTAGAGCGCAGAAGCCAGGCTTCAGAGCGTACCTCGGATAAAGAGACGAAATCTTTAGTAATCACCTTTCTCTTTCTGGCTCATCGGGATCGGAGAGAGATAGGTAATTACCGTTATCGTTGTTTCTCTTTCTAACAATGCAATGCTAACGTTGCAATGTATGGGCAGCCATATGGCTCACCCACTCTAGTGCAATATCTCTATGGTTATCAAAGAGGAAAGTGAGGCCCAGGGAAGGATGAAGCTGTCGTGGGTGTCCTATGCGCTCCGGATGATGTAATATTGAATGACAAAAATTTTATTGGTTTTACAGACGAATAATAATAAAATTTGAACCATGAATATTTGATTAAAGACATTATCGCTTCACAGGAAATAGTATAAAACTGGCTTCATTTTCCTTTCCTTATCTATTTTCTAACTGGAAACCAGGTAGTTACTAATTGTCTTGTAGTATTCTCTGAATAGCTATTTTATGGACATATCTTCTAGTATTTTTTTCAACTGAACAGCAGTTGCGGTGGATTTCTACTTTTCTGACTTTAAAATTGAGCGAAGGCATGGCAGGATTTAGAAATGGTGGATAAATATAGACATTGGGCAAAATTACAGTAAGGTGTATGAGGACTGTATGTAAACGTACAAGCTAAAGTATATGTTAAGAATGTTGGAGCATCGCGCAAACAAATCGTGTTAGCGACACAAATTGCTATTTTTAAATATTAGATAATTATTGAATAAATATAAAAATTTAATAAAGTTGTCTTTTATTCACAATTGTTTCATAAATTAATAATCTCACCAAAAACATTTTCATGTAAAATGTTGCCAAGACGAGACACTTGTACTGTCAAAAAGTTGTAGATCTTATGAAGAGCCAAGCCTCTAACTCTACAAGCACTAACTTCACGAAGTTTACACCGAAGTCATTGTGGCTTTCCAGTTTTATTTTTTGTAGATACAAGTTACTGGCGGTGATTCCTCTCATGGTCCTACTATGATGTCACAGTAGGACCACAGGATGACCTGTTCCTCGTGGTGGTACTGTCACATTAATATGATAAAATATGTTAAAATTAATATTATGATGAATATGTCACATTAATTCCTTTCGGACCGTTGGTCCCACTGCTAGGTTCCACTATTTGGGACAGTAGGGCCACGATGTATTCCTCGTGGTCCTACTGTGACGTCATAGTGGGACAAAATAGTAGGACCATGAGGAATTACCCGTTATTGTTTCCACCACCTATGTGGTGACACATTGCTCGTCTTGGCGGGTTCCTATTGCCTATTGTGCAGATGACACCTTTATGGTAGGTACTTGAATATTTATTTCAAACCCTCGAAATAATTTTAACAAGGTATCTTGTCACTTTCCAAACCCCACGCGGATGAAAGCGCAGGAAATAAACAAGTTTTTAATAAAATATATTTAGCTAACGTATATTTAAACTTTAGGACAAAAGGATTTACTTATGACCTATACATGATTACTAATCACATTTAATATATTATTAACAATTTCTTAAAAATAAACATTCGATTTAAAAAATATATGGAATGGAAAATATTGATCACTCGGAGAGTGTTTTTAATTGTGTCAATAAATCTCATATTGGCTTCCTAAAAGTTGAAACTTGATCTGAGATTATTAAATTGTATTGTTTATTACAATTTTTCATACAATGTATGAATGTATACTAAGGTTTGATACAACGATAGACGATAATATTATGAGAAAATATTACTCGACCTGATTAATAATTGGAAGTCATTGGCAGTGGCGAGTTGGCATGGTGTCGTCATAACCAGACCTTCGCTAGCGTTTTGCACTTCCCGTAGAAATCTTCGACAGCGTGATCCAGGCTTTGGTGACGTTACGTGTGACGTTGCCACAGTACATTATGTGTGCCCACGCACGGACGCACGGGGTTAATCCCGCAGAAGACGTTCCATCCCTACGTCTCCACGGAGCCACGCACTGTTACGTTTGGCCTCTGTAGGCCTTTCTGCTGCCATGCAGTACAGAACTGCTGCATCAGCAATCTTGGGCTCTGGTGAGTTAGAGCGGGAGCCTCGCGAGTCAGTCTGCTCGGATCTCTCGGTTAGACCACACATATCCCTAGTTCCTTAACTAAACGCTGTGTCTTTTAATTAAATTCTGTGTGCATCGAATAAATTTTTTTTTTTAAAACCTCCCTTACTGGGACCCGCGTAACAGTACGCACGGGGCCATGAGTCAGCGGTCCCATCATGGAGCCACCGAGAGCCGCGGTCTGACGGGCCCAGCTGGGCTACGACGGCACGGAGCCGCGGGCGCACGGGGCCAGCCGCGCTATGGAGCCACCGAGCGCGGTCTGACGGGCCCGGCGACGCGGAAGATGGCGGGCAGCAGCGCGGCGACGGCGGCGAAGCAGGCGGGCGCGAGGCGCGGCGGCAGCGCGGCGGTGAGCGTGCGCAGCTCGGCGCCGCCGCCGCCGTGCGCCTCCAGCACGAACCCCTTCACGCACTTCAGCACCAGCTCCGCGCGACGCAGGCACCACGCCGCCGTCATCTCCTGGACAATCAATATTAGTCACACTGTCACATCAAGATCGGGTGTTGAGTACAAATTTTAGTTTTCATGATGGATTTTTAACCTGTATATTGACATAGTGGCGATATACGTCAAAGAGCTTATTATAGTACGAGTTTTACGTGACATAACGCGGTCGCTACGTAAATGCGATATCTTAAATTTCTATAGGATCAAAGCGAAACTATTTACGTCCGCTAGGTGACCCCAAGAGCAAAACCGATGCAATGGAACTATGCAATGCAATTAATTTAGGAATACTTTAGAAATACTGCAAACTGTGAGAACCATATTGGAATTTGGCTCTGTCATTTGGAATCCGCAATATAAAATTCAGGAAAATAAAATAGAAAAAATTAACAAATTGTATATTAGACACCTTAATAGATATAAAACAGTACATCCAACCGTTACCCTATCCAGTAGGCGAGTAGAGAGAGATCAATTATTGTTTTTATATAAAATATTAAATAATTACATGGATTCACCTTTTCTGTTGCAACAAATTAAATTTAACTGCCCCCGCATCCATTCCCGTTGTAAATCTTTGTTTTATACCTCTCTTACAAAGAGAAACTATACAAGAAATATTTTTATAACACGTTCCTGTAAATTGTATAATAAACACCTACAAGATATTGATCCCTTCAAAGTATCCACTTCTACTTATAAGAGCGGTATACGACAAATATTGGCTAGTATTAGTTGAATTCCCATTTTTGTATGGCTTTTAAAATCCTGTTTTGCATTTTTATTTAACTTTCTGTGTTTGTTATCTACTTTTTTATTGCTCCAAAGGAGATGTTTCATTTTGGGCGGCGACTTTGTACATTTCACCACAAAAAGAGAAAAATATACTGATTCACAGAAAAATATCAAAAAATTTATTAAATTAGCCGTTCTCTGCAGAGAAATTATTTTCAATAAAATATTTTTACGCACAACAACATGGCGGTTCCATGACTCCGAAATAGAGAACTATCAAAATAAAAATCAATATAAACGTGTCTGTTGTCTGTGATTAGTTATTGAGCTCTGAAGTTTAGAACGCCAGTGACATTTTTCGACATTCCGAGTGTTTCTTTGAAGTGAACAACATTAGTGCTATTTAGTGATCAAGTGAATATCTACCTACGTCTTTGTTTTTTGGACTCCTGGATCTCGCAGTACTTGTTTACCCGGCTTTCGTTTTATGGACCTCGATTTTGCTTGTGATTTGGTTTTTTGTTGTTTCCGTTCAATAGCTTTTGCGCATACTTTTTAAGGTTTGTAGATCGTCTCATTATAAGACAGACAAATATTGAGGCACCGGCTTCAGTCCTGGATGGCATATTATTAATAGAAGATGGTTGAAATGAAAAAATAAAATATGAATAAATAAAATGCTGTTTTTTATTTACTTCTGTCGTATCTAAAATATTTAAATACAGAAATTGCAACTGCCATACAATTATCCAGCTTCACTTTAGGTTCATACTTATTTAAGTATTCATTGGCATAAAGTAATATGCGCGTTTTAGTAGTTGGCGTTTCCAAACTGCTTTCAGCGTCGATTCAGACCGATCGTTACCTATGTCGATATCGTTGACGATCGAATATTACATTATAATATATCGGAGTCTGAGATCTCAACAAAAACCCATGCAAACGTGAATATCGTGACATTAAATCGACTGCTATACATTAGCAGTATAGCTCTTGGAGATCTATCGTCACGATTTTGTTCGGATTAATCGAAGCGACGGATTGCACCGTTTAATTAGATAAGATACGCTTAATAATGTTAATAATAAAAGACAGATCCAACAAACCAAATCTAAAAAGATCGTCGGGCTTATATTTTATATTTTATCATGCATTGGACATTGACACATGTTGACACGCCTAATATGACATTAGAATAAATCAAGTTTATCAACGTCATCAGCAGTCGATTTGTCCACCATACTGTCTCAGTGTTACAATATATTATCCATAAATTGAATTATTGTCGCCAAACTAAGGTGAAATCAAGAATTTGGATGATATGGAACGCTTTCAAATAATATGAGCTACTTCCTATTGAATGTACAGTGTACCCGCCCAGGCGCCATACATTTCTGAAACATCTCCTTTATCTGTATGTAAAAACTTTTAGTGGAAACTGTAAAGCTATATGTTTTTTATATTTGAAATGTGAAGCTTGTTATAATTAATGCTGTTTGTTTCCCAAATAAATAAAAAAATAAAATAAAAACTTTTAGTTTGGTATGGGGAGCGGTACCTCGGAGAGCTCCTGTCTCAGCAGCAGCGGCAGCGCGACGCTGGTGACGTCGTTGCAGCACGCCGCCTTCAGGATGTTGCGCAGCCCCAGGATGGCCGGGTGCCGCGACGTTATGTCCCCTGCGGGGCACAGACATGAACCAGTGTAAGGACAGCATAACAGTCTCACAGCTAACGTGATTAACCTTTGTAAGAAGAATGGCTTCGCGCTAATTGACCGGGCATCAGTGGCCAGCGGAAAAAAATTATCATACTTTCTCATTCACTTAATAGGGACACGGCTGTAGTCCTGTGACCCTTCGTTGAAAGCGTCTCAGTTGGATAGGTGTCCGCTAGTGGTAAAAAAATTTTGAACTTTTCCATGCTTCAGAGGGCACGTCAAACCATCGGCGGCGATTGTAATTAATAGATAATAAACGTCAAGCCATGACGAAGATCTCGTCGGGTGGCATCAAAACTTCCGACACATAGGTTTGCCACTAGTCCGTCTTACAAACCACCTCGCTGTATGCTCAAGGTCTTTTTAGTGGTGATAATTGCTTAATAGTGGGCCATTAACGGATTGCAACAAACGGGTGTGAACGGTATGCATCGTACACACGCGACACGCTGTCACGTCGGGGTCACCAACTGTGGAGGAAAAGGGGAGATCTCCCGCCAGGCGATGTCACTGCCTGGGGACCGCGGTCCGATGTTAACTCCGGACCATTTGTATATATAGTTTGTATATCTTGAAATCTTAATAGCGCGGTTGAGGATGCGTCTTCTGATTGGCCAGTTCAGTATGACGCGTATGACGCAGTCTATTGTTTCACTGCACTCGTCGCTCGTGGTTGCGTGGTCAGCATTATGTACGGCGCGCGCTCACATTACTTTAGGTATCGTGTCGCTACAGAGTGATCACGTAGTTATTTTCCACCCTTCATAAAAGTTTTTTAAGCAGACGAAAGGAGAGGGGAGGTTGGGGGAAGGTAGCAGATTACAGGAGGGGATAGGGGGGGTGAGTAGTACAGCTAGTGTCGTTCTGGCGGCAGTGACATACCGGAGCGCAGGTCGTCGTCGTCGGCCACGAGGTGGAAGCAGACGTGCGGCTCGGCCAGGTTGCTGTGCCGCGTCACGAACACGTCGCCCGTCTGCAGCGCGCGCCCCCCCTGCCCGCGCGCACCCCCGCGCGCCGCCGCCCGCGCCGCGTTGCGCTCCTCCGCCTGACAACGTTCATCATTATAACCCGTAACTGTCCTACTGCTGGGTAGCTGGTAGAGTACAGGTCTCAGACTAAGAAGTTTAAAGTCATAGTTCATATCGCTAGCCAAATGCGAATTGGCGGAATTCACACACGTTCACCACAGAATAAATACTCAAAATAACAAAACAAACCATGACATTCAACGCGCCTTCTTACCGCAATATGACGAGGTTTTTTATATTCCTGGTCAACCTATAAATAGCAAATTAGCAAAGTAACAACGTACTGATACCGGTAACAGAAACCCAACGTCCTACTTCACATCACATGTATACCGTTATCGCAATAATACCGGTAACAGAACCCAACATGCTTCTTCACACTACACATCACCATATACCGGTACCGTACACATCCCCATTCACCGGTTGCTGCACGCGGCCCGACCACGAGCTGTGACAGGTCGAGTATAGAGTATAGCACTGACCGGCTGTTGCACCCGCTCCACAATCTCCGTCAACTGCGCGTCGAGGTCGGGGAAGTGGTGGTCGGTGGGCGCGGGCGCGTCGCGCAGCGCGCAGCGGGCCGGCGCGCGCTCCGCCAGCAGCACGCAGCCCGACAGCTCGTGCGAGTACAGCGCTAGCGCCGGCTGCACGCGCCCCGACCACGAGCTGCCAATACCAATTTATGTGTAAATATAGCAGGTCGATAGTGTAGTAAAAAACATAGGCCGTTTTTTTTAGAATAGAGCTAACTACAAAACAAACCACTAAGTTTCCCAAACATCACATTTCTGCAATGTTACACGCGTTAAACAACTTACAAACAATTCAATCGGTTCACTCGGTATATCGCACTTTGTTTTACACCAAAAACTGCTTTGAATTTACAATTATAATGCATAAATTTCATAAATTGTGCAAATCCATGACAACTTGACTTTTCACAGATGAATAATTTCAACAAGAACTTGACATGTTTGACATTTTTTTCGTGTGATGGCACTGTCTAATTGACTACTATGACTTTGACAATTATTGGCCATATTTGTTTGTTTTGTAGTTAACTCTATTCTAAAAAAACGGACTATAGGTAAATTAAGGATATGCTACAACACGATACATATAACCACACGAATACACGTTTAAGACACCTGTCTGTTACTTGCAAATTGCAAGACATTAAGTAGGATTAGGAAAATACGAAAATTCAACGATACAATTTTAAGACGAAAGAGAAAAAATAATACTAACTGTTTTACTGTTTCGAACTAGCGCCGAAAAATGTTTACGCATGAAACTACATTATCGCCCAAATGTTGAATAGAGTGCTCTTTTGGTGAGAACGTTTTGTGATGCCCTAGTAACTCTAGTTCTTGGGTACATCTATCAATCACCACCTTTAACCCACCTCTTTCTATCCAGCTCTTACTCTACCCCACTACCCAGCCCAGCTGTCCCCCCACTCACCTGTCGCCAGCGTCCACCCGACAGAGGTCCAGCATGTCCACGGCCACCAGCCGTATGTTGTGGGTCTGCTTGAGCTGGCTGCCCAGGTGGATGGTGAAGCTCTCCCCTTCTACCCAGCCCAGCTGTCCCCTCACTCACCTGTCGCCGGCGTCCACCCGACAGAGGTCCAGCATGTCCACGGCCACCAGCCGTATGTTGTGGGTCTGCTTGAGCTGGCTGCCCAGGTGGATGGTGAAGCTCTCCCCTTCTACCCAGCCCAGCTGTCCCCTCACTCACCTGTCGCCGGCGTCCACCCGACAGAGGTCCAGCATGTCCACGGCCACCAGCCGTATGTTGTGGGTCTGCTTGAGCTGGCTGCCCAGGTGGATGGTGAAGCTCTCCCCTTCTACCCAGCCCAGCTGTCCCCTCACTCACCTGTCGCCGGCGTCCACCCGACAGAGGTCCAGCATGTCCACGGCCACCAGCCGTATGTTGTGGGTCTGCTTGAGCTGGCTGCCCAGGTGGATGGTGAAGCTCTCCCCTTCTACCCAGCCCAGCTGTCCCCTCACTCACCTGTCGCCGGCGTCCACCCGACAGAGGTCCAGCATGTCCACGGCCACCAGCCGTATGTTGTGGGTCTGCTTGAGCTGGCTGCCCAGGTGGATGGTGAAGCTCTCCCCTTCTACCCAGCCCAGCTGTCCCCTCACTCACCTGTCGCCGGCGTCCACCCGACAGAGGTCCAGCATGTCCACGGCCACCAGCCGTATGTTGTGGGTCTGCTTGAGCTGGCTGCCCAGGTGGATGGTGAAGCTCTCCCCTTCTACCCAGCCCAGCTGTCCCCTCACTCACCTGTCGCCGGCGTCCACCCGACAGAGGTCCAGCATGTCCACGGCCACCAGCCGTATGTTGTGGGTCTGCTTGAGCTGGCTGCCCAGGTGGATGGTGAAGCTCTCCTCCAGTCGCGCCGGCGGCTCTGCCCTCCCCAGCTCCGCCGGGAAGCTGCACAGCGGCGAGTTGCTGCAATACACGACGATTATTAATTGTGCGGCGACACCGCACACACGTCACACGGTGACGTCACCGAGCCTGAATCACGCTATCGAAGATTTGTCGATCGCCCGCATATATACAACGGTCCGAGAACATACACTTGGGGCCTCAGCCGCCCCCCAGGCATGTCGTGTCGCCTGGCGGGAAATCTCCCATTGCCAAAATTGAAACAACCCGGCACGGGAAAGAAAGAAAGAATAGTAGATTGTATAACGAGGCAGCAAAGTAATATTTTTACGGCGAGGGCGCTTTTTTGAATCCAGAGCGAAGTGAGGGATAGTAGAATCCTGAACGTAGCGAGGGATTCAAAGTATGTCGCCCGAGCCAAAAATATTTGCTCCCGAGTGATACACTTTACTTTTCATCCCCCCCTATGAGAAAATAAAAGGCGCCTCATATTCAGGAATAATACTGTCACAGTCACTACACTAACTAAACTGACTAACCCGACTAACCCAACTAAACTAACTAACTAAACCAACTTAACTAACTAAACTAATTAAACTAACTAAACTAACTAAAGAACTCATTTTTCAAAACAAAACCATGAATTTCTAACTATCCGAACTAAATTTAAAAAGTGCGCGGAAAACTCATACGGGGAGGAAAAACTCTTTCACGCCCGCTAAAAGTTTCTTATAGAAAACACCAACTTTGGGCCCCTTTAAGTGCGAACTAAGTCGTCTTTTTCGAATACGAGTAGGTGGGATGAAAAAGCATTTATTTCCCACTATAAATGGCACAGAATACAATAGCATGGTAAGCTACCTGGGCGTGGCCATCTCGTCAGTCTGATAGCACTGCAGCGTATCCATGAGCCAGGCGCGGTGCTGAGCGCGTTGGGCGCGGCGCAACGCCTCCAGCTGCGAGCGCCAGCGCGCCGCCGCCATGCTCTGGTGCTCGAAATGCCGCGCGGCTAGCGCGTTGATTTGTTCTTCTGTTGTTGTTATGTTGAGCTGGCGGACCATGTGCTCCATTTCTTCTGTTTGCCTGGTAGTGTGTGGGGTGGGTAATGTGTTTAATAAAACAGCGAGAATTAGGTAATTGCGTTTAATGAGCTAGGTAGCCATTGTTCACTGACATATCAATCTACCTACATTGCATATTCCTATGTACCCACATATAGCACTAACATTTATCTTATTTTTTAAAACAAGGCAAAAAAGTACCACCTATTATTCCATATACAACAGTGGGTATGAGTTGTTTGTTGAGATTTATGGGGACTGGCTGCAACCCATTAATAGCCAGCTACTGAGCACGGGTCTCTACTCATTACTGAGGAGGCCTAGAGCATACTCCACCACGCATACTCCACCACGCATACTCCACCACGCATACTCCTGACATGGCTTAATGACTGTTATCTATCGATAACAACCGGGACTGACGGCTTTACGTGCCCTCTGAAGCACGGAAGCGCTCACGAAATTTTTGTGGGGATTAAACATGTAAACAGGATGGGCAAAATGTAATCAAGATTATGAATTATGATTATAATATCTGCACAAAAATATCTCTGGCAAATCGCACTAACTACCTTTTGATATTGATATCATATTTTCAAACCAAAATCAAGTTGTATTTCTAAACACATACATTAAACACATTTGCCTATCCTGATAATTTAGTATTTGTGACAAGTCTTTAAAAAATTATTATTAAGCTACATAGAGTACTGAAAAACCAAAATATTTTGATTTTAGAAGTTTAGAGGCAGGGATATTTCAGTGCCTTTAGATCTATTTCTGATCTATAATCATGATTAAATTTTGCTGACAATCATCATCATGTTAAATAATTTTTATTAAGAATTTAATTATATTGACAAATTCATGATGAAATGATAATAACTGTTTTATGAGATTGTTAAAATATTTCTATAGAATATAAAGTATCATGTAAAATTTTATTTTCATTGTTTTATTGATTGTATCTATATAAAGTCCAACATTTCTTAACATGTATTTTGACTTATTAGTTATTATTAAATAAAAGGATAGTGAAAATAAGAGAGAGATTAATTACTTACGCTTCAGTCAACTTCTGTATATCATCATCACGATTCTTGAGCATATCCATCACAATTTTGGCATACGAGCTCTCCACCTGCAGAATGGTTTCCAGAGCAGGCGAGTGCACCAGCTTGTGGTACGCCGCAGCAAATATCTCTTCATCGGAGGTTCCCTTCTGCTCTGCAAATTCTACAACATTCTCCTTAAACAGCTTTTCCCAGTTTTTGACGACTCCATCAACATCTATTTCATTGTTCTTTAACTGGTCCAGCAATTTTTCATCTCTGTCGTTGTGAAATTTCTTAGTCTCATCTGCTATGAATTCTGCCAGCTTCTCATTGAGCTCTGTAAAGAATATGAAGTATGTATGCAGTCACAAAATTTACTTACATAGAGGTATATAAATCCCTAATAAACTGCAACAGTAAAATTTGTTCTTACTAAAATTAATGTATTGTGACCCCTTCTTCAAAAAGATCACATTCAGTTTCAATACTTATATTGAAAAGCGCAATGTGTGCATGTAACAAATATCTTTTATTATGAGGTAAAACACACAAAAAGAAAATACAGTTGAATTCAAAACTTTCTTTTGTAAAGTTATTTAGATTATTGTTTTATTACTGGAGTCATATAATGAAGTAATTTAAAAGGATTCATAGTCTAAACAGCAATTATAAATCAGAATTAAATAAAAAGAAAGAAGATATCTTCATCTCCTAGTATAAGAGGCACTACGTAGAAATCTCGTTGTTTTACTCAAGAGAAGTTATAAGTAGTCAGTCATTTCATTTACGAAGATATAAGCTTTCCGCCTTGTTTTCTATCATATTACGCCCACTTACCGTCTTCCAAGTACACCGGTATGTGGAACATCCGTATGACTCGCTGCACCAGCTCTCTGGAGGAGCCCCCGTGAGGGATTTCCACCGGCACCTCCAGTTTGTAAAGTACCTCCTCGTTTGTACATGTTGGGTACGAATACTTAAAAGTTTTTACAGTACTCTGGACGGTTTCAGTCGCCATTGTTACCAAACAGATGTGGCAGGAAGGAACGCCTTCCTAAACTTTATTATTTTAATTAAAAACATGAAAACAATAACAATCTGAATAATATCAGTGAAATCAAGAGTGAAATAAAACTGATGTGACACTGACATGACAGATGTCACTCACTGCTTACGTGAGATGTCAGATCAGTGACAAAATTGAAATAACGAAAAAATTGCCAGATTGAAAATGGTGTTGCAATTGCAAACTCTGTATGCGTTTCCTGTTCCTATGGTCTTGTAAGGCTGTGAAAACCCGCGAAATATCGAAAATAATGAAACGAAAAATGTAATAGCAGGCATCGGGTGAATTCAGTGTTTGCGGGATTGTATCTGGTAAGTAGATGCAGATTAGTTATTTATAAAACGATAGTGGATAGGTTTGAAAAATAATACCAAGTTAAATTAATGAGCACTCAGGTAAGGATACATTTTCCGTGTACTCATCATAAGCAAACTTAATTCATTTTATGTGCGATTTATATTGTTAAACTCTGTCGGTCAAATATAGTTAAAGTTGTACAATAGCTGTACCTATAGAGTTTGTGCGATGGATGATTTATTAGATATATCATTATTCTTAACTAGCTGTGCCCGCGGCTTCGCCCGCGTGGATCTCAGTGTGTCACAAAGTTTTTCCCGCGTGAATACCGATCCCGCGGGTTTTCCGGAATAAAAAGTAGCCTAGGTATATGACGCTCCACAACCTCCTCTACTTACCTCCCAATGAAAATCCCATAAAAATCTAAGCCTGCGACTTCATTCGCGAATAGGATCTTTGCCCGCGAGAATCCCAACCCCGCGGGAATTCCGGGATAAAAATATTTATGTTCCTCCATAACCTCCTCTATCTCCCACTGATAGTCCCATACCTAATTATTCTAAGCCCGCAACTTCACACGTAGGAGTTTTACCCGTATAAATCCTGATCCCGCGGGAATTTCAGGATAAAAAGTAGCCTATTTCTTGCTTCAAGACCTCCTAAATCTTTATATATATATAGAAGATAAGAGCCCATCTTAGTCTTAGCCACGTTCTCTTGTAAATATCGGTGTTCTGGTTCGATTATAATGTAACAGTCAGGCTTCAAACTGAAATCTTTGTGAAACTTTAAAATTGCAAATGTAGGCTATTTTATTTTAGAGGCGAAAGTTCTCTTGATCCAATACGAGTATAACAGGTAATAAATACTTAGAAACCAGAATTGTTATCCTTAATAACTTATTAGATCATTTTGATCATGATATAACTTAAATTAAAAAACATTATATTGAAATGCAAGATATCAATTTAATATCAGGGAGTAGGTGATGACGCGTGTGAATGTGGTGTGTAATGATAAGTCCATTTGCTTATAAGACGGGGCTGTAGCAGCCCATACATTTAGTCAGACTTGATCGAAACTTTATTGGAACAAAAATAATAACATGAATACATGGTATTCATCACATTACTTCCGTGCACGCAGCTCACGGCAGTCACTCAGCGGGGGACAGTTTTAGTACTACAATTGTTGGTATAGTAAAACTATATTTTCATTATATATAAATTAGAAAATGGAAACAATAAATTACATAGAGTGATATTTAAATTAAATAAAAAATTGTTCGGTTCGCATCGTCTTTAATCCGATGTGGCGAAACCGTGCGGCCGGGCGGTGGCACCGTGGTCAGCTCCTCAGTCGATGGTGTTGGGTGGAATTACGCGGCCTCGCCGCCTTCTTCTTCCTCCGCCGAGGCGGTGAGCATGGCGATCAGCTTGTTGGTGTCGATGAAGCCCTTGTCGTCGATGTCCATCTGGTCGTAGGCCTCGTCGACCTCGTCGGCGGAGAACTTGTCGCCCCAGGTCATGAGGGCGTGCCTCAGCCTCTCGGAGTCGATCTTGCCGTCGTCGTCGAAGGTCTTGAAGGCGCTGATGACGACGTCGTCCTCGTCCGAGCCGCCGGACATGCGGTTGGCGAACAAGGTGAGGAGCTGGGTGAAGTTGATGGGGCCGGACGCTTCGTTGACCATCTCGTCGAGTTCCTTCTCGGAGGCGAGCTTGCCGACGGCGTCGAAGGTGGCGCGGAGGTCGTTCTTACCAATGATACCGTCTTTGTCGTGGTCCATTAGCTGGAAGGCCTGTCAAAAGAAACGAAAAAATTACTTGATGCTTGAGGCCAGTAAATAATAGTACGGGGAAAGGAGATCACTGTGTCACAATGCTCGCGACGTCAATAAAATCGTATAACCATAACAAGCTTCGACGCTTGTTTATAAAATACATCGGAGCACGAGCTAAACAAAGACTGAAAATTTGACACGTTCAGTGAATTGAGGAAATTTCTATGAGAATTGATCTCATACAAAGAACAGTTTACGTTGTTGATAAGGTTTATAAACTTACAGATTATAATTTTATTTTAGCAAGGGTTTCTTACGAAGAAAGGTAATCAGGTATTAAGTGAGTGAGAACTCTTTCAGGTATTGTTGCAAAATGATAAGATCGAGATAATTATAATATGTATGCTGACCTCTTTGAATTCAGCGACCTGCCTCTGAGAGAACATAGAAAAGACGTTGGAGCCAGTGCGCTTGGCCTTGCGGCTGCCGCGGGACGAGGCGCGGTCCCCGCCGGCGGCGGGCGCGGCCGCTTCCTCTGCAGGCGCTTCTTCTTTCGCCTTCTTCTTCTTGATCTTCTTTTCCTTATCCGCCTGAAAGATAAAAGGTCGTCAGTTCGTTGCCTGTAAGAAATATTTAGTCCTCAATTAATTTTTTTTAAATTTAATCAAGAAGAAAAAAGGGATTCTTAAAAAGAGAATAAGTGGTTATTGCGACATCAACTATCGAAATTTGTTTTTAATAAGCTTACATCAAAAAGTTTCGTGGTGCTCATCCCATTGTTGTATATTTGTAGACGAAGAATTTAATTTGTAAGATCATCTTAAAACATTGATTGATTGATTGATTGACTTCGTAAGATAAAATATTCCGAAATTTTTATTTTCTTGATGCATAATTTTCACTATAATATATTTTAATATTCAAATCCAAAATAATTTATTGATATGCGCATGATTGTTTTACTTTTACTAAGATCTAAGTTAATCTTTCTTGGACTAAGAATATTTCTAAAAATTAAATTTCAAAAAACTTGATATATCGTTAAGCTCGGTATCGTATATCCGCATGATTCTATTATTAACTTCATTGGACGGTTTGCATCAGATACAGGCATCATGGCGCCTTTATATTTAGATCACATTCGGAGTTCGCTTACATACGCCGGATTTGGCATTCCGTTACGTAAACTATCAGAAATAGATTTAGTCGTTCCAATTTCTTGCATGTCTCTCTCATTTGGAATTATTTTATTTAGTAAATCCTTCGCGTGTACGTATTTGTAAAACTTCATTCAGTTATTTATTTACTGAAAGTCTGTGTCCGTTGGTTTGTTTCAAATGGTTAAGTACAAATTCAATTTGTTTGTTAGAATTATACGCGGCAACGATGTCTGAAAGCTCCTTGTTAATTTACTTTGAATGTGATTTAACCGAAACCACTGCCATAAGTTTAATTCTTCAACTATCTCAGTCAGAACTCAGTCCGGTACTATTTAGTGGGTAATCCGCGATCAAGATCATTGGTTAAATTTACGAGTTCTTCACAAGATCTATCATTTATCTCAATGCTATCACGTGCTACGTCGGTAGTAGCCCGGGGTACACCGTCCTCACTGTCATTGTTTACAAATCCACAACTTCCTTCACATTTCACTTTATCACTTGAAGCTTCACTGGTGTCACTGTGTGCACTTACCATTGTGCTGTTGTTTGATCGACGAAAGAGAGACTGAACCGCTCGGCAGTCCCACCCTGACTCCGAGATTTCGTTCCTTCTCGGAGATCCCAGAGGCACTTCCCCCTCTCCCTCCCGACTTTTGCGCACGCGATTCCATATATAGTTCGCCAAATGGGATAGCTACAAGACGAATCGGCATCAGAACCGTTCCGTTCGCTCTTCGACTCGGCCGCGCAGCTATTGTAGTTTTAAAAATATCTCACCTGTGACCGGATTTTACGTTCGACGCATACATTTTAAATAGACAAGATATCGACTGGTCTTTCAAAATCTGAGAATACCCTGGTCTATACCGTTTGGGACAGCGCCGGCGACGTTGTAACTTTATGACTAACTGAGCAGCTGAGCTACTCTTCCTGATCGCAGGAATGTGTCATTGGATTTATGCTTATTTCATAAGCACCGTACCTGAAGCAACGAATGACGACGTAGTTACTTTTTCTTGTTGTCTGTATCAATGTAAATTTTGTGTAGATAGTTTTTAACTTTGTTAGGGCCTAAGCAACTCATAAAGGTAGAGAAACCAAAAGCCAACAAGAACACCAGAACCCCAGTAAACTGACTTCAACATGGATACTTTTTCTAGTAATCGAGATCTCGGGCTAATGCGCTAATAGACGGAGAGTTTATTTATCAACTAACATACTAATAACGATACAAAACAGGACGAAGAAATCGTTGGCAGTACGGATGCGCTCAAAGAAAGATGCCAGAGGTCCGAATTCCGGAACTTTTCTACCACTTACCTACATTTTGTTATAAAACCAGCTGTCGGTTGTTTAAATTTTTCTAGTATTATGATAATTATTTTTAATTAACCGGTTTCCGTCCGATTATAATTCGGGTGTCTTCAAATTAAGAGGGAATAAGTAGGTGTCACCAGGTTAATGCGCTCCTCCACCCATGACTACATCACCACTTCAAATCAGTTGGAGTAGGAAAAAAATCATTTTGTTAAGACTCAGTTCAATAGTGCATTGATCTTTTAATATGAATATGATAAGCTGTCTAATGAGGCATGCCGACGTTATGCGATGCAGATCAGATGATGGACGGGTGACT